>JANAVB010031619.1:12491917-12924417 GCA_029216955.1 Iris pallida
GTCATTGGTTGGATGAACATTGGATTTCGATCTATAAGAATTGGACAAGATCCCAATGATGAAACTCTTCCTACTAGATTAGGGTATCCTAGATTAGGTTTCTATCCAAGGGTTGAGCTAGTTGCCCCTCAGGTTGGTTAGCTAGGTCCCTCAAGCCCAAAATGTGTCTTCTGTGACTTTTGTGTTTAAGTAGCACATAAGGTCTCAATTGGATGGCACACAAGTGGCTTGTGCGTAGTGGGCTTCGAGTAGGTCACAACCATATATTAGGTCGAAGGAATTGGGTCAAGGTTGAGGCTCTAGTTGGAGTCGGAAAGCATACGATTACTATGGTAAGGGTTATAGCTAGTCCTTTTAACCTGAAAGTCGTACCACAAGAATAGAGTACAAGTGGACGGGTTAAGTGGGACATGATATACATAGATGAAGGTAGACTCGTCTAGATCTTACATATAAAATTTGTTGGGAGGTAACAACTGGTCTCGTGCTCCGAATATTAACGACATGGCCGGTGACACAAAATAATCTAATGGAAAGTGGGAGTCCATGAGATACTAATTATCATCCTAATGAAAAATTATTCTAATCAATCGATAATCCTCGCATATCCAAAAGCTTTAGGAGGCTCACAGGCTACCCACCTTAAAAATAGGACATGGTCTTAGGAATATTGAGGTTAGAGGGTTCCCAAAATCTGGATACTGTACCTCGACTCTTTGTTAATAGGGAACAAGGCACGACGTATCGGGATACGGTAGATATAAGTCAAGTCAAGGATCGTGCCTCAATAAATAGAGAACGAGTGTGTACAATGACACATGGTCGATAAAATAGGATGATCTACTCGTCTAGAGTATACTAGAGTTATCGACGGGGTAACCAACTCTAAGGCACAAGATTTCTAACAACTGAGTCGTGAATTTTTATTTGTGTCAACCTGCCAGACTATCGTCACAAGAGTTGTAGTGATCGTGTATTGCTGCTGACAACTGGTAGATCATAATATGATATGGTATTTAAGCTATGGTATTGGCTAAGCTAGTGACTGTGGTGTTCCAACACTAGTTAGGTCTTAATAATAAAATTTACGTAACTAGAGTAATATTTGTTGGAAACCAATCTAGGGATGAGTGTCACGATAAATGATTACCCTATTGTCCATTCATCTCATGTCTAACTGTGGGTTTCGGTCGAGTAAGGGTTGGTTCAAGGCTTAAGGGTTGCTAGTTTAGGCAAGCTCCCAGTAAATAATTAGAGACTCACAATATTTGGTTTCTTGAGAATAGATAGTCTCCTAGGTTGGCGTTCTGACTAAGGGTAAAACCCTAATCATTCTCAAATTCAGATGGCTCGAAAGTCTCAATAATAGTTTGAGGGTCGAGAGGAAAATGAGTAACTCATTCATATGACTGGCCGATGGTAGCTACACTTGTATATACAACCACCATAGACATAGGAATACTCTGTATCTCTCTACCATCACGAGCTTTCGTCTTTCCAAATCGGTGAAAGACAAAAACAATAAAGGATTCAAGGAAGATGTAACTGAATACAATTTCGTGATTCAAGGGCGAACATATAATTCAAGAGAAATTGTCAATACAGTCACGGATGAGATCCTAAAGACATCTACATCTCAATCCACGTAGGTTAATCAGAGGGAGAGCGAACCAGGTGCACTACGGTTGATCAGACCCTAATATATCGATTCTGATTAGACAATATGTTAGTAGGCGTCCCCACTAAACATATGTCTTGAATCAAGCTCGAAAACAGAGTGAGCTTGTAAAACTAGGCTGCAATAGCAGCATTGGTCAAAATAGTCAAAAATACAAGTGTGCGAGATTTTTGAAGAAGGCACAAGTAGTTCAAGTTTTGCGAGAATCAAACCCACCTGGTGTTCTTGCTTGTACAGTCATCCTTGGTCGACTAATGGTTTATGGACTACTGAATTCTATATTCTAGGTAACCTATTAGTGTCAGCCAATTTCCTCATCAATAGATCACGAGGATCATACGGAGTGCTAGGTCGGGAGACATGCTACCAAACTCACAAACTTCCACTACTATTGGCTTTGGATCTTATGGGACATACATGGCACGGTCCTATCCTCCATAGTATCCAAAAATTATAATCACGTCTGAATTTATTTCACCGAGGATTATGCCTCGTCTGTATACTCGGGCGATGGTAAACTCTTGGTTCTGTGATTCAGATGTGATATGCTATCAGATACTCTACCTTATCTCGACACCCGGGTAACTATGATCAAAGTGGACCACTAGCCATAGTTTTAGGAATATTCTATAACATATAATTTCCTTAAAAATTTCAACTCTAGGGTCGTGTCTCGCTAGTGCGCTGCTGGCTGCAGTGAGTCCATAGTCTCCATAATTCAAATAAATGGCGACAGTGCGCTGCTGTCCTGCCAGTATGAGTTAACTAACATTCTCGTAACTATATCTGTAAATAATTTCCTGAGCTTCTAGAGATTCAAACAAGTTGACTATAAAATAAGGCATAAATATTTGTCCCATCAGTCACAATCTTTAAAATAACAGATTGCACAGGGAGGAACAAACTGAAGACAAATAACTACAAACATTCTGGTATCTCTTTCATGTGTATTCGAACCATGGGAGAAAAATTTTTTGGATCAGTCTACCTCGAGATTCGCATTTGAATAACCGAATCAGGAATTATAAACTATTTCCTTACGACAAAATAGGATTTTAAATGGGCAATTCAGACTAATATATGGTGACGATATCCAAAGAGGCAAGAGAATGAATTGAATAATCTATCAAGGCTAGATCATTAATTCTATGAAGTCCTGCCTTACCAAGGGAATAATCTATCCAAATTAGATTACATCGCCATATCAAGAGATAATAATATACCTATGGGGATCTGATAAACTATCAAAATTTATTACTCCCTATCTACATTGCATGGCCTAGACTATCCATCGGTAAATTTGTATAAGGGACTCCTAGTCCTAGTCATTCTCGTAAATTAAATTAATTTCTAATTCGTGAATGAGCATTTCTAGTCGCAGGCTCGTAATAGTACGACTAACTTAAGTACTATTACGAGTTCGCATGATTTGCAAAGACTGACCTGCATGGGCCACCACAAAAACTTGTCACGACCCGCACCCATTTTTTTTTATTAAAACGGATAAGAGACGTGTCCAAGCCAGCCTACGCCGCAGTGTCGGCGGAAGAACGCTGTCACGGCCATCAAGATCAAAATCATAAATAATACTCATTCACAAAATTAATTTAATTTACAATGATCACAAGTTTTACATTTGCAGAAAATATAAACTTGTACAAATATTGAATGACTATAACTCAACTTTCTAGCTAGTCTCTAGGCCTTTGTCTGCAAATATCCCCGTATCTCCCATGCTAAGTAAATCCACGGCAAACCTGAAAAATATGGTTTTCAGTCAGGAATGGAACGAGCACAATTCACTGAATGCAATTTCAAATAAAGAAAATGACTATAAAACAAAGGTTAGACATCAATCATGAGTTTGAAAATAAACAGGAAATACGGAAAACCAATAGTAAATAAATAGACACCAAATATTTTTTCCCAACTGTCAGAAGTACCTTTGATATGTGATCAGTCTGGGCCACTACACCGTACGGTCTACGATGTCTACTTGCAAAAAAATAAATACGGTCTACAATGTCTACTTGCAGAAATATAAACACGGTCTACAATGTCTACTTACAAAAAATAAACACGGTCTACAATGTCTACTTGCAGAAAATAAACACGGTCTACGGTCGGATCACACATCCTTGGTACTTCTCATTCCCGACTCAACAATTTATAATAGAGTATAAAAATCACATAACCAATGACTAATCAATGAAATATAGTAAAGATCAATATCGAAATGCAAACAATAAACTGTACTCGCTTGTGGTCCTCTGCTGGTGAAACTGACAGTCTGAACTACTCAATTTGCCATAATAGTCAAAACCCATACAACAGTCTCCGGAAGATGAAATAAACATTACCAATATTCTCAAAATAGTTAAAATAGCTAAGATTGCCTGTCCTTAAGTCCAATTCTGGACAAAGGGGCAAAACGGTAATTTTGGGCCAAAACGATGTCCGTCGTTGGACCCGCTTTGCACCAAAAAATATGCCAGAGTCAATGGTCTCTAAAGTCGTCAAACTATATGTCTACGGATCCAGTTTTTCGATACGAACCCAACCGTATGTCCAAAGTTGGATTTCGGCGGGCCGCACAAAATCGCCCGTTGAGTGGGACCGTGGGGCCCGTGAAACGACGATTTTATCAACTGTTTCAGAATCAGACCAAACTTGGCATACAGGACCAGAAAAATGATACAGTCCTGCGTCTCGATCTGACGAACGTGCACAAAGTAATTAGAAAATTTGCACAGAGGCCGAAACGGTAAATTTTGACGGATACGCATCAAATTCGTCGCGCACACACGACCAATTTGAATTCCGTCAAAGCCCACACGACCACGAAGCCGTTACGCACATTTCGATGCCTTCGATTCGTGACCATGTCGCCCAAATTGATGGGACGTACGTTGGCTCGGGAGAATTTCAAAGTTTTGGAAACTGTTTTCTAAGTTTTTTTCCTGATTTTTAGAATCAAAAATCTTCCTATATAATAAGCATAAATTAGTTCTACAAAAAGCGTTCTAATCTCGTATAGGTTGCAATAGAGATGTTCAAATAGATTTTTTTGTTTGACGATGCGCTGTCCAGAAATCGGTTTCCAAATAGGGTATTGGGGCTGTTTGTTTCATGTCCTGCTTTTTCGAAAGATCGAGTTTTTCGCTCGATTTTGTCTCGATTTCTCTTCGATTCTGGATCGCTTTACTACGAACTAATTGGAGGCGTCTAAAGACCTATATGTTGTGCTTATATCGAACCAATTGGTTCAAAATTTGATGGAAGAACTAGGGAGAACATTACCTGTGAAGTCGACCCTTAGGGGGTTGCTGTTGTCGGGGTCTCATGTCCGTTGTACGCGCGCAGATATGGCCGACTTCGGCGACCCTTGCGGCGGCGCGCGGTTGCGCGTGGCCGCCCAGGACGTGGAGGGGGTGGCGCGGTACTGGATGTTAGGGTTTTCGATGTAAACGCTCTCTTCTCTCGGTCCTCGCTCTATATATACATGGTATATCGAATAGTTTGTTGAGGAGTTTCGGATCTGGGGGTTCTCAGCTTAACATGCATGTGGGGAAAATGTTGGCTCAATTTACCTTACTGCTGTGGCCGAGCCTGGGCTGGGCTAGCCTGGGCTGGCCTGGGCCCGCTATTCCTTTTTTCTTTTGTTTTAATGCATTACATATACCCATATATACATTTATATATATATACAATTATAGGTATACTGCTACACATATTTGCATATATATACAATGCATATATTTGCATATATACCAATATTGATATACAGATACATATCTTTGCATATATAAAATAATAGTATTTTTACTTTATTTATTTCTATTATTACATATATATTCGTATATATATACAAGTATATGTATACGTATATTCACATATACATATATATACACGTATACATTTTCATATATATATACACACATACATATATATAATAAATACATTGATATACCACATATTTATATTTATACATACTGATATACGCCTTTATGTATATATATCTATGTATATACATTCACCTATATAATATATATATATATATATATATATATATATATATATATATATATATTCATATATATACATACACATACACTCATAATTTATATATATATCCCTACACTCACACATATATATATATTTACTTATATAACAAATCTTTAAAAAAATCTAAATAGATAGTTCAATAGAAATACAATCTCAATATTATATATATATATATATATATATATATATATATATATATATATATATATATATATATATATATATACACATACCAAAAATATGAACAATAAATATTAAATATAATTAACATTTGAAATTCAATCCTTGATTTTATATTTAATATCTACAATAATAATAATAATAATAATAATAATAATAATAATAACAAAATTCGATAAACCAATAGTGGTGTATATACCACCAGGCACAGTCTAATAATCCTAAAAATGTATAGGGCCTATTATATACAAACATTGCTGATTATCAACTAATAATGATATTTATAGTATTTAATTAAGAATATTTAGAAAATACTCGTTAGATCTTTAAAACGGAATACGACACCATCATATCAAAACGCATCGACACGAATGTCATTGGACATCTCGCATGACTACATGGGCTTGGGCATGGTATAGGTCTAGTCCGGGCTGGTTTGGTACAACCGGGTCTCCTAATGTCAAATAATATTAAATATAAATAATTAAACTATTTATAACGGTCATGTCACAACTTAGCCTGGTTTTCCTAGTTAGGACATCACTATGGCTCAGCCTCCCTTGGCACGACTAATACACTAGTTAAGGCACGCCGCTGCACTACTTGGGCCATGATTCCTAGTCATCTGGTACCTCAAAACTCAACCCTGGCTAAAAATTATCTACCGTAATAACTAACTAAATAAATATTTATAAAACAAATTAAAAGAAAATAATCACTATTAAATCAAATAAATGTATGAATAAATATTAAAAATTATTTTCAGGAAGGGGAGCTACACTAAGGCCCTCCATAAATCTGCCCAGGTGGCAGAACTCTCCGGCGTACTTCTCTACTGTCTGGTTCCCCTGAACCAGGTTCTCAAACTGCGTCTCCAACGCGCCAAGTGCAGTGTTGGGGAAGAAATTCTCCTTGAAAAGCTTTTAAAAGCCTCCCAAGTTTGCCCCATTGTACCAACCCTGGGGTCAGTCTGGTACCAACTACGGGCAAGGTCCTGCATCATGCTGCCCACTGCTTCCACCTAGAGTCTTGTCGGTATCTCTACGAGACGAAAAATCTCCTCTATGTGCTCGATCCAGTCGTCCGCGTAAAGGATACCCTCCGTACCCTTGAAGTCTCGCGGTCTCATCTTCCGAAAATCCTGAATACCTGGAGTCCTCGGCTGGTATGGCTGGATCTGCCCTTCTTGGGGTTGGACAGTCACCTTCTCCACTGCCACCATCGCTAACTGGTGGGCATTATCAATGCCCTACCTTATGTCCTCTGCCTGGCGTCACTGTGTCTCCATCATCTGCTGTATGAAGGCAAAATACTGTGCCACATCAACTGTCCCCTGGGGCGGTGGTGGTAGCATCCCCTAAACTCCTGGGGTAGTCCTCAAAATCGGTGGAGGAGCACCCCAAAAAGTTGTAGACGGGCCCACCTGAGCTAGAACAAGAGGCAATGTGGTCCGTGGGTCCTGCTGGGTCGGACGAGAAGTAGCAGACCTCTCAGTGGCATCCCTAAGACCAGAGCGCTGCGATCGTGTCTCCACCATTCTGAAGACAGATCAAACAAGGAATCAATTACTGAAAAGAAGCAAAATCATAAAAGGAGGACAGTTGTTTTCAAAAGGAGACAATTAACAGCAAGAATTTGATAAGAGTTTTTCTAATGTGATTGAGTACCTTAACTTATATCTTATATCCTACTGCAGGCTGTAATGATACTCTAGTTCGAGTGCCACTACGAAATCATACTAGTTGTGATTGTCGACTTGCATGGGCCACCACTAAAAATGTGTCACAACCCACACCCAGTAAAAGGCACGAAAAGTGAAGTACGCCCAGCCTACGCTGCAATGTCGACGGTAGAACACTGTCCTGAGTCACAATATCGGACACAGTCTAGAATATGCTCCGATTGGAGAATAAATAATAAGTAACTCAATCACAATAACTAAGACGGAATAGAAGAATAAATCTCTAGAGAGTCACAAACATAGTAAAAGTCTATGTGTAAAACCACCAGAACAAAATCTCAAAGTACAACTCATAATGTCTCAAATAAAAGATAATAAAATACTAAACTCTCGGCTAGACTATGGGCAAGTCCTCAGCGACTGCTGGATCCTCCTGAGGGTACACGTCACCAGTGTCATCTAAGTCAAGGCCATAATAAGTAGGGCAAAACTGTTTATCATCACCTGTAAAATTTTTAACATGTCCAATCAGGACGGAACGAGCACATATCTCTCACAACAGTTCATATCAGGATTGGACATATAAAGCAAGCTATAGAAAATTATACATGAAATGCTGTAAAGAATAATCAACAAGAGAAAGAATATCAAGACTAGATATGACTATGATAAATAAAGAAATATAACTATCTACGTGGTTAAATAGGTTGGGTTGCACATGGATAAACTATAGAGTTGCACATGGATACCTACTGGGGATAATGATAACATAACCAACTATACTCTTCCTGCCCCCAATCAATACACAAGGATCAAGACATGATATGCTATTGCACATGGATAACAACTACTTTATACATGGAGCTCATATAGTCATGAGTGTACATGAATAACATATGAGTGTACATGGATAAATATGAATACATGGAGTACATGATGAACAACATAATAAAGTACATGAACATGATATACTCGATGTATCCGAGGGGATAACATCGCATAAAAAGATCCATAGGGTACTAATCCGTGTGAACATCGTGCCAGCATCAAGTATACTAGTCTATAACAAGAGAACATATCCAAAGAAGTATGAAAAGATCAGAGAATATACTCGCCTGGCAAATCGAATTGCTGATGATGAAGTGTAGCTAAACTGGGGCAATATAAACCTATTTAAAGTATAGACATGTCACAACCAAGTCTACAATATCAAAAGAAATAGCTACAACGCAAGACTACATGCTTCTAGGTCCCTTTTGGTCAAAGTCAACCCTTGGTCAACTATGGTCAAACCTGGTCAATACTGGTCAAACCTGGTCAAACATTGGTCAACTAGTCCGTCTACTAATTTTAGGTCATACACAAAATTTTAGGTCATTCGGAGTTCGTTTGAGTCGATTTGGATGAAGTTTGACTCAAAGTTGACTTTTGTCAACTTGGTCAACTTGTCGGCCAATTCGACTAAACTAGGCTCAAAATGACAAACCAAATCTGTCCTAGGACTCCTATGGTTACAACCACAATGATGATCTATTCTAAGATGGGTTCTCAAGCATACAAACTATACACACATAGGTATATATACATACACATGTATTTACAACACAGGCCTACTCTTAATTCTAACAAATGGTTGTGTGTGTGTGTGTGTGTGTGTGTGTGTGTGTGTGTGTGTGTGTGTGTGTGTGTGTGTGTGTGTGTGTGTGTGTGTGTGTGTGATACCTGTAGGTTACTGTAGTGAAGCAAAACTAAGATTAAAAACTCAAAACACAACCATGGTATGCCTCATTTTAATAAAATCTTATATACATACAAACAAAATAGGAAAACTATATATATATACATACATATGCTCATTTGGAAGAAAAGATACATGGTTTGAAATAGTTTTAATAAATCAAAATCTGGGATTAATTCCCCTCGACCCATTCTCAACACATATGCTTGCAATGGACTTCAACGGGTCTTATTTATATATATATATAATTACATATACATAGCTACAAAGAAAAGTATATATGCTCATAATTGATAGAAAAATATGAAATAAATCCAAGAGTTGGTTCTCACAAGTCCAAAACCTCGTATACATACTAAAAACTCAGATTTTACAAGTTAAATTCCTGGAAAACAAAATATCACATTCAAACTCAAATTTGCATTTAAAGGAAAAACTCATTTTTCACACAACGACCCAAAATGAGATATACACAATATTAACCCTCAAAACTCGGCATACACGTTGATCTCAACCTACGTGATGCACTCGGGTACTCACGGGTCCAAAATCGTGTCCGTGTCGTGTCCACAGAACGCGTATCGGAAAACCTGATACCGCGTGACAACGTGCACGCATGCGTGCGTTCTCGCTCGATTGAGCGCCGCACACAGAACGAGAAGCCCCATGCTAGTGCACGTAGCTAGGGCAGTCCTGGGTTAGGTCTAGGACATGGCAACACGACGACACATCGCACTGAGGCGACACACATAGCCCCGCACACACGCACGGACTGCTGCGCGCGTGCGCCCGCGCGTGCCCTCATGCGTGCGGTTCGGCCTTTGTGGCTCGCTCGTCGGGCCACGCCACGACTCGGGGTTGATCCCTTGGGTAGTCCAGGTATAGGTCGACGCATCCAAGCTCTTGGAATGGGTCCTCGTTGCGTCGAGAGCGCGTACGAAGTCCGTTTCAGCGACAAAATTCAGCCCGAGTGCACAGTGCGGCTGAACGATGCACGTCGGATTTCTTCGCGCCCGCTCAACGAAAAGTCGTAAAATTTTAGGAGCATGGGGGAGAGGTTTCCCTCATGTGCTCAAGAAATTTCATGCAAAAATAAGGTCTGTGCATCGAGATACAACACGCTGACGGCAGGGCATGCACGGCCTCGTGCACGGGATCCGTACACGTGCGTCCGATGCCCGAAACGCCGCTGAAAAGTCATCAATTTTAAATAAGACTTCACAAAAGTTTCTTAAAATGATATTATCTAAACATTCATGAAGTCAAAATCAAAAAACAACAACTTTCTATCCTAAGCGGCATTTCGTCGAACACGTGCCGTAAAGGACCGACACGTATCCGATACCGCTATCAAACGAAGTCAAAATCCAACCAAACTTTATTGGCAAGTCTAGGGCACCGATATGGATGCAAAAATGAAAGAAATTTTAGAATAACTATGGTAGAAAAGGGTTTACCTATTGAGTGTCGAAAACTCAATAAACGGAGTCCCTCGGTCGTCGTGTCGGTCGATTCTCCTCAAGCAATTGCCTCCGCCTCCTCACTAGCAATCCTCCAGTAGATCCTCCTCTTCTAGACGAATGTAACGGAGTTCATTTGGGGAGAAACGGACTACTGATGAAGAAACTGGGATTTTTGGAGAAGGAGATCTCTTAGGGTTCACTTGTGGAGGCTAAACTTCACAAATAAAAAGAGAGGGGAGGGGTACTGTTTTGGGCGGCCAGGTGGGGGGTCTCTAGGGTTAGGGTTTCACTTAGGCCAACTCTCTCTCAAGTAAAAATAAGGCCCAAGTCAAAAAGGCTCAAAAGGCTACATGCAAAAAGGCTTAAAAAATCATTTAAAAGCCTTCTAAATTAAACCCAAGCCCTAAATAAATTCTAATAGGTGAAAAAAATAATTCCTAAGGCATGGTTAAGCTCCTATACAATGTCCACTAAGGTTCAACCAGTTGCTAGCACAATACAAATCAAAATATCTAGAAAATCACAAAATGGTCAAAATGGCTAAAATGACTAAAATACCCTTTTTATGAAAAACTGGATGCTACAGCATGATTTATGAAAACTGACCTACTTGGGCCACCACAAAAACTTGTCACGACCCACATCCGTTATTTTTTTCGGATACGAGACGTGTCCAAGCCAGCCTACGCCGCAGTATCGACGGTAGAACGCTGTCATGGCCATGATGATCAAAATAAATAAAATAATGCACATTCACAAAACTAATTTAACTTACAATATTCATAAGTTTTACATTTGCAGAAAATATAAACTCGTACAAATATTGGAATGACTACAACTATCTATCTAGCTAGTCTCTAGGCTTTTCGTCTGCAAGTACACCCGTCTCTCCCCAAGCTATAAGTGAATCCACGGCTAACCTAAAAAATATTGTTTTCCAGTAAGGAATGGAACGAGTACAATTCACTAAATGCAGTTTCAATATATGAAAATGACTATACGACAGAGGTTAGCTTTTAGACATATGATTTGAAAAAAAAAAGACAAAATAAAACTAAACAAGAAAAAATAGTAAATAAAGACAATACTCACCGACTGACTGAAGTACCTTTGATATGTGATCGGTCTCGGGACAATTATATGACACTGTCTACGATGTCTAAACACTGTCTACACTGTCTACTTTGCAATAGTTAATCGCTGTTTACACTGTCTACTTTACAATAATAAATCACTGTTTATACTGTCTACTCTGCAATAATAAATTACTCTTTACACTGTCTATTTTACAATAATAAATTACTGTCTACACTGTCTACTTTGTAATAATAAATTACTGTCTACAGTACTGTCTAAGGTCAGATCACACATTATTGGTACTTCTCCTTCCTGACTCAACAAAATATGATAAAACATAAAAGACGAAAATCACATATCTATTGACTAACAATGAGGTATAGTAAAGCTCAATATGAAAACAAACAATAAACTGTACTCGCCTGAGGTCCTTTGCTGGTGAAATCGGTAATCCAAATCACTCAGTGTGCCACAATAGTCAAAACTCGTATAACAGTCTCCGGATGATGAAATTGACATTACTAATGTTCTTAGAATAGTCAAATTAGCTAAAATTGCCTGTCCTTAAATCCAATTCTGGACACAGGTGCAAAACGGTAATTTTGGGTCAAAAACGGTGTCCGTCGTTGGACCCGCTTTGTACTAAAAAGCGTGCCAGAGTCAATGGTCTCTAAAGTCATCAATCTATATGTTTATAAATTCGTTTTGATGATACAAATCCAACCACATGTCCAGAGTTAGATTCCGGTAGGTCGTGCACAAAATTGCCCGTTGAATCGGACCGTAGGGCCCGCAAAATGGCGATCCGATCAACTGTCTCAGAATTGGACCAAACATGGCATACATGACCAGAAAAATCATACGGTTCTGTTGGTGCAAGTTTCGTCTTAATCTGATGAGCGTGCACAAAATAATTGGAAAATTTGCACAAAGGCCGATACGGTAACTTTCGACGGATACGTATCAAATTCGTCGCGCACACGCAACCAATTTGAATTTTGTCAAAGCCACATGTCCACAAAATCGTTACGCACCTTTTAATGCTTTCGGTTCGTGACCATGTCGCCCGGATTGGCGGGACGCACGTCGTATCGAAGAGTTTTTCAATCTTTTTAATATTTGGAAAACAATTTTTCGCCAATCTTTAGAATCCAATTTCTCGGCATGTCGTCGATGAAATCAAATTCCATAAGTTGGGTTACAAAGCCCTATAGGTTGCCTAGGACTGCCTTTAAATATTTTTTGAAATCCCTAAATGTTTAGTTCAGAAAATGTCTGCCAAGTGGGGTGTTTGAACCAGTGTCATGCCCTGTTATCGTGATGGTTTTTACTCGACTTTATGTCAATTTTTTGAACGACTGAGGGAAGCTACTTACAAACTATTTGAACAAGGTTAAAGGGGATTGGGTTGGGTACGTACCAGAGAAATTGCTTTGTGAAACGATTGGAAATCGACGACGAGACTTGATCCCAAAGTTGGGGTCGGACATGGCGGTGCTGCTGTTATCCGTGTTGTTCGTCCGGGCGCGATCTTGCCTGGCGGCCGCCCGACTGGTCATCCCACGGTGGCGCTGCAACGGCGCACACGCCCGAGATGGTGGTCGGTGCCGCCAGGAGGTGGTGGTGAAAATCGAAGTTATGGTTAGTCGTGTGTTTGTAGTACTCGTGGGGGTGAGGGTTTAATACTCTCGGGTTAAGAACAGAGTAGGGGTCGCGTGTTGGCCTGGTGAGTGACCCACTGGTTGGCCTATCACATGGGCCTGCTTTGTTAATACTTGTTTTTGTTCTTCTTTTTTCTTTTAATCTATACATATATATTTTTTTTAATCTATATATATATATATATATATATATATATATATATATATATATATATATATATTTATATATATATATATATATATATATATATATATATATATATATATTCTTATGAATACTAGTATAATGATATCCAAAAATCTAAATAAAATTCCAATATTATCTATTCCTAGATTAGGGCCTATTTTTATAAATATGACCATATATAATAATATTTATTGATAACGAAACACATATAACCAATATTAGTAAATAATTTTATATAAATAATAACCTCAATAATAATGATAATAATAATAATACTAATAACAATAATAATAATAATAACAAAATTCAATAAATCATAATGGTGTATATACCATTACGTACAATCTAATAATCCCAAAATATACAAGGACCTAATTTATACAATTATCACTGAATATCAACTAAATAATGATAATTATAATATTTAATTACGAATACTGGAAAATATTCATTAAATTATTAAAACGAAATATAACACACTCGTACCAATTTACATCGACACGAATGTCATTGGACGTGCTGCATGACTACATGGACTAGGGCTCAGTTCGGGTCCAGTCCGGCTAAAATGGTATAACTGGTTTCCCTAAACTCAATAATATAATTAATAAATAAATAAAACTTCGGTAAGGGTTAAGTCGCATCATGGCCTGGTTTTCCTAGTTAGGACATCACTATGGCTCGGTCTTCCCTACCAGGGCTAATACACTAGTCAAAGCACGCCATTGCACTATCTGTGCAACGATTTCTAGTCACCTTGTACTCCAAAACTCAACCATAGCTAAAATCATTTACCGTAATAATTAACTAAATAATTATTTATAAAAATTCTAAAAATTGCCATTTAATTCAAATAATTAAATAAATAATATTTTATCTTAATTCTAGGAAGAGGGGTTACAGGAGGTTACCCTTACTCTAATTCTCCTATTTTGAAACTGAGCATGGTTTGTAGTTTAGACAAGGGAAAGTTGAGCTAATAACTGCAGTCCCCTAAGGCATGAGATGACATTGGTGTCTCCGTACAGGGAATTAAGGATTACTCTCTACAAGTTTGATTGGGGCTAGCTCTGTGGGTGTCCAGGTTCCACCCATTCCTTTACACCAACTGTTATGTCCTAGTCTGGTACTCAAGAAGGGATGCATAGCCTTGTAACCATACTTGGGTACCTTGGGTACTTGGGTACCTACTGGCTAGGATACACATAGCTACTGTCATGTCTTGTCTATCACCATTACTTCCTATGGCTGACACTCAACTCTAGTATCCTCTACCATTCATGAATGTATAGAACAATGGTTTTCACTCTATGGGCCTGTGTTAGGAAGGCTAGGACTGGTGTCCCCTTCTAATACTCCCTGTGTACTGGGTCAATCTCACTTCTACTAACCTACTCCATTTGAGTACTAATACTGTATTCAAGAGCCCCCCTCCCTTGCCACAATTTTGAGCTACTGATGTATATTGTCTTGCCCCAAATCCTGGGACCCCTAATTGTTCCCACAGGATACCCTATATTGTCTAACTTAGTTCCTGTCACTAGGAAGGAGCATACCCCCTCTTCCTCTAATACATTGTTGTACTCCAAAGTAACCTCTGCTGGGCACCCCTTTACCCGCAACTTGACACTAGCACTCAACTGGTACTGTCCTTGCATCTTAAGGACACTCAATTCAGTATTTGCTAGCATGTGCATCTGTTAACTGCTGCTCTCTACAGCAGGTGTGGATGTTGTTCACTGCAAAACTTAACACACACCTAACCCAGCCCTGTCACTCCCACTACTAAAATCTGTCAAATCAGCGACGCCACAGGACGTCGCTAAATAGGGAAAATACGTCACTAATATCGATTAGCGACGTATTTAGCGACGTTTGCACCTAGTCGCGATTAACCTAGTTGCTAAACAACAAAATGTCGCAATACGTCACTATTGTGATGACACTCAGCGACGCGGACACGTCGCGAATTCAGCGACTACCAGCGACGTAAAACATCATCATTTACCGACGCAACCTAGCAACATTGAGCGACTTGATATACATCGATGCTAACCTGGCTTGAGAGGCAAATGGCGACGTTCTGCGACTTTGTTACGTCGCTATAGTACCGACCTATAGCGACGTCTAGCGGCATCTTACGTATCGACGTTTAGTGAAGATCAGCGACGGTATTCATCACAGTTAGCGACGTTGTCATACTTACTTAGCGACGTTACCTTCGTCGCTGAACGTCGCTGAGAGTCGCTGAACGTCGCTAATATTGAAAAAAAATAAAAAATACAGCATTTGCAGCATCCCCTGCAGCATTTGCACCATCCCCTACACTATTTGTTACAACAACGACGGTGTGTATCACAAACACAGTTTCAAACAACACAGATACACACAATCACGAACACGTTTGAAACATAGTCTCATCAATCAACACAGATATATGAAAATTTGTAACAACAATGTCAAACATAATGGTCCACAACTTAATTGCCAAGTTTGGGAACGAATGGCTCAGAACACAACCCAAAATTCATTCTAGCATACATTAGTGTGAATCATCTATGTTCTTTATATATGGTGTAGTACATGTTCTTATCGTATCTAGTATCTGAAGAATGTAACAGAATCAAGATGAACTCACATAATGTAATACTAAGACATCATCTACTACTATATAAGATATGGTGATAGGTTGTCGTATCATCATTGCCGAGGGATGAGGGTCGGAGGACAAATACCGCTCGAGTGAGCCAAAGGCATGCAGCCACTTCCCTTCCTCTCTCACGCTATCAACGTCACAACTTTTCCACCTCAAGTTCTGATCAAGCATCTTCCTTCTCCTCTCCTCCACCATGGCTCTGGACCCATCTGCTCCTCCCTACTTCCCTTCTTCTTATTTGACTCTCTCAGCCACATATGATATCCACCTCAAGTGTAGAGTCGGGAGAGAAGAAGTGGGCAGAAAGAGGAGGAGAAAGCAGCACAGCCGACGGCATGACCCGGAGGAAGTACATAGGTTTTCTTCAACATCCGTAGGAGAACTATAAGGATATATCTTTTCACAACATATCACCTTGTCAAAGACCCTTAATGTGATAACCATGTTACCCGGTGTCGGAAGACTAACATGTCATAATTTTCTAAGCCTTGTGTTTTGACATAAGCCGTGTGTCGGAAGACTCGGAGAAGGAGTCGAATGAGTCGACGGTGATAGCAGATGATTGAAAGACAGGGAGCAAAAAGACGGGCGAAGAAGAGGACGATACGAGTCGAATGGGAGATTCGAGTGACAATGTAGGCACCGAGAAGTTGGATAGCATCACAGACGAGGAGGCTCGAGTACAAGGCGGCAATGATGTTTATGTGAAGAAGAGGTACAAAATTTCTTTTCTTATGACCTGCGTCAGAGGAGGAGAGAAAACCGGTAGCGAGACAACGAGTGCGAGTCAGAGCTCCGGGCTGGCAAAGAGGACCCGTTTCCATTTTGACTCTGCAGCCAGCGAGAAGTTGAAGAAGCTAGGCACGCTGAGCAGCCCGTTATGGCTTGATGTGGACGATCTGGAAGACAATGCTGATTTAGTTTTGCCTTCCTTGGATGGTATTGATTCTGTAGATCCGTGTATAAAAGAGGAAGAGATTGGGAGTAGAGTGGACCCGGAGGGAAATGAGAGATTGGAAGGTGGGTCAATATTAAAGAAGCGAAAGAGAGTCGAGGAGTCTGATTTTGATGGCATAGAGGAAGAGGTTCGCGACATAACGAGAGGGACAGAGAAGGGGGCAGATGAAGTGAGGCCGACGATGTCGAAGAGAAAGGCAGCACGGTCGTTAAAGGAAGGCGAAATGTTCAACATCCTCAAGAATACCATCTGGAACGACAACGGAAACTTTGACAAAGGAGACCACCATGCTGTCAGGAACATCATCTACTACTATCTAAGATATAGTGATAGGTTATCGTATCATCATTGTCAAGGGATGAGGGTCGGAGGACAGTCAACTTTATCTACGGCTACATAGTTTCTGCCTCGCCAGTCGAATGGCTGCAGAGACCATGTCCTGATCACCATATCGTACCGTAGATTAATACAAATGGAGCTGGAGCCAAAATACAGAAACCAAAATACAAAATACAGAATCAAATCCCTGGGTTCGCCGAAAATACAAAACACAGTTCTAATTTATATGTATTTTAAGTGTGAGAACGGATGGCTCAGAACACAACCCAACCGGAGAGGATACTCTGAGAGATCCATTTGAGTAGGACGTATACTCTGAGAGATCACCATTACAAGAATGATATCAGTAGTGGGATTGAGTGTGTACGTCCTACTCAGATGGGTCTCTCACCATTACTATTTTTTCTGACAGCATGGTGGATGTGCTCCGTCAACAGATTCTTGCTCCGAGCCAAAACTTTGTCCCAGAGCTCAAGTGGACATCCTTCGTGTAGAGCTCGAGTGAGAGGTTCCTGACAGCAGGGCGGGCCTTATCGTTATTCTTCCTCAGGAGTTTGTCATTCTTTTCATCAAACAACATTACAGAAGTCAACTCGGAGAACTTGATAAACTTTTGCTCTCTATTTTGTTGTATGAGTACTATATTTGTAAGAGACATGGAAGGTTTTTCCCTAAGAGATCCTCCTCAATCAAGTCTGCCGTACAGAATTTCAAGAGTGTCAAATACGCTAAACTTCAAAGTTGTACTTATTTACGAATTTAAAATCCTAAAACAAAGGTTTTATCAGTCATCCCTTGCTTTTGGTAAGTAGACGAGACGTCGATGGTCAAAACGATGTTGGAGAGCCATCAAGAGAGCCCTTGGATCCTCTTTTGCGATGTATTACATCTGCAATTCATCTGTCACATGCTTGCGGATAAATATCATTACAGTTGCCTCAAAATCTTTATATGCTTTACTGTTGGGCTCAATAGTCTCTCTGAACTTCTTTGTAGTAAGATGGAGTTAGATATATTGTACCCACTTTAAGTAGTTTCTTTCGAAGACTTTAAATGAGGTGAACAGAAGATTGTTCATGTTCGACACTTCATTGGAGGGAAAAAACAAGATGTTTGAACCTTGGGTTCTAAAAAATTGGATTAAATATATGAAATATCTAGTTCACAGTATGTGATGATTCATTATGGTTTAGTATGAACTTCTAGTTCACTTATGAACTTTAGTTCTAAGGTGAACTTCAGGTTCAATGAGCTTCGGGTTCACTTATGGTTTGCAGGTTCAAGATGACCTTCGGGGTCAGTATGATGTTCGGGTTCATTTATGATGGTTTGCTGCGAGAAAATAGTTTTGCTTATGAAGTTTCACAACAAAACTTTGAAATTTAAATTTTTCCAAGCTGTGCTATGCATTTCTAGTTCTGATGGACTGATTTCATTTTTGCAGAGTTTTTTTATGCAGGAACTAGTTCTTTTGGACTTATTTTTTTGGTGACTAGTTCTTCGTGACTAGTTTTCTCTGCGAAAACAGAATTCTATGCTAAAATATATTTTCTGCACGAAACATGTTTCCTACGCGGAACAAATTTATGCACATAAACAGATTTTTGGGAAAATTAAATTTCTGTGCGAATACAAATTTTTGCATGAAAATAGATTTTTGTGCAAAAACATATTTCAACGAGATTTTTTTCAACAAGAAAATTATTTAGCCATTATGGTTGATTGTGATCCCCAAGGATCTGATCATATCTCTATGATTGTTCTTTTTTATATGTTAATAAGAAAAATAGGGAAAATTTATATTTTAAAGGAACATTTTAGATCATACTTACTTGTTCATCTTTCTGAACATGGAAGAACGTGTTGATAACATGTTGTAGTGTAAACGAAAGTGGTATTCTTCGAGAACTCTGGGAGATAAAGAGATAGAGAGTAGCTAGAAGTTTCGTGTTTATTTAACAAGCAACCCTAGAATGGATGATCTACTATGTTTATAATATATAAAGCTAAGTTAGTTTCGACGGATAACAGTCATATCCCTAGAATGGCTTCATTTGGTAGGATTCTGGAATGATGAAATCGTGGAAGGAAAAAAGAATAGATATATGCTTTCTATTCATATGAAAAGAAAATATCATTTTCTTCCTTTGTGTTTGGTAGGAAGGAAGAAACATAAAAAATATAGAGGTTTTGCCAATTATATCCTCAACTAAAAACACGTATTTATCATTTGACCTCGTTGAATTTTTTAAATAATATAATTATTCTGAGGGTATAATTGTAAACTAGAATAAGTCTCAACTTTTTCTTCCACTTTTTTTCCATTTTTTGAGCGATTGAATTTCATAGGTTACTGTGGAAAAGTAACCCTCCATTTTTTTCATATACAAAACAAGCATTTTCTCTCATTTTCCATCCTCTTATTTTTATCTCCTACCAAAAGAAGCCCAAAAGATTGTAACGCCCGTAGTTCGTATTACTTATTTTGGTATACGTATACGGAATCCCGACCCGTAATTAGACTTATCTTGCTTAGCTTGATCCTGGTTTAATCTTGCCTTGATTTATTTTGGGTTCATCCTGGTTCGATTTGTCTTGACTAGCTAGTCTTGGGTTTTGTATTGGCATGGGTTAGTTAGCATTTCCTGGTTCATGTGGTTTATTCTGGCCTTGGCATGCATTGGGTTCGGCTTGGTTGGGCTCGGTTTGGGTTGATATATAAACCCCTACCTACCACCATCCCTTATTTATTAACCCAACCACTATTCTCTCTCTTCATTCATTACTCATTTACTTCTTTTCTCTTCTTCTTTCTCATCTCCTTCTCCACCCATACCACCGTAGGCAAGTGCAACTTGCTATCATAAGAGAACACCATTCTTTTATGGATCATTTAGCTTCCTTGCCTGATTTTAAACTACCTTAGAACTTGACTTTTCTCATTTTGATGCATAGATTTTTGTAGATCTAGGTTTTAGCATTCTTTCATTTTCATGGTTTTGATCTACTAATTGGCTTATTTTTCAAAACTAAGAGTTCTATGTAGAAGGCATTCTGATGTTACGCAAGTTTGGTTTTGGAATGGTTGGATTTCACCGAGTCTTGACCGAAATGAGGCCTTCTTGAGCACTTGAGCTTTTACGCCTGCTTGTACCGGCCTTGGGGAGAAGATGAAGTCCTACGCACACGTTCTAACGTGTTAGCGTAGCTTTTAGTTTTATGCCCACGTTTTACGTGCCAGCGTGTCATTTACCCTCCCCCCTTTTTTTACGCACACGTTTTACGTGCCCGCGTATTATTTACCCTTTTACGCACACGCATTTGCGCGCCAGCATAATCGCTTCTACGCCGAGTTCATTTCAAACTCTACGCAGGGGCTAATTCTTTTGGGTGGAGTGCCTACCCGCGTAGAGCTCCGCTCGCGAAGAGCGTTTGCCCGCGTAAAGCATTTTACCGCGTAGAGCGTTTGCTCGCGTAGAGCTGCCTGTCCTTAGTTCTTGCCCGCGTAGAAATGTTTTACGCTTGGGGTCTATTTGGCCTAGCGTACTCTTGCTCGCATAGAGACTTTGAGTCCCTATGGCGTACCCAGTTGCCCTTTTATATTCTTACGCCTTTTGTCATGAACTTGATAATCACGAATTGATTGACATGACTGGACTGATAATTATACATGGCACAGTATAACAAGTGAATTGACATGACATGACATGACTTGACAAGACATGACAAGCAAGCCTGATGGAAACTATTGAATGTTGTTACGACGGCTAGCATGACATGACAAGAATGAATGGCCTGGACACCGTGGATGATTGTGTTTGTACAAGTGAACCAGTATTGTCTCGCATCATGTCTCGGACAGGGACCCCTGAGTACCATGGTCAGGGGTACCTACTAAAATTGACTAAGGCTAATAACTAGAATAACCCAGTAGTCATGAAGAGATTTTCCAGCTACAGGCAATTCCGTTATCTGGGCGCGCAACTAGACTTATAGCCTGCCGACGAGTAGGGCACATTTCCACCACACTATCATGTGTTGCACCCTTCATGAACGGATATTCGACCTGGATAACCTGGATGGTCTGTAGGGCTTATGGCTATTGGAATAATCTCATTGCATCTTGCTAGTAACTAGGCCTGTGATAACCCTAGTTAGTTAAAGTATCAAGCCGTACTCATTGCTTGGCCATGATTGATTGGATGGAGTCTGACCCAGTCTAGTCTTGCCCTGATCCTGTACAAGATTGTAACATGACATGATTGCTTGTGCTTTACTTTATCGATAAATGGTGGAAAACCAAGTTCCGTTCAGACGAAGGGTTACAACCCCGGTCCTTATTTGGTTTAAGAGTTGTAACTTGGTTATCTGAACAGTCCCATGGTTATCTTATCGTATATCATCATGATTTTCCACATTTTTAGTCTTTTATTATAAAGTTATGTTTTGTGCTAATTGCTAGTTTTAGTTCTTAAGTGAAGCCTCCTTTGTGGCACTTGCTCTTTCTGGGATCTGACCCAGCTGGTTTGGTATGGCCAGATACCGGAGTAGCTCCAGAGGATCTCCCTACATTCCAGCCAAATGGTGACCACCTGGCGTAACCAAGGCAACGATTGGGTTTCCCTTTTGTTCTCCTACTTTATTATAAAAATATTCTTTTGAGGCGTTTAGCCGGCGAGCACGTGTTAGCTCGTATTGCACTTTACTTACTGTCTTCCTACGGACTGTAACATGATTGACGAATCCTAGGGTTGATCATGTATGACTAAAACTCTTGCTAGTCTTCACATTTTGTACGACTAGCTTCATGATCATCCAAATATGTAATGTATGGGACGCCTTACTATTGTATATTTGATGCTCTAACATCTTATAACTGTTATTCCTTGCATGAGATTGAGACAATAGGCTTGTTCATAACCATAAGAGACTGATGGCTTGTAGTTAAACCCTCATGTATCTAGACAGCCGTGACCGTATAGCGAGGTGGATTCCATTTTAATATACGTAGCTGGCTATGTATGCCCCCGCACTCCAGTGTTCTGGTTCTGTGGTGTTATATGGTTTAAGTTGTGGCCCATCCAGGTCTTGTAAATCAAGATATGTGAGGGTTTACCGAATAGATTAGAACACAAAATAAAGCAACATTTTAAATAATTATCCACACCGATTAGTCGTCGATCACTCGAACTCGATGGCAGCAGAGACCTTCTACTAGAGGCACTCAGAACCCAAAATCCAAAACTTCTCATTCCCAAAAGAAATCCACAAATGAAAAAACAAAAAAATAACAAAATATAAATAGAGGTTAATAAAATACCTAGGTTGAAGAAGGGGAAGAGAGATATAGGTTGAAGGGGGTAAAGAGAACCAAAGTTTAAAGAGAGACCTAGATTGAGAGCGAATAGGAATTAGGAATTGGCAAAATAATAAATGAGAGAAAATATTTCAACTTTTTATGTTCCCGCCGGTCTTATGTATAGACACGAATTTTTTTTATTCTCATTAAAAACAGGAAAAAAGTTTCCATAAGGAAGCAAATAAAATATTGCCTTATTTATTTTGTTCATGGAGGAAAAATATATTACATATTTTGGGGCAACATCTTTTCCATAAACTAATTATTTTATGGCAATGTAAAATATTGTCATATTTGATTGTAATATATTATGTCACAAATCCAGCTTGCCATAATATATTTCGATCAAATATGGCACGCATTATTGTTGCCATAAATGTTTCCATTTAATATGGCATGCGTCCTTATTGCTATATAAAGTGCGACAATTATAGGCAACATTATTTGTTGCTATAAACGAACTTGTGTATTAAGGCAATATTAATGTTGCTGTATTATGACTATGTTATATGGCAACATTTTATGTTGCCCTAAGACGTTGCCATAAAATATGCTTTTTCTTGTAGTGGTGGTTAGCGGTAGAGAGTTCCCCACTAGATTGATAGAGTTCCCGATGGCCGATTATGATGTGGTCTTAGGGATGGATTGGTTAAGGAACCAGTATGCTAGGATAGACTGCTATGTTGGCAGGGTTGTTTTTAGCATTCCAGACGAGCCAGAGTTTTCCTTTTCTCGAGGCAAAGTTGAACCTTGTCCTCCAGTATTGCGGGTGGCAGTAGCAGCAGTACAGTTACCCCGGATAGTCGAGGAGTTTCTAGATGTTTTTCTAGAGGAGCTTCCAGGAATGCCGCCAGAGCGAGAGATCGAGTTTACTATCGACTTGATCCCAGGACAGCTCCAGTGTCGGAGAGAGTCTATAGGATGGCGCCATCAAAATTGGAGATCTTGTATCAGATGATTGAGGAACTCAAAACCAAAGGATTCATTCGTGCAAGTGGATCGCCTTGGGGAGCCCCGATGCTTTTTGTGAAAAAGAAGGATGGTACGTCCAGATTATGTGTAGATTATCGTACCTTGAACTCAGTGACAATCAAGAATAGATATCCTCTCCCGAGGATAGATGACTTGTTTGATCAACTCAAAGGGGCGACAGTATTTTCGAAGATCGACTTGCGGTCAGTATTCATGGACCTCATAAATCGCATTTTCATGCCATACATGGATCTGTTCGTAATTGTTTTTATAGATGATATCCTGGTCTACAGCAAGAGTGAAGCGGTACAAGAACAGCATCTCAGAATTATCCTCCAGATTCTTCGAGAGCACAAGTTATATGCCAAGTTCAGTAAATGCGAGTTCTGGCTCGATAACATTTCATACATGGGTCATATTATTACCAGAGGTGGGGTAGAAGTGGATTCCCAGAAGATAGTATCCATTGAGACATGGCCAGTACCCAGCACAGTGGCGGAAGTTCACATCTTTTTTGGCTTGGCCGGCTACTACCGGCGATTTGTTTCAGACTTTGCTCGGATTTCAGCACCTATGACCCAGTTGACCCGCAAGGATGTGCAGTTTGCTTGGACAGCAGAATATCGGGAATCTTTTGAGAAGTTGAAGCGAGGCTTGATGACGGCACCTGTAATGCCCTAGTCCCAAAATACGTAGGACTAGGAACGTAGACATGCCAGCTGTATTCATACGAAGTACAGTCCAATATATGGAAACCTCGTACAAATACATAAGCTGTAAAATGCAGTAGAACCATAACTAATCTCATCCACATAAAATAAATGAATAAAAGATATCATATAATAATAATAAATTATCTTGATACAATATGTTGGGCGGAGACAAATCCACTACCAACAAGTAAAGGAAAAATACATGAGAAAAAAATAATTTTGGCGAGCGAAGCGAAGACGATCCAAGCGCAATCATCTTCGAAGAAATGGAGATGGTCACGGCTAGAGCTAGAGCACCTGCGAAAAACAAGAGCACACACCTAGCGAGATAACCAGGTCCTCAGCGAGACGTAACAAGACACTTAATATCATGCCATATAAATTGAATAAATATTGCTTAAATAAATAAGTCAATTGAATCATAACATGGTCCAATACACACCTATTGAACTAGCTTACCATCCTCCTAACCAAACAAGGACAAGAGATGGTAAACTAATTCACGATGATGTATCTTTCCATGCTTTGAATCCAATATAGTATCCGGACCCCAACAAGGTTCAATACCTTCTCATCGAAGTAGTAAGTCACACCTACAACCAAACAAGGACAAGATGTGACGAACTAATCCGCGACAAGTTATTGTTCCAAGCCACGGTCAGATACAAGCACCCAAACCAAAAGTACTCGTACCTAACGGATAAAGGTGCCTAATCGTTGTAAGTGAAATGTAGTTAAGAACAATACTTCCTACGCACGGGCCCTGGCTAAATGGGATCGGCATAGTCCCCCTTGGGGCACCAGAGGCCCAATCAATAAGATCATAACGTTCCGCAGAACGTCAGTGGCCGTCAGTAATCATAGGTAATCTGACCCGCGTCTCCGACGGAGCTCATGGGTTACAAAAAGGAAAGTGCATCGAAGTCCATACGCTAAGGAATTGTCCTCCCCGCCCAATGCATACTATGTTATATCCACAACAGTAAACCTCTTTAACAGCTAAGTCAAACTAGTATGCAATTCTATTAGCGGTTAATCCTATCGCACGACTTGTACGTACTGGTGGCCAGCCAATCATGCACGTCCATGTTCTATATGCGACACACAACTTCGTGGTACGACGTGTCATGGCCAATGAATGCAACACACAAGGTGGTCCCTTAAATCTAGGTTTAATGTGTAAGAAAATTAATACATAGCAGGAAATATAAATGAACATTAAGTTCTAACAGGTTATGCCATGTATCACAGTTTATTTTGCATAAAGAAAATAATGAATAATGCATAAAATATGAGCTAAAATAAATAAACAACAAATGGCAAGGTGTCTTGCCTGGTAGGACGCCTAGTGTGCTACGATAATTACGGTGGCACGAACTGCGACTTCGGGTAACAACTACACAAGGTGACCTCGGGTGGTGACATGGACAGTTCCATTGGGTCCAGAAGGGTCAATTTAGTTAGGGTGGACATAAGGTTGTGCAAATTTGGTGACAGAATAGGAATAAGTGGATTTAGTCACGGACATAGATTAATAATAGAAAGAATGTGAATAAATACGATTTAGAAATTTATTTATAATACTCGAAAACTATATATTATTAGTTTAAATAATTTAGAAAGAAAAAAATGAATTTAAAATCTAGTAAATCATTTTAGACAAGTCCTTAATTTATCTTTAGCGAACAAAACTATTTGTAAAAATACCCCTAACATATTTATGTAGAGTCGTACTTAAAATCAAAATTGTTTCTAGACCAAAAACTCTTAAGTTGTAACATATGAATTTAGGTAGAGATACTATATTTTCCTTGTAAAATATATATTTATTGATATGTATTAAAACTCGAAATCCATATTTAGAGCAAAACTCAATTTATCTAGTACAATTGACCAGAAGTCATAACTAATACCATAAGGTAATATGAGAGTATATTTTTAGGGCTATCTTTATGGTATATAATAAATAATAATAGTATTCTTGGAAAAATCAGGAAACAAAAAATAATACTTAAAAATGATAATAGTAACTTTAGTTAATACTAATAACAGCAGACTACATTAATAATAATATCAATTATAAAAATACACATATGGTACATACTTATTTACTTACCAACATTTCCATAGTATAATATAGCAATTAATATTACAGTTAATATTGAGTAACACATAAAACAAGAAGAGATAAAAGAAGCAAAGGACAGAATGGAAAGAAAACCCAATAAAAGAAGGAGAAGATGATAGCAGCTTGGCTATTATGCTTCTCTCTAAAATTTGTGCGTGGGAGCGAGAAAGAAAGAGCAGCGAAAATGAGGAGGAACCGGAGAGGAGTCGTCGGTGGCAAGCGGCGACGGTCAGGGCTTGGCAGTGGTGCGGAGGAAGTGGGGGAGTAGTAGTGGGCGTGGAGAGAGGAGAATGAGGGGAAGAACGAGATGGAGAGGGAGAGGGTTGAGTCGACCGGAAGGGGTAGCGGTCGGGGCTCGTCGGCGAGCGGCGCTAGGCCGGTGAGGCCAGGGGTGGCGGCCGGGAGAGAGACCCAGGGAGAGAGGGAGAGGCTCGGGTAAGTAGGGAGGAAGGCGGAGTGAGCGGCGGTCCGGTGGGGCTCAGACAGGTGATGGAGGATGAGTCGTGGAGGCGCCGGGAGGCGGTTGGCGGCTGCGTGCTCTAGGGCACGCCGGCAGTGGTTTCGATCGCGGACGAAAATCGAGGCAGGGGCGGCTCCGGGTCCATGGCGACAACAGCGGTCGTGGTAGGGACGGCTCCGGCGGACGCGGGTCCGGTGGAGGCCAGGTGTGCGGCGGAGGTGAGTTGGTCAGAATTATTTTTGGTTTTTGTTTTGGTGGTTGCTTGGTTTTGGGGGTTTCCAGTGGTATCGGTGGCGGATTGGGGGGTTTCCGGCCGGTGGCCGTGAGTGGTGACAGCGTCCGGGATGGTACTGCTGTTGTCGGGAGATGGTCGAAGGGAAGTTCGGCCGATGGGAAAGGGTGGTGGCTTGGAAAGGCTGTGATGGTGGTGTCGGTGATGGTGACGTGGTCGTATGGAAGGAGGAGGTCGGATGGTTTGGACAGTGGGTTCTGGGTTTGGTGGCGGCAAGGCTGGCAGTGTGTCGGGGAGGAGCAGCTACGTTGGTGGTGGTTTGGACGTGATGGTGGCGTGGTGGGTCTGTGTCGGCAGCGTGACTGCGGGGATGGTCGAGATAGGCTTAGGGATTGTGTCCAAGTGTCGGACACGAGGACGATGACGAGGTCCGAGATTGTCGGACACCAAGAAGAGGATGAATGTAAATGTAATACAAATAGTGGAAAGGGAAAAAAAAATAGGGACACAGTCACGATGCACGCACGACGAGATGTTGGTCACGGACACGATGCACTTATTTTTGGTTGTGGAGAATTTGTGGATGTGAGAAATTTATGGAGGAGTACCTGCCTATTTATAGGATGTGGGAATTCCAGTTGGATAATGATTAGGATTTATTTAAATCCAATTTAGATAATTCAATCTTTAAATTCAAATCAATGCAATCAATCTAAATCCAAATTAAAAGTCCGATTTAAATCTAGGTAATTTAAATTAAAGATAAATTCTATCTTTAAATTTAAGCTATTTAAATCAAATCCATAAAAATCCAATCAAAGATTTAAATTGCCACAAAAATTTCAAAATATGTTTTCTAAAAAATACATATAATAATAATTTGAAAATTATATTATTATTTAAAATAAAATAACAAAATATTTATGAAATATATATATGCACGAAGAATTTTTATTTACTATTGATAACTGTTATAAACGAAAGACTTTTTGTAAATAAAATAAATAGAATAATAACTTAGAAGCTTTGTTACGATAGCTAAAATAATTATTATATATATTATTTTGAAACTATAAAAATAAAAAAAATATTTTTCTAAAGATATGTACGCTCGCACATATTCGCACTCGTCGAGCAATTACGAAAAATAAAATTTCGTGCATGACGTACAATACGACTACGCGACGTACAATACAAATTTTTAAATCAGTACCAAATTTAAAAAAATAGTAGAAATTTAGGAATTTTACGTCCTACTAGGGGGTATCGATGGGGAACAATCGATAACAAAATCATGCCGAAAGAAATCGCGATCTAGATCATAGAAAAATAATACGGTATGGTCACGGGTAATGAATGAGGGTCACGACTTAAGAGAGCGAATTAGCCTTATTCCTGAAATAAGCGATTAGAGGTTATGGTAGAAAATATAGGGTCGAGAATGAGGACGAGGAGTAATGGTCGTGGTGATAGGACAGTTAGAGGAAGTTCTAGTATAATGCCTTCGTCCTTCTAAAATAGGTGAAGGCGAAAGCGATATAGAGTTCGAAGGAGGCGTTATCGAATACGAATATGTGGTTCAAAGGCGACCGAATAATTAAAAATGAGTTACCAAGACAGTCACAGATGGGACTCTAGAGGATAAGTTTAGCTATGTCCCCATCCACGTAGAACGATAGATAAAAGCGAACCAAAGTGCACTAAGTTGATGATCAGACCATCATGCACTGGTTCTGAGTAGACAATATGTTAGTGGAGGCCTCCAATAACATACGTCATGAACAAGTTTGGTGAAGGATTGAGCTTGCAAAAACCAGGCTATATTAGCATCATTAGTCTAGATAGTAAAAATATAGGCACGTGAGATTAAGATTGAAATAAAGTAGAATTAGTTCAAACGATTCTAAGTCATATCCTGTGTTGGTCTCCATACAGTCGTCCTACAGTCTGCTTGTCCAAGTCCTTGGTTGACTAGATGGGTTAGGGCCCTCTAAATTCTAGAATCTAAGTAAACTTGTGAATATAGGTCACAAGTACAAAGGGATTGCTAGGTCACAATGTATTTTACCCAACTTAAAATTTAAACTAATGGTATTTTGGGACAAGAAAACACGTCTAACTAGTAGGGGCCATCTTCCTAACCTCTAGCAAGCACGAAGGGGAGATAAGAATAATGATAGAAGAAATCAAGTAAGATGCAGTTGATGAGTTGAACGTTAGTTCGAATATGGAATCGAGGAAAGAGGTCAAGTATGTGGATGAGATCCTAGACTTCTAATCCTATTCGCAGGCTTGCTTGGTACGGTAAAGTAACCAAACAATTTATCTTGACCTGCATGGGCCACCACAAAATATGTAACGCCCCAGTCCCAAAATACGTAGGACTAGGAACATAGACATGCCAACTGTATTCATACGAAGTACACTCTAATATATGAAAACCTCGTACGAATACATAAGCTGTAGAATGCAGTAGAACCATAACTAATCTCATTCACACAAAATAAATGAATAAAAGATATCATATAATAATAATAAATTATCTTGATACAATATGTTGGGCAGAGACAAATCCACTACCAACAAGTAAAGGAAAAATACATGAGAAAAAAATAATTTTGGCGAGCGAAGCGAAGACGATCCAAGCGCAATCATCTTCGAAGAAATAGAGATGGTCACGGCTAGAGCTAGAGCACCTGCGAAAAACAAGAGCACACACCTAGCGAGATAACCAGGTCCTCAGCGGGACGTAACAAGACACTTAATATCATGCCATATAAACTGAATAAATATTGCTTAAATAAATAAGTCAATTGAATCATAACATGGTCCAATACACACCTATTGAACTAGCTTACCACCCTCCTAACCAAACAAGGACAAGAGATGGTAAACTAATTCACGATGACGTATCTTTCCATGCTTTGAATCCAATATAGTATCCGGACCCCAACAAGGTTCAATACCTTCTCATCGAAGTAGTAAGTCACACCTACAACCAAACAAGGACAAGATGTGACGAACTAATCCGTGACAAGTTATTGTTCCAAGCCACGGTCAGATACAAGCACCCAAACCAAAAGTACTCGTACCTAACGGATAAAGGTGCCTAATCGTTCTAAGTGAAATGTAGTTAAGAACAATACTTCCTACGCATGGGCCCTGGCTAAATGGGATCGGCATAGTCCCCCTTGGGGCACCAGAGGCCCAATCAATAAGAGCATAACGTTCTGCAGAACGTCAGTTGCCGTAAATAATCATGGGTAATCTGACCCGCGTCTCCGGCGGAGCTCACGGGTTACAAAAGGAAAAGTGCATCGAAGCCCATACGCTAAGGAATTATTCTCCCCGCCCAATGCCTACTATATTGTATCTATAACAGTAAACCTCTATAACCGCTAAGTCAAACTAGCATACAATTCTAGTAGCGGTTAATCCTATCGCACGGCTTGTACGTACTGGTGGCCAGCCAATCACGCACGTCCGTGTTCTTTATGCGACACACAATTTTGTGGTACGACGTGTCAAGGCCAATGAATGCAACACACAAGGTGGTCCCTTAAATCTAGGTTTAATGTGTAAGAAAATTAATACATAGAAGGAAATATAAATGAACAGTAAGTTCTAACAGGTTATGCCATGTATCACAGTTTATTTTGCATAAAAAAATAATGAATAATGCATGAAATATGAGCTAAAATAAATAAACAGCAAATGACAAGGTGTCTTGCCTGGTAGGACGCCTAGTGTGCTGCGATAATTACGGTGGCATGAACTGCGACTTCGGGTAACAACTACACAAGGTGACCTCGGGTGGTGGCACGGACAATTCCATTGGGTCCAGAAGGGTCAATTTAGTTAGGGTGGACATAAGGTTGTGCGAATTTGGTGACAGAATAGGAATAAGAGGATTTAGTCACGGACATGGATTAGTAATAGAAAGAAGGTGAATAAATACGATTTAGAAATTTATTTATAATACTCGAAAACTATATATTAATAGTTTAAATAATTTAGAAAGAAAAAAATGAATTTAAAATCTAGTAAATCATTTTAGACAAGTCCTTAATTTATCTTTAGCGAACAAAACTATTTGTAAAAATACCCCTAACATATTTATGTAGAGTCGTACTTAAAATCAAAATTGTTTCTAGACTAAAAACTCTTAAGTTGTAACATATGAATTTAGGTAGAGATACTATATTTTCCTTATAAAATATATATTTATTGATATGTATTAAAACTCGAAATCCATATTTAGAGCAAAACTCAATTTATCTAGTACAATTGACCAGAAGTCATAACTAATACCATAAGGTAATATGAGAGTATATTTTTAGGGCTATCTTTATGGTATATAATAAATAATAATAGTATTCTTGGAAAAATCAGGAAATAAAAAATAATACTTAAAAATGATAATAGTAACTTTAGTTAATACTAATAACAGCAGACTACATTAATAATAATATTAATTATAAAAATACACATATGGTACATACTTATTTACTTACCAACATTTCCATAGTATAATATAGCAATTAATATTACAGTTAATATTGAGTAACACATAAAACAATAAGAGATAAAGGAAGAAAAGGACAAAATAGAAAGAAAACCCAATAAAAGAAGGAGAAGATGATAGCAGCTTGGCTATTGTGCTTCTCTCTCTAAAATTTGTGCGTGGGAGCGAGAAAGAAAGAGCAGCGAAAAGGAGGAGGAACCGGAGCGGAGTCGTCGACGGCAAGCGGTGGCGGTCAGGCTTGGCAGAGGTGCGGAGGAAGTGGAGGAGTAGTAGTGGGCATGGAGAGAGAAGAATGAGGGAAAGAACGAGATGGAGAGGGAGAGGGTGGAGTCGACCGGAAGGGGTAGCGGTCGGGGCTCGTCGGCGAGCGGCGCTAGGCCGGTGTGGCCAGTGGAGTGAGCGACGGTCTGGCAGGGCTCGGACAGGTGAAGGAGGAGGAGTCGTGGAGGCGGTCGGCGGCTGCGTGCTCTAGGGCACGCCGGCGGTGGTTTCGATCGTGGACGAAAATCGAGGCAGGGGCGGCTCCGGGTCTATGGCGGCAACGGCGGTCGTGGTAGGGGACGGCTCCGGCCGGCACGGGTCCGGTGGAGGCCAGGTGTGTGGCGGAGGTGAGTTGGTCAAAATTATTTTTGGGTTTTGTTTTGGTAGTTGCTTGGTTTTGGGGGTTTCCAGTGGTATCGGTGGCGGATTGGGGGTTTTTGGCCGGTGGCCGTGAGTGGTGACAGCGGTCGGGATGGTACTACTATTGTCGGGAGATGGTCGGAGGGAAGTTCGATCGATGGGCAAGGGTGGTGGCTCGAAAAGGCTGTGATGGTGGTGTCGGTAATGGTGACATGGTCGTGTGGAAGGAGGAGGTCGGATGGTTTGGACAGTGGGTTATGGGTTTGGTGGCGGCGAGGCTGGCAGTGTGTCGGGGAGGAGCAGCTACGTTGGTGGTGGTTTGGACATGATGGTGGCGTGGTGGGTCTGTGTCGGCAGCGTGGGTGCGGGGATAGTCGAGCTAGGTTTAGGGTTGGGTTTAGGGATTGTGTCCAAGTGCCGAACACGAGGACGATGACGAGGTCCGGGATTGTCGGACACCAAGAAGATGATGAATGTAAATGTAATACAAATAGTGGAAAGGGGAAAAAAATAGGGACACAGTCACGATGCACGCACGATGAGATGTTGGTCACGGACACGATGCACTTATTTTTGGTTGTAGAGAATTTGTGGATGTGAAGAATTTATGGAGGAGTACCTGCCTATTTATTGGATGTGGGAATTTCCAGTTGGATAATGATTAGGATTTATTTAAACCCAATTTAGATAATTCAATCTTTAAATTCAAATCAATGCAATCAATCTAAATCCAAATTAAATTCCAATTTAAATCTAGGTAATTTAAATTAAATATAAATTCTATCTTTAAATTTAAGCTATTTAAATCAAATCCATAAAAATCCAATCAAAGATTTAAATTGTCACAAAAAATTCAAAATATATTTTCTAAAAAATACATATAATAATAATTTCAAAAATTACATTATTATTTAAAATAAACTAACAAAATATTTGTAAAATATATGTATGCACGAAGAATTTTTATTTATTATTAATAACTGTTATAGACGAAAGACTTTTATAAATAAAATAAATAGAATAATAACTTGGAAGTTTTGGTACGATAGCTAAAATAATTAATATATATATATTATTTTGAAACTATAAAAATAGAAAAAATATTTTTCTAAAGATATGTACGCTCGCACATATTCGCACTCGTCGAGCAATTACGAAAAATAAAATTTCGTGCGCGACATACAATACGACTACGCGATGTACAATACAAATTTTTAAATCAGTACCAAATTAAAAAAATAGTAAAAATTTAGGAATTTTACAGCACCCATTCTCACTCTTCCAGATGGGACCGGAGGATTTTCAGTATATTGTGATACTTTAGGCAGAGGTTTAGGATGTGTTTTGATGCAGCATGGGAAGGTAATTGCTTATGCATCACGTCAGCTTCGTGATCATAAAGGAATTATCCGACCCATGACTTAGAGTTGGCAGCAGTAGTGTTTGCACTTAAGCTTTGGAGACACTATTTGTATGGAGATAGGATGGAGATTTTCACCGACCACAAGAGCCTGAAGTATGTTTTTACCAAGAAGGATCTCAATATGCGTCAGAGAAGGTGGCTAGAGCTACTTGTGGATTATGATGTCAACCTGTAGTATCATTCTGGGAAGGCCAACGTTGTAGCAGATACGTTGAGCAGGTGAGCCGGAGTTTATTTTCTTACAGCACAACCAGAGTTATTAGCAGATCTTCAGAAGATGGATATAGAAGTTGTCCTTCCTACCAATGTGGCATTGATGGCCAGTATGCAAGTTCAGTCTACTATAGTTGAGAGGATCAAGTTAGCTCAGTCAACAGATTCTAAGCTTCAGCGGCTCAGAACAGAGTGTGAGACAGGACGAAGACCAGAGTTATGTATCCATAAGGATGGTACACTTCGACATAGAAGGCATCTTTATGTACCTAGTAGAGATATCAGGCAGGAAATCATGGCAGAAGCTCACAGTTCTCAGTATTCTATTCATCTCGGTAGCACAAAGATGTACCGGGATATCCGTCAACATTTTTGGTGGAATGGCATGAAGAGGAAGATAGTCCGGTTTGTCTCTCGGTATTTGGTTTGCCAACAAGTTAAAGCTGAGCATCAGAGGCCGGCATGGTCTTCTTCAGTCCTTGTCAATTCCAGAATAAAAGTGGGAGCATATCACCATGGATTTCATGACTGGATTACCTAGGTCCCCGGCCGGTAGAGATGCTATTTGGGTTATTATAGACAGACTCACGAAGGTGGCTTATTTTCTCCCGTTCAGAGTTGGTCAGTCGACGGCTCAGCTAGCAGAGATGTACCTTAGTCAGATTATTAAATTTTATGATATTCTAGTCAGTATCACCTCGGACAGAGATTCAAGATTTACGTCGCACTTTTGGCACAGTCTGTAAGAGAGTTTGGAAACTCACCTCCAGTTCAGCTCAACTTATCATCCGCAGACAGATAGTCAGTCTGAGCGTACCATACGAACCTTAGAAGATATGTTGAGATCTTGTACACTCGACTTCGGTGGTTTGTGGGAGGATCACCTGCAGCTGGTGGAGTTCTCGTACAACAACAGTTTCCAAGCTAGTATCCAGATGGCACCGTCCGAGACACTGTATGGTAGGAAGTACAGATGCCCGCTGGCATAGGACGATGTTGGAGAAAGGCAGATGCTTGGTCCCGAGATGGTAACCCCTACTATTGAGGTGGTCAGACAAGTCAGAGATCATCTTCGAGTTGTACAAGATCGCCAGCGTCATTGGGCCGATTCTCATCGGCGCCCCCTCGAATTTTCCGTCGGCGACCATGTATTCCTTAGGATCTCGCTTAACCATGGCGTCATTCGTTTTGGCATACAAAAAAAGTGTAGTCCTAGGTATATCGAACCGTTCGACATTCTAGAGTGAGTAGGAGATGTGTCCTATCGTCTCGCTCTTCCGTCGTCGTTGTGTGAGGTGCATGATGTCTTCCATGTATCCCAATTGTGACGGTATATCCCGAATTCGAGTCATATTCTTGATCATTCGAAATTGATTGTTGGTACCAACCTTTAGTATGAGGAAAGACCAGTATCCATATTGGACCGGAGAGAGAAAATACTCAAGAATAAGACTATTAAGTTAGTCTGTGTTAATTGGGGTCATTACTCTTTGGGTGAGTCAACGTGGAAGCATGAGGATGACATCCGATCGCGATATTCTGACCTGTTTGACTCGTGAGGTATAATGTCTTCCTTATGCCTCATGCCTTCGATTCCTTGCTTGCATGATCGATTGTCTGATTGATTACTTAGGTATAACTTGCTTGTGATTAATAAAGCTCGTCCTTGCCTCTCTAGCCTCTTAATTAAATTTTGAGGACAGAATTCTTTTAAGGTGGGTAGAGTTGTAACGCCCGTAGTTCGTATTACGTATTTTGGTATACGTATACGGAATCCCGATCCGTAATTAGACTTGTCTTGCATAGCTTGATCCTGGTTTAATCTTGCCTTGGTTTATTTTGGGTTCATCCTGGTTCAACTTGTCTTGACTAGCTAGTCTTTGGTTTTGCATTGGCATGGGTTAGTTAGCATTTCCTGGTTCATGTAGTTTATCCTGGCCTTGGCATGCATTGGGTTCGGTTGGGTTCGGCTTGGTTGGGCTCGGTTTGGATTGATATATAAACTCCTACCTACCACCATCCCTTATTTATTAACCCAACCACCATTCTCTCTCTTCATTTATTACTCATTTACTCCTCTTCTCTTCTTCTTTCTCATCTCCTTCTCCACCCACACCACCGTAGGCAAGTGCAACTTGCTATCACAAGAGAACACCATGCTTTTATGGATCATTTAGCTTCCTTGCCTGATTTTAAACTATCTTAGAACTTGGCTTTTCTCATTTTGATGCATGGATTTTTGTAGATCTAGGTTTTAGCATTCTTTCATTTTTATGGTTTTGATCTACTAACTGGCTTGTTTTTGAAAACTAAAACTTTTATGTAGAAGGCATTCTGATGTTACGCAAGTTTGGTTTTGGAATGGTTGGATTTCATCGAGTCTTGACCGAGATGTGGCCTTCTTGAGCACTTGAGCTTTTACGCCTGCTTGTACCGGCCTTAGGAAGAAGATGAAGTCCTACACACACGTTCTAACGTGTTAGCATAGCTTTTAGTTTTACGCCCATGTTTTACATGGCAGCGTGTCATTTACCCTCCTTTTTTTACGAACACGTTTTACGTATCCGCGTATTATTTACCCCTTTACGTACACGCATTTGCGTGCCAGCGTAATCGCTTCTACGCCGAGTTCATTTTGAACTCTACGCAGGGGCTACTCCGCATGGGTGGATTGCCTACCCGCGTAGAGCTCCGCTCGCATAGAGCGTATGCCCGCATAGAGCTTTTGTTCGCGTAGAGCTGCCTATCCTTAGGTCTTGCCCGCGTAGAGCTGTTTTACGCTTGGGGTCTATTTGGCCTAGCGTACTCTTGCTCACGTAGAGACTTTGAGTCCCTATGGCGTACCCCGTTACCCTTTTATATTCTTACGCCTTTTGTCATGAATATCCCGTTACCCTTTTATATTCTTACGCCTTTTGTCATGAACTTGATAATCACGAATTGATTGACATGACTGGACTGATAAATGTACATGGTACGGTATAACAAGTGAATTGACATGACATGACTTGACAAGACATGACAAGCAAGCCTGATCGGAACTATTGAATGCTGTTACGACGGCTAGCATGACATGACAAGAATGAATGGCCTGGACACCGTGGATGATTGTGTTTGTACAAGTGAACCAGTATTGTCTCGCAACATGTCTAGGGCAGGGACCCCTGAGTACCACGGTCGGGGTACCTACTGAAATTGACTAAGGCTAATAACTAGAATAATCCAATAGTCATAAAGAGATTTTCCAGCTACATGCAATTCCGTTATCTGGGCGCACAAGTGGACTTGTAGCCTGCCGACGAGAAGGGCACATTTTCAGCACACTGTCATGTGTTGCACCCTTCATGAACGAATATTTGACCTGGATAACCTGGATGGTCTGCAGGGCTTGTGGTTGTTGGAATAGTCTCATTGCATCTTGCTAGTAACTAGGCCTGTGATAATCCTAGTTAGTTAAAGTATCAAGCCGTACTCATTGCTTGGCCATGATTGATTGGATGGAGTCTGTCCCAGTCTAGTCTTGTCCTGATCCTATACAAGATTGTAACATGACCTGATTGCTTGTGCTTTACTTTATCGATAAATGGTGGAAAACAAGTTCCGTTCAGACGAAGGGTTACAACCCCGGTCCTTATTTGGTTTAAGGGTTGTAACTTGGCAATCTGAACAGTCCCATAGTTATCTTATAGTATATCATCATGATTTTTCATATTTCTAGTCTTTTATTATAAAGTTATGTTTTGTGCTAATTGTTGGTTTTAGTTCTTAAGTGAAGCCTCCTTTGTGGCACTTACTCTTTCTGGGATCTGACCCAGCTGGTTTTGTATGGCCAGATACCAGAGTAGCTCCAGAGGATCTCCCTACCTTCCAGCCAAATGGTGACCACCAGGCGTAACCAAGGCAACGAGTGGGTTTTCCTTTTATTCTCCCACTTTATTGTAAAAATATTCTTTTGAGGCGTTTAGCCAGCGAGCACGTGTTTGCTCGTATTGCACTTTACTTACTGTCTGCCTACAGGCTGTAACATGATTGACGAATCCTAGGGTTGATCATATATGACTAAAACTCTTGCTAGTCTTCACATTTTGTACGACTAGCTTCATGATCATCCAAATATATAATGTATGGGATGCCTTACTATTGTATATTTGATGCTCTAACATCTTGTAACCGCTATTTCCTTGAATGAGATTTAGACAATAGGCTTGTTCATGACCATAAGAGACTGATGGCTTGTAGTTAAACCCTCATGTATCTAGACAACGTGACCGTATAGCGAGGTGGATTCCATTTCAATATACGCAGCTGGCTATGTATGCCCCCGCTCTCTAGTATTCTGGTTCTGGGACGTTACAAAGATAAACATTGATTTATACCATCATATATAGTAGTTAGTTAAAACTAACTTACAACATTATTCTAGTTTTATTATCTATTATTTTCTATAAAGTGGCATGGGAGCGTATCTGTTGTGTGACACCTGTCCCCAGCTCCTATAATCATGGATACAAAAAAATAGGAGTTGTCAGATGATGAAAACATGTGAGAGAATTGACATATATAGAACAATGAGGGCATCATATCTCCTCCAAAGCCTTGTTAGCAATTCGTCAAAAAGTAAAAATTCGGGACGACAAAAGTACGAGTATAAATCGGCTCAGTGCAAATAAAAAAATGTTCAAAATTTGGTCAAATATTCGAAAAAACAAAAACTTTGAGGTTAGAAACTTCACATTCCTAAATATGTTGTGAAATTTGGCTAATTAAGCAGGTTCCCACCATATTTTTTGTGCCAAATTTTTCAATAATTTGTACGGAACACGTTTAAAAACTCCGCTTGTTTAAAATTTACGTGCTGATTGTAATCTTTCAAAAGTACGCAAGTATTATAGGTTTCTGAAAGATACAAAAAATATTTTGCATATAATGCGAGTTTTATTCGGGTGATTGCTAAGTGGCATACCCCCAAAGTTATTTCCTTTCACTAAGGATGCATTTGATTGCAAGGTGTAAAATATATTGAAAAGAAATTAATTCCATGGAATTATTTCCTAGGAAAAACATTCCATGGAATTTTAAATTTTTTCCATAGAAAACTTAATTTGGGTGTTTGATTATCATTATTTTCCACGAAAAAATAGTTATTTTCCATGAAAAAAACATATTTTCCTACTGGTTGGATAAGTTTCATTTTCCACCATTTTAGAAGAAAATATAGAAAATGATAGTTTTATGGAAAATAATTCCATAAAAAATATAAACTATCAAACACTACAATTGATGGATAATTTGTGATGAAAATATTTTCCATTAAAAAAAAAGCCCAATCAAACACAATAAAATAATACAAACTTTTCCCACTCCCTCTTCCACCATTCAAGTGTCATTTTCTCCCATATACTTCCTACAAATAAGCAAGAGAACCACCTACTTTCACTTCATAAGTTCATACACAGAGAAGAGAGTCAGTTTAGTTTAACCCCTTCCTTCTCTCTCTCTCTCTCTCTCTCTCTCTCTCTCTCTCTCTCTCTCTCAACATTACATACTAACTCAACATACGCTCATACTTCACATCATCAAAGGCTACTTATAAGTACAACTACAAGAAGAAGAAGAAGAAGAAGAAGAAGATCTATGGAGCTCTTCCCAGCTCAACCAGACCTTTCACTCCAGATCAGCCCCCCCAACAGCAAGCCCTCCTCCTCGAGCTGGAGCAGCAGCAGGAGTACTGAAGCTGACAGCAAAGATCTAGGGTTCCGGAGTACATCTGTAGACACCAATAACAACAACAACAACAAAGTCCCTGCAGACTTCATCGACCTCTCCCTCGCAAACCCGAACGCCACTGCCGCCTCCAGCAGCCGCCACCAGCTCCTCTCCTCGACGACGACGACGACAACGATGACGAGGCCCATCCGAGGAATCCCACTCTACCACACCCCTCCCAGCTACCACTTCCCTTCCACTCACCACCAGCACCACCACAACCATCGCTTTGATCAGTACTACTCTTCCACCGCCGCGTTTCCGAGGTCGAGGTTCCTCTCGCGCTTCCCTCCCCCCAGGAGGAGCATGCGCGCGCCGAGGATGCGGTGGACCACGTCGCTCCACGCCCGCTTCGTCCACGCCGTCGAGCTCCTGGGTGGCCACGAGAGTATGTCCATGCTCTATACAACTTAATCTTATCGGAAATGATATTTTGCCCGCGGTTACATTTGTAATCGTGTGCGTGACCGTCGGCCGACATGGCAGCCAGCCATTCCCCCCTGCTATTGTCGGGCCCCAGCTGCACCGGGGCCCAATGGCCGACCATCACATCGGCCGATGGTCACGTCCGCGGTTATAAACTGCGGGCAACGTAGCAGCTCCGTAATTTTATAGAACAAAATTTGGGGTTCAGTTTTTTTTTCCTACTTGTGCTCATCATGTATATATATATATATATATAGGGGCCACTCCCAAGTCAGTTCTTGAGCTCATGGATGTGAAGGATCTCACCTTGGCTCATGTGAAATCACACCTACAGGTGAGGGAGGAAACTAATTAATCTTGATTTTTTTGAACCTTCTTTCTTGATCCCCTAAAAAAAATATTGATTTCGTATCAAATTAGAGGCCAAAACTGTTTAAGAAGGATGAAGGTACGAGTCACGAAACTAGTCTTTGTCTACGTACATCTCGACCCTCCCAAATAATATCGTGTGTCAGCGAAAGCCTACAGAAACTTCTGTGTCCCAATATAATTATTATGTTTTCTTCAGAATTTTTTTTTGTAAAATATTTATTTTTGAAGTGGTTGCTATAAATCTCTATAGCTCCCACTACTACCGCTACTACTACTACTACTCCATTGGTCAACAGAGTTGTAATTCTGCAAGCTCTGTAGAGCTTTTACTTGAGTCAGAAACCATGCCATTAAAGGAAAAGAATGGGAAGGAGCTCTCTCTCAGACCTGCAAATAGGGACAGAGAGTCACTCCTCTCAACCAAAAACAAATCAAGTACAATGTACCATCATTTCTCAATTATGTATTTTTTTTTTCCTTGGAGCTATATAACAACATAGTGACACAACTTTTTTTTTTCTTTTTTTTTTTGGGTTTCTTTTTGGCAATATTGAGCATCAAAATGCCCATAAAATTGTATGGATTGTAATTACTACAATATATTTGCTTTGATATGTATGGTTGCAGATGTATCGTACCGTGAAGACAACCGATCGACCACCATCTTCCTCTGGTAAATGCACAACTAATTGATCAATCGGTAACATTTCATGATCAACAAGTTTTGTAGTAATTAATCATGGTACTATACATTGTTCTTTTTATCATAGGCCAAGATGCAATAGAGATTTCCGACGACAATTTGCTCGACATTCGAGGACCGGAGCCTTCGATCCGAACCGGAAAGTTGCCAGGCCTATGGAGCAATTCATCAAGGTATTAAAGAGCTAGCTCTTTATGTAGTTTGTGTGATTTTTTTTTTTTGGGGGGGTCAATAGAGTGATGGATTAGTGTGTATAATCTTGAAGAACTAATTTAATAAATTTGAGCTTGATTTGTATGTGTTGGTATCTAACATTGATTACTTGTTAATAGTGTACCTATTAAATGAATTCAACTGCACTGTCCTTAGTTCATGAAAAGAAGAAGAATATGTTACTATATCAAAAGGTATATTGCACTAGAGAGGTTTAATCATTACAGAAGGAAAAAGAAGAAGAATTAGAACAAGTTCTGACCTTCCAAATTAAAGGCTCTTTAAACCTATTATTAAAGGCTGGCATTAGCTGTAATTCCTAGAGTAAGCTAAGAGAGGGTGCACAAACATCAATTTCCCTGTTATAATGTAAGTGACCTACAAAGCTAATTTGCACTTGTATTTATGTTCAACTTTCACACTTGCAGCTTGATACCACAAACTATTTTTATTTGCACTTTGTTAAGAACTTTGCAAGTTCTTCCATTTAACTGTCCTTCCATGATACTTTTAACAATAATGTGCACCTGTTTTGAACCATTATGCCCCCAGAAACAACAAGTGTGCCAAGAGTGTTAGGAGATTAGGGAGGGGGGTGGGGGTGGGGTGGGGGGGGGGGTGGGGGGGGGGGGGGGGGGGGGGGTGTAAGGAAGTTCAAGTTTAGCAAAGTGCAGATAAAAGTAGCACATGATATCAAACTACAAAAGTACGGAGTCAGGTTAGCCTTCAAAGTAGCTCATGAAATGACAAAGTCTTGGTATGATATTGTTGCAGATTGTCCAAAAACATCAACAGAAGCAGCATATGAAAATGTATGATATTGTTGCAGATTGTCCAAAAACATCAACAGAAGCAGCTTATGAAAATGAACAACCCCCCCCCCCCCCCCCCCCCCCCCCCCCCCCCCCCCAACCCCACAACACCCCACCCTCAAAATTGTTTTCAGAATGTACTCCCAAAACTGAACTGTTTCTTGAATTATTTTGTCAGTTATAAAAGCAAACGACAATGTCACAAGTCTCATTCTCGATTGGTCATGAAAAAAATAATAATAATAAATAATTTAGATCACAAAATTCTCACTATGCAAAACTAAATAACCCAAGTAACACAACCCTCACATATTTTTGTTTAGTTATAGGGTCTCGTATAACATTCAAAATTTACGTTCAGGTCTTAAATTTGGACGGTCAGCCAAAGTCAACCGTTAGAACGAGCCTCAATTCCTCTTCTGGACATGAAGACCTAAACGAAAATTTTCAATATTATACAAGACCCTAAAACTAAACAACGCTCGTTGTTAATTACCAAACAACTTCTATAACTGTTTCTAGAACCAAACCTAAGATTAGGGCCGACCCAGGGTACGTAAGCCTGACAAGACTTCGGACTCAGGCAACCTCCCTCTGTAGGGAAACCCCCAAGGTCATTTGGTATTCTTAGGACCAGTACACTTCAAACCCAACTTAAACTTGTATCTTTTCAATAGGTGTGAAGGGCAACCAAAATTAGCTCCGACTTAGACAACCTAACCTCGTGGACCGGCCTTGCCTAAGATTACCCTTAGATCCAATATATAGCCCTATCACACTCATGGTCACTTTACAGATGATGATAAAAGTGACACCCCCTCCTCCTCTTTCTCCTCCATATCTCCATGCAAGTGCCCACAAAAAGAAGGCAGGAGATCATAGCTTTGTTCCATCTGTCCAGGATCATGAGGGCATTTGAGAAGGAACCCCCACCCATCATGATGGTGCAATGATCCTCTCACAAAAGGACGACTACTACTACTTGCTACTACATCTCCCAATTCAAGAGCAACACCCATTTGAGAACATTAAAAAAAAAAGTGACATCTCTATGATCACTTTGGGATTTTGTGGGCACCAAAAGGCCTACAATGGGGGGCCACCATCTATCCCTCCATCCATGGCCCTTAGCTTAGGTTTTCAAGAATTCTTGTGTGCAAAAGCTAAAGCCTTTCGGATCTCCCCTTGTAGTTTCTCATTAGAGGCAAAGGGGGCTAGCTATCACATGCATGGCCAGTCAAACTTTAGTCCTTTCTGCATCTATGAACTCTCACAACAAGCTAAATATATTAGTGAAAGATGGCTTTCTTTCTTTCTTTCTTTCTTTCTTTCTTTTTTCTCCCTTGCTAGCTTGCTTTCTATATGGACTTCCACTCATGTACAATTTTCTTTTGTATGATCATTTCTTGCAGCAGAGGGAGCTTGTTTCATGACAAACCAAGGGGTACCACCACTGGCAGCCTCCCCTCGTTATTGGTAACTCATTTCAACCCCCAACATCTTATTGGTATACAACATGACACGATACACGACACACGATACGACACAGACATGGCAGCACGGATATGTAGCTTGACATATTTCCTCTATTAGTTCTATTTACATTGCACTATATTTACACAGTGAACTGGGACGGATCCAGAAACTATAACTAGAGTGGGCTATCATAAATTTGGGTGGGCTACAAGTGTACTAACCTATATAAAAAAAATATCAAAAATAAAATTTCTATGGAGAAATGAAATAAAAGAAGATTTTTGGGGTGGGCTCCAGCCCACCCCAAGAGATGCTTGGATCCGTCCATGATAGTGAAGACCCGAAAACTAAATATCCCTTAACATGGGTTATTTAGTTTTAGAGTCTAACATATATATATGGATATTAGGGTTTGGATCTCGAAATTGGCCGATGTTAGGATATGGATCTCGAAATCACAGTTCATTAGCCTACGTGAACAATGATTTCGAGACCCAAACCCTAATATCCATGTATGTGAGACCCGAAAACTAAATATCCCTTAACATGATATAGCTCAATTCAAATTCAATTTGTGATAGTTCGAATGCAGTAGTGATTAATGTTGTATATTGTGCAGGACATTGGCATGCAATCAAAAAGGCTGGCGACGACCGACCCGAACCCGTCCTCCTCGTGCGCGTCGCAGACGGGCACGGAGGTCAGGCCCAGTCTCGAGTTCACCTTGGGAAGACCAAACTGATCATATATATATATCACATGAAATCACTTCAGGAGGACAAGCACATATGGAACAGATGGAGAGGAAGGTCATGGTGCCCACTTCAAGATATTGGTAAAGGAGGGGAAAGACAAAGGAGGAATCGCCATTGCAACAGAAAGCTAGAAAAGGATAGATGAAGGAAGGGACTCTCTCTCTCTCTCTCTCTCTCTCTCTCTCTCTCTCTCTCTCTCAAAGCTAACCAAAGTGAAAGAGCTCAAAGAGAGTGTTTTATTATCATTTTATGTGTATGTATGTATGAGAGAGAGAGAGAGAAAGAGATTACTTGTGTGCTTTCATTGTCATAAAGCACAAAAGGGAAGAGGTCTTCTTCTCCATCTTTTGCACGTGATTTGCTTTCTAGTTTCCCAACAAAGAGGAAAGGGGGAAAAGAGGTTGGAAATGCAATAGATAGTTAGTAGGAACTAATGATAAATATATTTAGAACCAAATGGAAATTACTTGTTGGCTTCTTTGTACTGCAAGCGAAAGTGTTCCTCTCGTTAAGTTTCTTCAAACTCTGAAACTCAAGCCACCAAAGTGGTTTCGTAACCTTACTATATATATTTTTGTTGTCTTGCGCATATGGGAAGTTGCAGTCCATTTGGTTGATATGGTGGGATACTTTACTAGAGGACAAGATTCAAGACCTCCAAGAAACAATTATATTTTAGTCATCCATTTGTTGAGAATTTTTCTGTGGGGGCCTAGCGACTCGGACGAAGGGCATATAATGGACTTTGATGGCGCACTTTGCACTTCGGGGTGAGGCGAGCGAGGTGCAGCGAGTTTGCGCAGATCGCATCATTTTCGCGTGGAAGGTGCTCCCTCGGAAATGGTCATTTCTGCGTGGAAGCTGCTCCGGCGAAAATGGTCATTTCCGTGTGAAGGCTACAAGCGTTGAAATGAATATTCGCACGGAAATGTATGTTAGCTGCTTCGTGGACGTAACTGGTCATTTAGTGGGGGTTGCTACTATAACAGACCACTTCGGGGAGTTACACTCCAGTTTTATTGTCCATTATGGGTAGTAAGATGCTAGGAAGATTGGCTCCCCTGTATAATCACAAGTTCTTCTCTGTTGCAAAAGAGACTAAATAATTATATGCTATGATAGAAGAATAGCAGCAGCATTCCGAAGCACCAAAGTTTTGTCCGTATGATCCGAAGTGCTATCCATGCAAGGGTGATGAAGGAGCATTCAGAAGTGCACTCTTCGAACTTGCTTGTTCCTAGGAGCAGATCGGCAAAAATGGTTGAATATTGCTTTAAGTAACAATGATCTTCATCACGAGGTTGCAGACGACGCAGGTTCGGATGAGCCAGTCAGTGGGACAAAGTACTATAAGGATGTTATCTGTCATGGATACTTGCAACGCTCGATTGATAGCGTTGGAGCAGACACGTCCTCCTGGACTGCTGGCATCAGCATCGACTATACTGCCTCCTACATATGGTGTCGTGATGCTTTCACAAGAGCAGTTTAACATTCTATTTCACCAGCTTTGCGGCCGTGCTCCACCTCCTCTTGATCACTAGTTTTTTTTGTGTATTGAACATTTGTGTGTTTTAGTCCATTCCTTGGTCTTTTATGTATATATTTCATATACTATTATAGTGATTATGTGACTAGATGGGCATATTTATTTCAGATTTTTATGTATTTCTTTCATATACTTTTGCGTGAAATTTGGTGTTGAGTGTGAATTTATCGGTGTTGAGTGTTCCACCAAAGGGGTCGACCAACACAGAAAATTCGAAGGAGGGTTGCAATGTTTTATGAACTGTGATATTGTATGTATATATGATAAAGTGCAGGCATATATTTTATTTTAGATTTTAGATTTTTTTTGGCAGTTTAGAGATGTTTTAACGACATTTGGCGACGAACAACGATGTCATAAGACGTCCTTAACGGCGTCGCTAACTGTATCAGAACGTTGCTAATGTGTCGCTAAATGTCGCTAATACGATGACATGGCAATATTTGCCATGTCAGCCTGACGTAGCTAAATGAGTTGCTAAATGTCGCCAATTGAGAAACTATTGGCAACTTTTAGCAACGCACTATATGTCATATTGTATACTCCATCGTAACCTTACTGTAATAGTGATATTGTTTTGGGTTTTTTTTGAACTTAGGTCTCTAGAAATGGTCCCACATTCATGTGGGAACCCCAAGTGTGTGTATTTCAGTATAAATATATTTTTATTGTCTTGCACATATGGGAAGTGGCAGCCCATTTGGTTGATATGGTGAGATATTTTACTAGAGGACAATGTTCAAGACCTCCAAGAATCAATTATATTTAGTCATCCATTTCTTGAGATTTGGGGGCCTAGCGACTCGGACGAAGGGCACAAAGTGGACTTGAATGACGCAAAGTGACACTTTGATGGCACACTTTACAGTTTGAGGCGAGGCAAGCAAGGTGCATTGAGTTTACGCAGAGTGTATCATTTTCGTGTGGAATGTGCTCCCTCGGAAATGGTCATTTATTTCTACATGGTAGCAGCTCCAGCAAAAATAGTCATTTTCGTGTGAAGGCTACCAGCGTTAAAATGAGTGTTCACACAGAAATGTATGTTCGTTGCTTCGTGGACATAACTGTCCATTTAATGGGGGTTACTACTGTAACCGTCCACTTAATGGAAAATTACTCTCCATCTTTATTGTCCATTATGGGTAGTAGGCTGCTAGGAGAATTGGCTCCCCTATATAATCACAAGTTCTTCTCTGTTGCAAGAGAGACTAAGTAATTATATGCTACGATAAAAGAGATAGCAGCAGCATTTCGAAGCACCAAAGTTTTGTCTATGCGATCCGATATGCTATCTGTGCAAGGGTGATGAATGAGCATTCAGAAGTTCATCTCTTCGAACTTGCACTACAAGAAATTCGGTTTGGTGACAATTAATTTGTGACAAGTGTAAAATTTGTCACTAAAAGGATATTTCTGTGACAAGTAAGTTTTGTTGTCACTCATAATTTAATTATGTGACAACAGTTACTTATCGTCACACGGTTATATCATTTAGTGACTATATTTTTATTGGTCGTCACAAAATATTGTCACTGAAATAAATTTAAAATTTTAGACTCATGTCAAAGGCAAATTTTATGTGACAAGTGAAAATACATGTCACTTAAGGCATATTTTGTGACGTCCTTAAATAATTGTAACAACAAATTTTATGTGAAAAGTGAAAACACTTGTCATTTAAGGTGTATTATATGACAAGCAAAAAAATATTGTCACTACTTAAGTTGTATTCTGTAACTTTTTAAAAAACCATTATAACAAGTTATTTATGACAAGTGAAAATACTTATCACTTAAGCTATATTATGTGACAAGTGAAAATACTTATCACTTAAGCTATATTTCATCCTCGAAATTCAAAATAATGCTTAATAACGAAGAACCATGCTAATGTAACTAGGAATAGTTCTAAGGGATACATTACGGTCTCTCATAATAACTCGAGTAACAATCAATCCTAAAAAAATTTCTTATGCAATATTTCAATCATAAAACTATAAATGGTTACCTCTAGTCGTCCCATCTGGTGCTGGCGATCTTGCAATGTCAAGTTGAAGGCTTGTCCTCCTTGACCATCAAGCCAAAAAAATTAATTACTAGTCCCTTAACCACTATCCTCGATTCCCCTTCTATATATAGGTATGTCTAGTCTAAAACATATCCACTCTACACTCTATCCCAAGATCGACACTATGGTATGACCTATCATCCTGTATCCTTTTGATAGGATTTTACCTAATAAGATTTTTGGGCCACTGTCCAGTGTAACTTCAGTTCTTGACCTGTGCCTTCTATCATGATTTCTAAATTGTTTAAACAAAACTTCCTCCGCCTCGATACAACCATATAATTTCTATGAGGATTTGTATCTATCTTAAATATGGTGCTTATGGACTCATTCTATTCATAACAGGACTTTCGAATTCTTTCATTATAGTCTTCCATATGGGTGATCACACTCTAACAGGAACTGTATCTAATTCTAAAATTCTTCCAGATATTCTTCCATGTTACTCCATATTCATTTCGATTGAGAATCCTATCTTATATTCCTTAATAAGCTAAATTAAACTGTGCTATACTTCTATATCATCTCTATATAACCAAGGTATTCTAATCTGTCTCTACCCACCATAGGTGAATAGCGAAAGGGTTGTAGTCCATTGCTCCTAGAGTCTCTCGTTAGGGTTAAGTTGCCTATAAGAATTCTATGTTGTCAGTCCGATCTACTCGGTCTATCTAATTGAGATGTCTATCCAAACCCTTACTACATTAGATAAGTAATTTCTTTTTTAAAACACTTCTTTCAACTACGTTCTATCAAATGATGGAATATAATCCAAGTGGTTCATCAAGTATTCTTCCGAAATAAGGAAAGACGAGAGTCCAAGACAAGGAGTTCAAGATGGATGATCAACTGCAATTATGAGTTCCAAAGACGATGGATGAAAACAAAAGAATTTTCAAAGCAATTGTGAATTGAGATCCTACTACAATATCCTATTGTAGGCTCGCTCGGCACAGTAACGTAACCGAAAAGATATGCTCTGATCCGTATGGGCCACCACAAAAATATGTAATGTCATAGTCCTAAATTACGTAGGACCAAGAGTACGTATACATGTCAGCTACATATTGAGTGGACTCCAGCCCGGCTAGAATACCTATAAGATGTCTTGGTGTTCTAATTCTATCTATCAATCAACTATAAATATATCTATCTCAAACCATAGAATAAGTAATATCAAGTATAAGTATATGTCATGGTTTGTAGCCCAATAACATATATGTTCGATTAGACCTAGAACGATATAGGTCTACAAAATAAGACTAAATAGCTGAATAGAAATAATAAATAAATATAAAAGTATGATAAAATATCTGAGCTAGATACAGCAATACCTCCATGATCAACAGACTATCTCTGCATGACCAACTACCTGGAGAGATGACCTGGTCCTCATGGGACATAGCAAGGTACAAAAAATGCCAATATAACAGTAAATAAAATATAAAGTAAAGAATAACTACTATAACCAGTCTAAGTGATATGCACATGAGAACATTTTTTATATATCAGGCTTCAGTCACTGAGGCTTACAAGCTCCTTAGCAGACTATCGCCCTATGACACCGTATAGTGGAACCAATGACGTACAAGTAGATAACCATCCAAGCTCTGTTACAGAGATGAATGTATACTAATAGAATATCATCCAACTCCATATATGAAAATGCGGCTAAACTAGTAGAATAACAACCAAGTCCCATATATGACAATGAGGATATATATATATATATATATATATATATATATATATATATATATATATATATATATATATATATATATATATATTGCGGTAATGTTCTCTCTACCCTATGTCTAGAACTAACAAGTTAAGTCAAGTCCAGTATAACAAGTCACAAGTGCAAGTATCAATCTAATATCATATCACGAAGTTCATAACCATGAATACTCATGTAAACTTCGTATCATGAATCGTGTCGGTGTCAAGTGGTCTATCGTGTCAATGAAACACGATAAAGTACACATAATTTCTATTGTCGATACTCGATGACAACAAGATATCATCGGCACCGAACACAATACGAACGCAAAGTATCAACTATTCCTACATCCTAAATGTCAATTAACAACAATAAAGGATAGGAACATGAACTGTAACATTGACAAGGTACACTTGTTTGCAACTTCTAATTGTGAATATGACAGTCCGGCTCCGAGATCCTCGCTACGCCCGTCATGCACACCTATAATAGCTTTACTTACTATTAATAGCATTCCTATGACTACCATATACATAAATTTAGCATATATAGAATATATATATATATATATATATATATATATATATATATATATATATATATATATATATATATATATATATATCAACTAAAATATATATATATATATCAACTAGTCATATTAACTACTCTACTCAATCTAATATACATAGCATTAGTTCTAACCAATAAAGTAGCATATTAATGACATAATATTATCATATTTAATCTTGGAGGAGAAAAAACGAAAAAAATGTTTAGAGAGCTCTCCCCCTTGGGCGATCTCCCAGCCCCCCGCTGGTGACTCCTCGGTGCAGGTTCGGTCCCCCCTCCTTACCTCCCCCTCCCCTCTTCCTTCTCCTCCTCCTCTCCTCGCGGAGGCGTCTCCCACTGGCCGACGTCTTCCCGGAGGCCTGTTCTTCGCGGGTGTTCCCTCCGTCCGCATGGCTGGGTCTGTTCGTCGGATGCGACACTGTCTCCACCCCCTCATGTCTGGGATTCCTGGCTCCGACGAACCCCCTGACTATGCTCTTCGCCTCCGCCTGACCTTGGCTTAGTCCTCCGACCAGCTGGCCATGGTCGGGCTTAGGGGCTTCCACCCCATCTCCGGATGTGCGCCGGGCTACGACGACCTCAGGAAGATGGTCGACGTCATGCTCCTCTCCGACGCTGCCGGATGTGGCCTCAGGTCCGACGATGGCTCCTCCCCCCTCCACCTTCCTTCCTATCCTTCCCGCTCACCTCCACCAAATTTGAATTCAAATCCCGTATTTCCTCCCAGGTTTTCGAATTCGAAATCCTCTGATGTGGTTGGCGCAACCTGCGCTGCCACCTATGGCTATTTTGGTGCAACATGGCCGTCCAGCTTTGGCGCAATCGGATCTCGCGTATCCTGCGCTGCTATGCGGGTCCCCGCAGCTGGGTGCTTCCTAGGTCTCCGCACAACCTGTGCTTCCACCTAAGGCGTTGTTCGCACAACCTGCTCGAGCATTGTTGGCGCAACCCAGGTCTCCGCGGCTGGGCGCAAACCAGGATATGGCACAACCTGCGATGACTCCTATGGCACAACCGAGTTTGGCGCAATCTGTGCTGCCTTAATTTGTTGGCGCAACCTGGGCCTCTATGGCTTGGCGCATCCCGGAACCCCCCAGCGGGGAGCTTATCAGGAGATACCTATCACACCGTCTCTGGGATACCCCAACATATGCTGGATGTCGACACCCATTATGCATCTCAGCCTATGTTGATCTATACGCAAGATGTGGCACGCAATATTAGGCGCATTACCCACCATGGCCAACCTGCTCCCGATGGCCAACAGATTCATCAACTGGTTGCGCCTAACGGTCTGGACGTAACCCACAAATATCCCAGGGCGCAAGGAACATCCATCTCTTCATTGGCACAAGGTGCTATCCAGTCTTCTCCTCTGCTGCAAAGAGTTTCTACCCTATGCTCTGCCACCCTGGGTGTGATGCAACACATCTTCACCAACCCATCCACTAAGACTCTGGCGCATTCCGGTGCCACGAAGGCTGCAACGGCATCGGGTGCTCAGGGCCTAACTCCTCAGGGCTCCGAGGCTGCTGCGACCATATCCTTTGCTGACATACTCAGACCTGACCACATGAAGTCGAAGACCCTGACGGTTCCAGAAATAGACCTACCAGATCTGGAACTCCCACCAGCTGACACACAAGCCATCAGTGTCCCATTTTCTTTATATAAAGTTTCCTTGCTATCGAAACTTTTCCCATACACCTTTGTGCTTAAGTTCACTATGGGCTGCCCCAAAATTTATATTGTCCAAGAAGTCGTGGCCACCTGGAAACTTGGGGCTACTTATTGGGTTGCTCCGCTGGACCCAAAACACATTCTCCTTCACCTGGCCAATCTGTCTGACTACAATAAAGTCAGGACTAAGGGATCATGCAAAATCGAAACGCACACTATGAAAATCGTCAAATGGTCACAGGATTTCAACAAGACGGAAGAATCCCCAATAGTGTCTATTTGGGTCACTTTTCTCAATCTCTCCCTGATATACTTTGTTCCAGGGGCGATCAAGCGTGTGGCGAACTCATTTGGTACCTTTGTGGCCATGGCAGCGGAAACCAAAAATCTTACTAAAGCAAACTACGCCAGAGTCTGCATGGAACTGGATGTCTCCAAAGATCTTTCGAAGTCTATAGAAATCCTCCTGGGAGATAAGCCACATACTCAACATATCATCTACGACAGCAACATCCTATACTGTAACTATTGCCACATGCGAGGACCCTCTAAGGAAGCTTGCCACAGGGCACACCCGTCCCTGAAGAAAAAAACCACCTACAAAGAAGCCGCTCCTCAAACTACAAAACAAAATAACAAAATATCCCTGCTATCTCTCCTTAACTCCCACGTGTGGTTCAAGGACAACACAGGCACCTCCATGGATCAAGACTGCAGGCAGAACATCATCACCTCCCCTCCGAAGAGTGCTAACTCCCACATCAAAACATCCATCCTAAACCTGACCAATAAGTTTGATATCCTCGCTTCAGAGCAAGAAGATATTGATACTGATTCTACGCGAGGCCGGCAACCAACCGATGAGCTAGATTTCTAAAGCTCCATTGATTATGACTGCTGATACGGCCGTCTTTATTGCGTAGACCGGTCACCAGGAAGCGGCAATCCAACATGAGGCGAACCATATTATGGATGAACGTCAGGTGCCCGAGAGTGGTTCTCAGGGGATGCCACCTATCAGGGAGCCCTCAGGGACTGGTCTCCTCGATATCTCTGAGACCTCTTCCTCTAAAGTGAATGGGACTAATGACCAGGGTGCGGGACCACAACGTCAGTCCACAGTCCGAGCCCCCCCAACCAACCAGCAGGGACCTCTACAGCAGCCCCGGAAGGTGAATTCGTCCGTGAGCACAGCCGATACAGCATTCCTGCTACTATTGTCAAGTTTAAGATCGACCTAGCAAGCCAAAAATCTTCAGAATTTGGGGAACCCACAGACACCGAGATCAACAGTATCATGGCATTCAAGTCCAAAGGAAAGTTATGGGATAAAATAGAATCAGATGGTTCTGAATATGACCTGATGTCGGACCAGGAGGATGACATCACTGTTGGTTTCAGCTTCCTGGATCGTATGGCGGACGAAGAAATAGCTCTGGCTAATCAACAAGAGAAATTACGCATCGAGGAGATTTCTCGTTCTAAGCAACAGAAAAAATAGGCTAGGAGGACAACTACTGGGACTGTGGCTTATAACCCGATGAAATACCTCAAGGACCAGGCTAAGATTACCAAGTTATCGATTCCTGCCAGGTCGACCAGAAATAAGTCCACTAACCTCAATTCTACGATCAAAACTATACAAACCAGGTGTCGAAAGGACGCCAACAATACCATACTAAACTGAATGGGTATTATGGCCATCTGCTGGAACTCTCGGGGCATCAGGGACCAACCGACCAGAACATACCTCAAATCTCTCAACAATAAATACTCGCCTGATTTCATAGCCATTCTCGAACCTAAGATCGATGGGGAGAACATCCAGGATCTTGCCGGAGACATTCATATGCCTTTCTACTTCCATGGTGGAGATCTCAACACATATATATGGATATTCTAGAACAGTGATATCGATGTGGTGGTGAAAGAGACCAACAAGCAGTTTATCCACTGTAACATCCGAAATAATAGGTTGGGACATATGTTGGACCTTTCGGTTATTTATGCTAGCTGTATGGCTAATACCAGAAGGGAACTATGGCAGGATCTCACTTCTATATCTAACAATATGAACCGTCCGTGGATGCTGGCTGGAGACTTTAATGTGGTCAAATCGGCAGCAGAGAAGGCTAGGCCGGGTACCATCAATGTGAACGCGGTGGTGGACTTTAACAGATTCATCTCGAATACTGGGCTTCTTGATGTTGGATATCTCGGGTCGATTTACACTTGGTGCAATGGCCTCACTAACAACACCAATACATAGGAGCGGCTGGACCGGGACCTTTATAATACCGATTACCTTCTTAACAGCCCTCCTACCTCCGTTATGCACCTCTTCCGCATAAACTTCGATCACTCCCCTCTCCTCATCACTCCTTCGAACACTCTATCAACCCCGGGCCAGTTTCGCTTCCAAAGGATGTGGTGCGAACATCCGACTTTCATGGACGTTGTTAAGAAAAGCTAGGACGAGGTTTGCCATGGTCCCCCACTCCTCAACTTGCACACTAAACTTCAGAGACGAAGATCAACCCTAGAGACTGGAACTGGAATATCTTCGGGGATCTTAGGAAGCAGGAGCTGCAACCGGAGATTGATGATCAAGAGGTAGCCCTTCGGGTTCAATAGAGCGATGCTGGGGGCGACGATCTGCTCCGGGTTAAATATAGACTGGACAAGGTTTTGGCTTTGGAAGAACAGCTTTTTCAGGATCAGGCGAGGATTAATTGGGTCAAAGATGGGGACCTTAACTCCACTTTCTTCCACGCCATCATTAAAGAGCGGGCTAACTCGAACAGAGTACGGTTGTAGGATTATGATGGGACCATTGTTGATGATCAGATTATTATGGACAGGGCGATCCTTCATTTCTCCAAGTTCTTTGAACCTATGCCATCCACGGACCCAGATAATTTTATCGATGGTATCCTGACTCTTATCTCTGATGATCAGAACCAGAAATTGTCTAGGCTTCCCCAAGAAGATGAAGTTGAGAAAGCGATCAATTTGCTGAACCCACAGGGATCCTCGGGCCCGGATGGTTTCATAGGGGTTTTTATTCTAAACGTTGGCATATCATTAAACAGGACCTTATGGCTGCTATCAAGGATTTCTTTTTAGGAATCCAGGTTCTCAAAGGTATCACTTCGGCTAATCTGGTTCTCATCCCCAAGACGTCCAAGCCCGCGGATATCCAGGATTTCAGACCTATCAACCTTAGTACCTTCTCCCACAAAATTATCTCCAAAATTTTGGCAGAAAGGCTTGCGGGAATCCTCCTATTCATTATTTCCAGGGAGCATTCGGGTTTCGTCAGAGGCCATAGCATTCATGAGAATATTAGTATGGCGCACAAAGTCATTGGGACCATTGACAACAACATCACTGGCGGTAATGTGGCGATTAAGCTTGACATGTCTAAAGCTTATGACAGGGTCAGCTGTAGGTTCCTGATCCGAGTCATGCGTCAATTTGGCTTTTGTCAGACATGGATCGACCTTATCTTTAGAAATATTTCTAATTGCTGGTATTTGGTCTACATCAACCAGAAAATGGGAGGATTCTTCCACTCTGCTAGAGGTATGAGATAGGGTGACCCCATTTCCCCTGCCTTATTTATTATAGATCATAATGCCCTTAGCAGAAAAATTTCTAATCTTTGCCTCCATAGCCACATCAAGTACTTATCTGGGCGTAGAGATAGCCTTCCCATATCCTACCTCTTATATACGGACGACAGTCTTATATTCCTCATTGGGGGCATCGACAGTATCGACACCCTTCTGAAGACGCTTCAGGACTACTCGATCACCTCGGGTCAGGAGATAAATATGGATAAATCGGCGCTCATCGTCTCCCAGAAGGATCACATGTCTGTCCAGGCGGAGGAGATTATTGCAAGGATGGGTTTTACGATCACACATCTGCCAATCCATTACCTGGGGGTGCCTTTCTTTAAAGGCAGAGCTAAACAGGAATACTTCTTCAACATAATTGAAAAATTTGAAAAAAGGATCTCGAGATGGAGAGGGAGGCCGCTGTCCTTCAGGGGGAAGATTACCCTCCTCAAAAGTGTTCTTAGTGTACTTCTTATTCATGCCCTGTCAGTCATCAAAGCCCCCAACAAACTTCTCAAGAAGTTAGAAAAACTGATGGCAGCCTTCCTCTACAACTCTAAAGATCAACATTGGACCATACGGATTTCATGGAGCAATGTGTGTCGCCCGATGGATGAGGGAGGGCTTGGTATTAGATTACTTGAACAGGTGATGACTACTTTACTTGCTAAAAGATATTGGGCGGTGATTCAAGGCAAGTCGGTGTGGGCCCAGTACTTGATCAGGAAGTATGGGGATCCGGACGCTCCCAGATACTCCCTACCCTACTCCCTCTCTCCACTATGGCGATCTATGATAAAGCTTTTTTGCAATGTTTACTCAAACTTCCAATGGGTTCTGGGCCGTGGCAACATACCCATCTGGGGTCAGAACTGGTGCGGTACATCTATCCACAAACCGTCAGAGTTCATCTACAACCCTTTCATCCGTCGGGTGATAGCCTCACCTATGGTGCATAGATCCTAGGAGGAGGAGGTTAATATTTAGGATTTTTTGTCTGTTGAAGCAAATACTTGCCTGGACGAGATTATTCTCAACAATAAGGACAGGATAGTTTGGACTCCTGACCGCCACGGAGAGTTCTCTACTAAATCTTACTGGGACCACCACCGCGGGAGAAACCCGATCGATTCATGGAGTAAATTCTACTGGAATAAGTACATTCAGTCGTGCATAGGCACCTTCCTTTGGCATCTTCGCAAACATGGTATTCCTGTAAAGGCCAGACTTATTTTCATGGGGATCAATCTCGCTTTGAGATATGTGTATTGTGCTAACCCGGACACTGAAATGAATAATCACCTGTTCGTCTAGGGAGAGACAGCTCAGAAGGTTTGGCTCTACTTCGGTAACAAGTTCAATCTCCCTACCTCGCACTCCTCGATCGATCAACTTGCTCAGGTATGGCTTCTGAACTCTTCTCCCACTTCCCTCTCCAACCCGGCGGTCATCAGCAGGAACATTATCTTCGCATATAGATTATGGGAGATATGGAAGCAAAGGAACTCTGTCTTTTTTGGCGATGGGCAGAGAAACTATCGGGACATCATCCGACATGTTACTACTCAGCTTCAACATACCACCTCTCGGCACATAATCAGGGAATGGACGGCTTGGGACGTTCGGTCACGCCTAATCCTAGCGTCCGGGGGATCAACGCGAGATGGGTGGCTCTGGGGACGGGTCAGAAGCTGAACATGGCGGCAAAAATCGAAGATTTGGCGGGGATTGCGTGTGGCGGTATCATCAGAGACAACCATGGCTCCCTTCTCTATGCCTTCTCCCTTTTCATGACAGATACTACCAGCCCTCTTCCGAAAATCGACGCTCTTCTCAAGATGATTCACTGGTGTAATGTTCAGAATATCCAGTACAGTGAAATCGAAACATCCTCCAAACTTCTTACCAACATTATTTCCAATAAATCCAAACCTCCATGGGCTCTCAGATACAAGACCCGCAACATCCAACAATTAATAGGGTCAAACACCGCCATTGTACATATTCTTCCTACTGCTAATGGCATGGCCAAAGCTCTGGCATCTCTGGTACTTGAATCCAAGAATCGATCAGATCTTCGCCCACACCTCCGAACTACCTTCTGAGGCCAGCAACACCCTGCTTAAGGACCTATCTGGTCGTTAGGGGATTCTTATTTTGGTCCTTACTTAGCTTTTGTTTACCCCTGGGTTCTCCAGGACTGATAATTTTATTTTTCCTTTGTTACCCCCGGTATCCCTGGGGAGGATTGTTTGTCCTTTTATTTGGCCAGGCCTCTGGCCTGGTACATATACTTTTATAGGTCGTCGGACTATCTCCCGGCGTCATCTTTGAGCTTAGGCTCCTACTTTTCAATAAAGTCTTTTGTTCTCTTAAATATATATATATTTTTTTCTTTCTCTTATATATATATATATATATATATATATATATATATATATATATATATATATATATAATCCTAGAAAAATAGTTTAAAATATTTTATAATAATATTTAGTGTATTATTTTCATATGAAAATAGCTATTGATGTCTCATATTGATTCTACAAAATATATATATATATATATATATATATATATATATATATATATATATATATATATATATAAATATATATATAATCCTAGAAAAATAGTTTAAAATATTTTATAATAATATTTAGTGTATTATTTTCATATGAAAATAGCTATTGATGTCTCATATTGATTCTACATCAAGTCATTGACTTGGTCCATTAATTCGGTGCCCGAAATAATATTTTCTAATGAATTTTAATTTTGGAAATACTAATAAATATGTGAAAATATGTTTCTCTTATCAAAAATTGCACAAAAATAAATTTAAAGAAGTCCCAACAAGTTCCAAGTCAAATAATATATAGCTTCTATAGTTTTTCGGTGATCCTACAACACAATGACAAATTCAGATTTTATTAAAATAGTAGACCTCAATAGAATACTGCAAAAGTATATTCAATGGAAAGCTTAGGATGTCTAAATTCTTACCAAAAATATAGGAAGGGTCGAAGTGGTCCGAAAGTTGACGAAAACTCGCACACAGAAGATTTGGTTCAGTTAGAATACATTTTTGTAGAACTGACGTCCTGGATAAACCATAAAAAAAACCCCATGAGTTGTAGTATCCCATCCCGCTCAGGTCAACCGGAGGAATCGAAGCGCAACGACATTTGGACTTGGCTATGCAATAGCTTGCTCGAAGTCCCGCTCGGTCAAAGTAACTCCTCGTTAGGTGGGTGACTTTGATGAACTTGCCTCCGCATGACCTTCATACTAATAAAATAGAATTTTTATTGCACTGAATAGGCTTGATAATAAAAGAGATGAACCCACATAGCTAAAGGAAATTCTTCACTGACTCAGAGTGTGTAAACGTGGAAAATATCAACTTGTTGCCTAGATGTCTCTTCACGATGTGTTTTCAAAGCTGACACTATGTCTTTCGACCTCACGATTTAGTTAGGCAAAATTTGGCCACAGGCTATCGACTTGATATACAGCAGGCATATTTACGCAATTCTAATACACGTTCCCACAGTTTCAAGGTTCGTCATATAGAGTATGACTTGGTTCGTAGTGTTGCACAGAACGTTGTTGGTTAAATGTTAAATATAAGGGCTATCAATATAGTCGTTCCATAATTTGAGTCAAAAATGACATAGTAATATGAACAATGCTCACGACCGTGGGTCGTTGAGGCAATCCTTGGTTAAAGGGAGCTGCGTAAAAGTATAAGAAGTAAAAAAATAAGAATTAATACTGAGAATGGTAAGTCGACTCGGTTCTTGCATAGTCATTGGACAATTTCACAAGGTTTAGTTCCTCGAACGATCGTCCGGCCACCGGGTTCGTATCGGCCTAGGAGGAATTGCAGGTATTGTATGACCTTCAACGGCTATGCGACCCGTATTCTGAAGTGGGCGACACAATACAGGCTGTGGGACCTTCGATGGAGATCGCACCTCACATTCAAGCTATCACCATATGCGTAAACTCCAGGATAGCTTGTGGTGCTAGTGACTTCTTTTCATATAGATTAAATCAAATGTACTGAGTGGTAATTCACATGCACGATATTAGTTAATTCGAAAGAAGTATAAGCACGACACGAATAAGTCAAGAAATGGATGCACGTTTTGCAACACATCCTTATGAAGCCTAAGATTTGGCTCTAGCAATGACACGTGCTTCGGTACAAGATATATGGCGTCGTGTGTTTGAGTCAATAACACAAATTTGCGAGTATAGTTTGAGTCATTTGTATGTCAAAATTAAAAAGACCGTAAGGCAAGTATGAATGGGTTACACAGTGTTACGAGGCACGGTATCGATGTTTGCCACACAAATGGATCTTAAGGCACGGCCACGATATTTGTATAACTGAGTTTTTTGTAGCACGGTCTCAAATAATTGATATTAGTACGGTCACGTTTGTCGCAATACGAATAGGTCAGGAGTCTAAGTAATCAAATTGATCATAAGGCAGGAATAAAAATACAATCAAAATAATAGGCGTACTCACTAAATGAACGTATTGGTTTTGTATAGGTAGATGAGGGGCTAACTCATTGGTACGGTTGTGTACTGACAACCCACTAGTTTTCATACGCAGGTTATAGGTACCAGCTTGTTTGAGGTGGAGCTCGCTCGGACGCGTTGAGACAATGAGTTCCTTGGCATTTTGAGACGTGCGACTGCATTGAAGACTTCAGCTATATGAGAAATAACGTATGGACATCGCCTTCTGAAGCATTCACAAATTGTAAGCCTAATGGCAAAATATTATATTGAGCTATGAGAGAGCAGAGTGATTTGGTCAGAAAGAGACTGAGCTTAAGTGATTGTAATCTTGGCTTTGCGTCCTTGTAATCTTATATTCAATTAATAAAGAGTATCATTTTGTACATGTCTTTGAAATGTTCAACTTTTCTACTTGGGACTTCTATCTGACGACCTCATCGCTTAGCCTGTAATCGACCATTTTGGAACCCATATTGCGTGAGCGCAACCTAGGCATGTACGGTATCATGCCCTAGCTAGCGAGGACAAATGGTTCTGGGAACCGGGACATGACATAATGATATCACAGTACGGCTTTACGTCCTTGGACTTTCGATTGAATTCTTTAACTCTGATGTTGTATTTGTTCTTGATGTTGTTGGTGCTCTCTCTCCTCAATGTTTCGTGGGATGTTCCATACAATAAGTCTATATATTTTTTAAAATCTTATGCAAAAATTTGGTTGTACAAAAGATGATTTCACGAAAGACACAGTTGACTGAGTTGAGCTGGGCAATATATACCTAGACTTGTGTCGGCGTTAGCAAAATTGTATACAAGATTCAATTATTTTGGACAAGAATGTGTTGGACTCAATTTGAGTATATGAGATAACTATCGATTAAGGTACTATCAGAAAGATGCATCAATGTAATATAGATGAAACGTGCTTAGATTTTGAGGAATGGTTCAGACGAAGATTTAAAGTGTAATGGTTATGATTCAAATAATCGTTTCGAAAATTTTGAGTGACTTCATCCCTGAGTAGTGTATGGGATACCTTTGGGATGTTCGATCGCATTAAGGATTCAGGGTACCAACGAGTCTATCAGCAAGCGATGAGATAGTGCAAAACATTAGAATGAGTACGGCAGTTTTAGTCGTAATTTTAGTTATCTCGTGTGAGATCGAGTTAGAATAAATAAGAAGGCAGCGTATAGCAGATTAGGGTTGCGTCGGTTATGAAATATTGATGGAAAAGAGTAAATAGATTTTTTTATTCATCATCCTCCAAAGGCTTACAGAAAAAGAGTAAAGGAAAAATACAATTACTGCAAAAAAACAGGTAGAGTCTTCGAGTGCTTGCATCTGACTAGAACTTTTAGAATCTGTCTTCGGATCTCAGCAAAGAGTTGATCTGCATTAAACTTGTACGATTCATATCTCCATTTATTCATGTTCTTCTGTATTACCCAGCATGCGGCGCCAACCACAATTTCTCGAAGGTGGATCAATGGCCGTCTCTACCACTTCTTTAATCTGTAGATGAGGTCCCCTGTACTACGAATCCTGAATTCTTGTTGTAATTGATTCCATACTGAAGATGCTAGCTCGCCATCATGAAACACATGCTGGACAGTCTCCTGTTGCGGTTGTACACAACAATGACATTGAGATGCAAGCTGGTACCCGAGTTTTTGAACACTGTCATCCGTAGGTAGCCTATCATGCAGTATCCTCCATCCCAAAATAGACCACTTAATAGGAATGCACGAGTTCCAGATATGAGAAAAGTTTGAATTACGGCTGAATAGGATTCTAGTGTGCCTCCATGCTGATGATAAAGAGAACGCACGTGACCGGGATGGAGCCCATGTCCATGAATGTGGATCCGAAGGATGGGGCACAATAAGATGATTAGAAACATCTCTACCTTTTAGAATCCTCTTCCAAATCTGAGAGGCATGAGAGTTTGCTTGAATATCATCCAGATCAGTATACTTACAGTATCTGACCTTGAGAAAGGTCGACCAAAGCCCTTCATGCGTCTTTAATTTCCACCATAATTTAGTGGAAAATGAGTTGAGAACCTCCTCCAAGCTGCGGAGTCCTAAACCCATTTCATCCTGAGGCCGATCCATCTTCGACCAGCTAAGCCAGGAGTGTTTATATATCCCCTCCTTCGATCCCTAGAAGAACTTGGAGAACATAACTTCAAGTTGAGAAAGAACTGCTTTAGGAGGACTGCATGCTGCCAAAGTATACATTGGTATGGATGTTAACACTGATATGAGTAATACCAACTTGCCCTATATGATAGTAGCCGTTATTGCCATCCATCTATCCTATTCCTGTTCTTTGCTATCAGGTCTTCAAACATGCCCACATTTTTCTTACCCGACATCAATGGGCACCCCAGATAATCAAATGGAGGATTTGATGAGCTGAATCCAGTAATTTCATGCAACTCGGCCTCTCTATCAGGTGGGAAGGACTGATGAACTTATATAGACGACTTATGAGCATTGATAAGCTGACCCGAAGCCTCTTCGTACCTTGTCAATATAGAGCGTAATGCCCGTATAGAAGAGACAACCCCTGCGGAGAAAATCAAGACATCATCAGCGTATGCGAGATGGGTCACTGCTGGGCATCCACTTGGAGAGTAGAAATGATTAAAGGAAGGAAGATCCAATTGTTTTTTGAGGTTTTGTGACAATGCTTCAGCTGCAATGATGAATAGAGCAGGGGAAATAGGATCCCCTTGTCGAACTCCTCTGAAGCCATGAAAGAACCCCGATGATTCTCCATTGATTAAAGTCGAGTACCAAACATTGATGAGCAGTCGATACATCATATTGATCCATGTCTCATCGAACCCAAACTTTCTCATAACCTTCATCAGGAAACTCCAATCAACATGGTCATATGCTTTGGCCATGTCTAATTTGATAGCTACATTCCCTCCTTTGTTCTTGATCTTCATCATACTCATCATTTCCTGGACAAGGATTACATTGTCAATAATTTTTCGACCTTTCACAAAACTACTTTGCTCTAGTGATATGATTTTAGGAAGTAGCTGAGCCAACCTATTAGCTAAAAGCTTGGAAATGATCTTGTTCATAACAGTGCATAGACTGATAGGTCGGTAGTCAGACCATGTCATTGGAGTCTTATTCTTAGGGATCAGAACAAGGGAAGTACTCAAAATTGCTCGGGGTAGAGAGAAGCCATCCATGAACTGTTTAACCGCTTCCAGAATGTCATCCTCAATGATGTGCCAAGCAGTTGTGAAAAATTTCGCAGTAAAGCCATCTGGACCCACCACACTTCTCGAGTCTATGCTCTTGATGATGCGAGTGATCTCCTCCTTCGTAGGACTAATATTCAGAGCCTGGTTATCCTCCTCAGTAATTAGTAGGGGAATGCAGTCTAGTAGGTCGTCGTCAGCAACCGTATTTGTGCTCATGAATTGAGCAGCAAAGTACTCATTTGTAGATGCTTGTATGTCCTGCAACTCAGTAAGAGAACGTCCATCAGCCTTGATCGAGTGAATCCTTAGCTTTCTTTGTTTGCTATTGACAAACTCATGAAAATAGGCCGTATTACGGTCTCCCTCCAAGTCCCATCGCAACCAAGCCTTTTGCTTCCAATAAGAGTCCTCATACGAGATACGCTGTTTCAAAATGGCACGAGCCTTATGAAGCTGGGTTCGAGAGGAATCTGACCAACACTGCTCATATGCAATCTCTGCTGCAAGTACTGCGTCCTGTGCCATCTTAACCTGTTGAAATATATCCCCGTAAGTAGCATGGCTCCAAGCAGATAACGCTTTTTGACAAGCAACCAATCTATCTGATACTCGAACAAGAGCATTGGCATGATTAACTGAGTGCCATGCTTTATCCACCACAGTGCAGAATTCCTCATGGGTAACCTAGAAATCCAAAAATCGAAAGGAATTACGAACACGCACATTAGCAGATTTGAAGGTGATAAGCAATGGCGTGTGGTCCGATTCGTTTCTGTTAAGGTGTTCTTCCATCGAAAAAGGCAGGAAAGAGAGCCAATCTTTGTCCAGCAACATATGATCAAGGTGAGAGCCTTACTTTTCGCCCTCAAATTTTATCCATGTGAATGTGCTCCATGTATATGGAAGATCTGTTAACCCCGTGGTCATCATGAAGTTACTAAAATCATTCATAGCCTGATTGCTCGGAGCCAAACCCCCAGTCTTCTCTGTCTTGTTTTTGACCACGTTGAAATTGCCGCCAACCGCCCAGGGAAGACTGGAAACTGATTGAATGCTTTGGAGTTTATCCCACATCTCCACTCGACCTTCCTTTGTGTTGTCCCCATGGACGATTGAGATAAGAGTGTCAGTCGGCAAGAAAAAATTAGCAAAGCGGATGGTAACCGCCTGATCAAAAGAGTCCACCAAATATATGGAAGAGCCTTCTCTTGTGAATATCCAAATATTACCTCTCTCATTGGATATGCCATGATTACACCCCAGTTTAAGTTGGAATGATGTTAACTAGCCAACCGAAACCTTGGGTTCTATAATAGCAATCAGTTGAACTTTGTTGATTCTTGCTATAGTTTTAATCCTTTTAAGAGTCATCTTGTTGGCAATACCCCTCACATTCCAAATAAAAAATTTAAACATGATGATTTGGTCGGGAGGAGGAGCTATTGAGAACTGACCGAAGGACCCTATTCGATGGTGGAGGAGGAGCTTTTTTCTTGCGATTGGAGAATGGGGGCTTTGGTGGCACCATTTCTTCGTCCTAGACATTGTCAGTCTCCGCCAAGGCGCGAGCGTTCTTCCTCAGCTACATCTGCCCAGTTCTTCCCGATGATTTCCCCTTCTTCCAGCTCCACAGCTTCTTCTTTATGAGTTTCGGCAGTATCATCCACTGGTTGTAATGTCTCCGATGAGTTTTATAAAGTATTGATATCTTTATTACTCGGTGATGGATCAGGAATTAATGAAGGATTAGAGGGTGATTGGATGTTACCCTCATTTGCATGGGTCATTGTGTCCCGCTGGGGATCCTCCGTTTGGCGGTTGGCCTCATGATGGGGATCAACTTGAGGCTGCTGCTGAATTGGAAACTCATGAGTGGGCGCAGGCGCAGGTTCCATGCTTGGCTGGACACTAATTGAAGGAACACCCGAGTTGCTGAGCTCTGGTCGAGCACTGGTTGAAGGACCCAAGTTTTGCTTCCCTTGATGAGGGTCCTGCTCTCCCCGAGACAAAATTCTTGTCACGTGAAGGGGATTTTCTTTCTGCATTGCTACTTCCTTTCCCTTCTCTTTTGCTTTATTCTTGCAAGAGTCTGTGGTGTGCCCCTGGTGTCGACATGCAGTACAATATAGAGGAATTGATTCATATTCAATATGTTGCCAAAAAATCCTATTACGTGGCAAGTTAATGCGAATCTTATGTTGCGGAGCTTTAGAAGCGTCTACTTCAAGAAAAACCCTAGCAAGACTAGGGCGAGATAAATCTGCAGTAGCTTTATCAATCTTTAATGGGGTACCGATTGTGCCTGAGATAACAAAAAGAGCATCTTTTGCATATAAGTGATGAGGGAGATTAGGGAGACTAATCCATATCGGAGTGATAGGAGACTCCTGATTCGGGGAGAAATCAGGCTCCCATTTGAAGATCCTCATTGGCGCTCGAGCGATGTACCACATGTCCTTCGAGCGAAGACGTAAGTAGTCTGATTCGCACGAAGGGCGAATGAGTATGTGTTTAGAATCAATGAGGCCAGCATTCATAGATCCATCGAAGACAAACTCCGCAAGAGCCTTACGGATTTTGTCTATTGATGGGCGATAATGGGAAAACTTCCCTACCAATGCGAAACGTAGCGGGAAAGCAGGAGCTGTTTCCTTCTCCTCTGAGAAGGAGATTAATGGGGCACCCTTGAAAGTGGTGATCGATCGAGGAGGGATAAGAGGTACAGACGGGGTTGTCTTACCTCCCACCACCTCAGCGAAAGATCTAGAAGCCATGGTAACCGAAGGACACACAACAAACACGGGGACAACGACGCCACCCAAGTGGTGTGGCGACCACGAGGGGGGACCCGACACGGCCGCAAGGCCACACCGGGGTTAGTGGTGGAGAAGGAGGCGCCCTAGGGTTTTTCGTGCTGTGAAGAGTAAATAGATTGAATCAAGGAAAAAGTTAAGATATAATGAATATATAACACAGTCGAGGAATCGATATGAATCATATACGAAAAGTTAGAACGATTAGAAGATCGCGTGCATGGGAATTGATATGAAGATACGAAAATAACTCTAAGGATTTAGATAAAAATTGCTCGATGACTTGATGTTACGCCCCAGTACCGGAATACAGAGACAGACTAGGCCAGCTACTCCATATGAGATATGTAAACGTCATACGAAAATCGTGGCTATCAAGAGACAAGGGGTGCATGCTATAATCAAGTCTCCTATGGTCTCTCACAGCATTTATGTCTCAATCATTCAAACAAGAAAACATCAATTAATGATCATATGAGATAAAGCAGTAAGGCGTCCCCGACTCTTCATCAAAATGATCATGGGGATCTAGATTTAGAAGTTAGCTAGCCCAGAGAGTCATAGGTACATAATCTTCTTCAGCTGTAGTCTGATTTATTTATAATTATGCAAAAGACAAAAATATCCAGATTAACCGGCTAAACAGGTGCCGGTGGCTAAATGTCAGAACATAAGGAATGAAAAGTAGAGTGGTGGAGAAGAAACTCACTCAAGTCCCCCGCCAGCCATGCTCCTAGTATGCACCATTGACATCAGGGAGAAAGGTTGAATCCTCAGGCTCTGCTACGTGATCTGGCAAACAAAACCAGCGGGGTCAGCCCCTAATAGCAAGTACCACAAGGGAGCACAAAAGAGTGAGATAAAACCCAAGCATAAAATAATAATACTAGTAATAATAAAGGCTTTCGGTAGTAACCTCGGTCCACAGCTTGTCATAGCAGGATAGACTAATCCAACAACCAAACAAGGATATGGGTTGGACCACGATTCATGACAGTCCATGTCCCTCGGCCACTAACGGAAGGTACAAGGCACAGTCAAGTCATTTTTTAAGCAGCCATTCATTCATGAAGCTTTCTATATTTGGCAGAGTTATTACCGCGATACTGATTGAAAGGAATCCTTAGATCGTGTCAACCCAGCAGGGCTAGCCAAACCATTAGGCATATAGCACATTGATTATGCATGGTCTTCCGGAGGGCTACCGCGCTAAAACATATAACACATAGCTCATAGAAGTTGGATATAGTCATCTGCTAAAGGCGGATGAAACCATATCCGTGGCGGCCAACCCGACACGTCATGACTGGACCTGGGGTGACTAGTATGACACGATCTCGGGATTCTTTCCACCCAATACATCTACCAAGTTAGTTGTCTAGTTAATCCTTAGGTTATCCTTGGAGTTCACTTGTCGTGGTCACGTGCTCACTTCCTTAGATGTCGTACAATGTACGAGTACCCCAAGAAGGGATCTGTACTGGCTCGTAGAGTCATAAGTATGTACCCCTTCTTGGTGTAATGCAACACACAACCCTTACCATGTCATTGCTCCCGACCATTCACTTATGTAAATGCTGGACTCTTGGATGTACTGGCAGGTATCATGTAGGAACACTTAGCACATAGGATAGCACCTCGGTGCTCACATAGATTGTAACTTAGTACACACATAGGTTTACCCAGCACTTGCATAGGTAGTCAGATCAAGAATGAGGACCAAGACACAAGGACGCATATGGCCAAGGGTTCATATGGCTAAGGGTCATGCGGCCAAGCTGCATGCGGCCAAGGCTCATGCGGCCAAGGGTCAAGCGGCCAAGTTGCATGCGGCCAAGGCTCATGCGGCCAAGGGTCATGCGGCCAAGGGTCATGCGGCTAAGGCTCATGCGGCCAAGGGTCATGCAGCCAAGGTGCATGCGGCCAAGGGTCATGCGGCCAAGGCTCATACAGCCATGGCTCATGCGGCCAAGGGTCATGCGGCCAAGCTGCATGCGGCCAAGGGTCATGCGGCCAAGCTGCTCGTCTTCTCAAAATCCGAAAAAGATAGCCATAGAACCCATAAACTTCAAACTTGCACAACTCGGCCAAAACAAAATGAAATCTAACTTTTCGAAGGTCAAATTTGGGTAAAATGAAATGCGCTACCATATGGAACAACTAGATTTTGAAAACAAGCAAATTTAATAGATCAAAACAAAGGAAAACCGAAAATGACATAAACTTAAATCTATAAGAATCTATCTATCAAAACCGAAAATACCAAGTACTAAACTTGTAGAGGATGATGAGAAGAATAATATAGACAAATAATATCAAAAAAAATCAAGGATGAAAATGCACAAATCTCTACTTTTGAGCAAGTTGTACATGCCTAATGGTGGTGGTTGAGGGAATTGAATGAGAGAGTGAATGAGGAAAGAGAGTGTGGAAGAGATTATTTATAGTGGGTGAGGGTTGGCTCCACCAAACCCTAGTCTCTAAACATGCTCTAACCATTTTACTAATGACAATTTAAATGCTACATGCAACAATTAGTAAAACAATATATTAAAGGTACACATGTACAAATACTATACATAGGAATCAAAAATAAAAATATGTATATCGGGATCGGGGAGTAACATCTCTATCCTTCGTAGAAAAATTTCGTCCTTGAAATTTCTGCCAAGACATGATAGAGAAATCAAAGCAAGCAAGATATTAATTACAAGACTAACTACACATACAATTTCGTCAATTCTAGCAGGCATTAGAAGACAATCATCCACCCTAGCGGGTGCAATTAAAACAGGGAAACATATTACAAAGGCATAAGGATAAATATACCTTCTGAGTCGAATAAGTATGGACATCGAGATCTAATCTCGTCCTCGCGCTCCCATGTCGACTCCTCCGGTGAGTGATGGCCCCAAGCGACGCAGACAAGATTAATAGTCCGGTTCTTGAGCACCTTCTCTCGCCGATCCAAAATGGATACGGGTTGATCCTCGTAAGTCAGGTCGGTACCGATGACCAGCTCAGAATGATCGAAGATGTGACTTGGATCCGGGACATACCTACACAACTGAGATACATGAAACACATCATGTACATCATGTAGCAAAAGAAGAAGGGTAAGACGATAAGCAATATCACTTACCCGAGCAAGAATATCAAATAGACCAACGTATCTTGGACTAAGCTTTTCTCGAGTTCCAAATCCGATGATACCCCGAATAGGCAAAATTCGTAGAAACACTTGGTCACCAACACCAAACTCTAGAGGCCTACGATGCTGATCTGCCCAGTATCGGTGTCTGTTCTGTGCAACTCGAAGCCGCTCTCTGATCAACTTGACTGTTTCCACGGTCTGCGTGATCATCTCTGGTCCCAATAATTTTTGTTCTCCCACATCGTCCCATGCCAGAGGGGACCTGAATTTTTTTTAATATAATGCTTCAAACGGTGCCATCTGAATACTTGTCTGATAACTATTATTGTAAGAGAACTCTACTAAATGAAGATAATCTTCCCAAGTTCTGCCGAAGTCTAAAGTACAAGCCCGTAACATATCTTCCAATGTCTGAATGGTTCTCTCTGACTGTCCATCCGTCTGCGGATGATAGGCTGTACTGAACCTCAACTTGGTACCCAAACTTTGATGTAAATTCCATCAAATATGAAAGGTGAACCGTGTGTCTCGATCTGATACTATGCTGATTGGAACACCATGCTGCCTCACAATCTGCTTTATATATATTTCTACCAACTGCTCAGTAGACTACCCTACTCTGAAATAAAGAAAATGAGCAACCTTCGTGAGCCGATCCACGTTCACCCAAACTGCGTTTCGACCATTCGTGGTTCTAGGTAAACCGGTCACAAAGTCCATCGTGATATGCTTCCATTTCTACTCCGGAATAGGAAGCAGTTGCAATAATCCTGCTGGCCTATGCTACTCTGTCTTCACTTGCTGATATATCAAACATCTGGACATAAACCTCGCTATCTCCCTCTTTATGCCATTCTACCAAAAGTGCTGCTTTATATCTTGGTACATCTTTGTGCTTCCGGGATGGATGGAATAAGGAGAACTATGAGCCTCTGACATAACTTCCTGTCGAAGGTCTCCATCGGGTACACAAAGATGGTTTTTGAATCTAAGTGTACCATCCTCATGGATTACTAACTCCTTTCTGAGACCTGATTCACATTCTGATCGAAGCTTCTGGATTCGCGGATCCTCTGCCTGGGCTGCTCTGATCCTCTCCACTAAAGTAGACTGAATCTGCAAATCGGCCATAACTCCTGTATCTTGTGGCAAGATCACTTCAATTACCATTTCCTGAAGATCTTCCAAAATATGCCTCTGCGAGGTTAAAATGAATGCGCCACCCCTCCTGCTCAAGACATCTGCTACCACATTCGCCTTGCCTGGATGATACTGAAGATCTACATCAAAGTCCTTCAGTAATTCCAACCATATTCTTTGTCTCATGTTTAGGTCCCTCTGGGTAAATACATACTTTAAGCTCTTATGATCGGTGTAGATCTCCACTCGATCTCCATATAAATAGTGCCTCTATAACTTAAGCAAAAATACCCCTGCTGCTAATTCCAGGTCATGGGTCAGATAGTTCTTCTCACGATCTCGAACTGTCGAGATGCATATGCTATCACCTTACCTTGCTGCATCAATACACACAAGTCCCTTCCCGGATGCGTCATAATATAGTGTAAACCCTCCTGATCCTACTGGACACATCAAGATCTGGACTAAGATTAATCTCTTCTTCAACTTTTCAAATGATGTCTGACACTCTGCTGACCAAACAAACTCTACATCCTTATGCGTCAAACGCGTCAAGGGTGCCAAAATCCTGGCGAAGTCTGCCACGAACCTTCTGTAATAACCTGCCAATCCTAATAAACTACGTACTTCTGCTGCACTTCTGCTACTGTCTTCGAAATTGGCTAATTTTCTACCGCCTCAACCTTCTTCGGATCTACTAACACTCCTGCTCCAGAGACGATGTGTCCTAGGAATAAAATACGATCCAACCAAAACTCATATTTACTAAGCTTCGCAAAAAGTTGATGCTCCCTCAAGATCTTCAAAAGTCCGAAGATATTTCTCATGCTCTTCTTCATTGCTGGAATAGACGAGAATTTCGTCTATGAACACTACTACAAACTTATACAAATATGGCATAAAGATGCGATTTATCAAATCTATGAATACGGCTGGGGCATTAGTCAGTCCAAATGGCATCACCAGAAACTCATAATGTCCATACCGCAATCTAAAGGCTGTCTTGGGTATGTTCTGTTCCCGGACCCTCACTTGATAATATCCAGATCGAAGATCAATCTTAGAGAAGACGCATGCCTTACTCATCTGATCAAACAAGTCATCGATCCTTGGTAACGGATACTTGTTCTTCACTGTTACTGCATTCAACTGTCGGTAATCAATGCACATTTGCGTCGATACATCCTTCTTAGGTACTAAAATCATTGGTGCTGCCCAGGGTGATTCACTGTCTCAGATAAATTGCTTTTCTTTCAGTTCTTCTTCATGTTGGTACAACTTGTCCAACTCTGACTGTGCCATCCTGTAAACTCTGTCAACTTTAGGCTCCATTCCAGGATTCAACTCAATGCAAAACTCTACATCTCTCACCGGTGGTATACCTGGAAGCTCATCTGGAAATACATCAAGAAACTCTCTGACCACTCTTGGTATCTGTTCCTGCTCTGTCAATGCTTCTGTAACAATGCCCTTGGGTCGATCCTCCAATGATCGAACAAAGACTAACTCCTTAACGCCAGGTACATTAAACACTATCCTACCTCCTCGACAATCTATCGTCGCATAACTATCTCTCAACCAGTTCATGCCTAGGACAACGTCATAGTTGTCCATAGGGAACTCAATCAAAGATGCGGGTAATAATTGCCATATACTACGATCGAACATGCTAGGCACACTCTGCTAACTCCTACAGGCCCATTACCAGTGAGTATATTCATCTTCTCTAGCAGTACCTCGAACTCCAATCCAATGTGTGTTGCAAATCGTGCAGATATAAAAGAGTGGGTAGCCCCCGAATCAAACAATGCTACTACAGGAAAATAGGTAATAGAAACATTACATGCAACCACGTCGCCTGAAGCTAGTGCATTCTCTAGTGATAAGGTGAAGGCCTGGCCCTGGCCTTGTCGTGCTTCTTGCTGTTGTCTTCCTTGTCCATGCTGTTGCCGTGGCCTCTGCTGGCCTCCCTGGTTCTGTGCCTGGCGAAACATCTGAGCCTGTATCGGTAGACGCTGGGCTAGCGGCCTTACGGCCAATGCTGGTCCTCTGTTCGGTGCTACCCCCGGAGATGGCAACGCCGAAAACTACTAAACTGGCCCTCCTGGCCTCTACATCATAGGACAATAGACAATCCTGTAGTATGTACTGCCACACCTCATGCACAACCCATTAGATGAATGACACACATCCCTAGTGTGCCCTCTCTTACCGCAGTAAGTACATCCAATGGACGCCCCCTGGCGCTGCTGCTGGTTCATCGGCTGTTAATGCCAAACTGGTACTTTTATCTCTGATACCGCCATCCTCTACGACACTCCTGACTCAAGAATATGGATGCCAGGTGTTGGCACCGATGTTTGCTGTATTGCTCCTCCGCCCTTACTCTGGGGATGAGACCTCTTTTGGCCCCCATGTCTTGTCGCCAATCTTTGTTGGGTGAGTTCATGCTTCTGAGTTGCCGTTAAAACAGCATCAAAGGTCTGATAGTCATGCCCTTCTACTAGCTGTAGAATCTCCAAATGAAGTCTCTGCTGGAATCTCAAAGCCTTCTCTGGCTCCGTAGCCACCATCGTTGGTGCAAACCGATTCAGTCTGCAGAACTCTGCTGCATATCCATCCACCGTCTTACCAGCTTCCTTGAGACTGACAAACCTCTGTTGTAGCTTATACCGTGCTACCATGCCAAAGTCCTTGGCCATGAATCTGGTACTGAAGCTATCCCAAGGAACTGGACACCTCATTCCAACCTCTTCTGATGCCCAACAGTCGCGGGTGAGATCCTGAAGCAATAATCTGCCTTGGTCAACCTTCTCTTCTGCTGGAACCTTTGCTGCGGTTAATATGGCCTCAATATCTTAAAGCCAAGCATCCGCCGTGATGGCATCCTCCGTGCAGTCAAAGTATCTCGGGTTAACTCGACAAAAACCCCCCGACGCGCCCAAATCATTCCTGACACTTCTCTCAAGGGCTAATCGTAACCCCTGATTTAGTAGCACATTCTGTTCATGTTGCTGGGACTGCTGTTGCTGATGGACTGCCACCTGACGCTGCTGTGTGGCCAGAAATCTCTGGATGACCTCCAGGAGTACTGCAGCATTAGGTACTGTCGTCGTTGTCGGCACCGCAGGGGATGCAGAAGTTTCTAGAACATGCGGTTCCACTGGCTCTGATATCACTTCCACTCGGATCTGGTCAGGAGAAGGTATTCTTTTTTGCTGTTGCCCCGTCGAGCCATGCTCTACTGGACGTTCCTCCATGTTGGCATCGTCAGCTACTGAGAAAGAAGCACCCCTATAGGGAAAGATACAAGATATCAAATGACAGGAAGAGGAAGATTCGAGAAGTAATTCAAGTTATCAATCATGGTGAGAAAGAGAAGACGGGACAAAAGATCAAGGAGACAAGTTTTGATTGAGACTCCTATAATAGTGATACCCCATAAGATTGAAAATCAGACCTGCATGGGCCACCAATGTCACGACCCGCACCCACTGTGAGGGTACGAGAGCGTAACGACGCCCAGCCTATGCCGCAGTATCGGCGATAGAACGCTGTTCTAGGTCATGAACTATAACTAACATAATATGAATACTCTCCATAAGGAGGCCAACACAGAGGTACAACTCAATCACAATCTAAGGTAGAATGTAGTATGATGGAAAATAGATAAGAAATCCTCAACTGAGGTACAGCAGAAAGAAATAACAAAGTCTCAACATCTCTAAAATATACAACTCTGAAAATAAGACAACAGCTAAACATGAAAAGAAAGGACAGTTTAAGCTATCTACACTATACAAGGTATCATCCTGAGCAGCTGTCTGAACCTCCCCAGGGGTCCAGGTCGCGAGTGTCAACTAGGCAAACTCCAAGTAAGGGTACAGGGTTCCTCATCATCCTCTGTAAAATTTTCAACAGGTCCAGTCAGGACGGAAGCGAGCACAAAACATCTCACGCAGTTCATATCATGTTAGAAAATATAAAGCATGCAATAGAGTAAGGTACATGAAACGCTGAAAGAAGAATGTATATGAAAACAGCAGAGATTTGATAATGGGAAATATCTATATGATAAGTAAGAACTGTAAGCAACATGTGATTTAGAGCACAATATTGTTATGTAAACGGGTTAGGTTATACAATAAAATGGGACTCCTTTGTACGTGGGTGTAAAATGGACATATACAATTTCTTATACAATAGGATTGATCACATAACCAATTTTACTCTCCCTCCCCAATCAATACACAAGGATCCAATTCAGTTACGTTACCTTATACAATGGCTTGTACAATAGCTTATACAATGGCTTGTACAATGGCTTGTACAATGGCTCAATGTGATAATGAGAGTACAATATGCACAATGAGTGTACAATGATAAGGATATTCAATAAATACAATATGTAAGTGAAATCAACATCACAATATGTATTTAGTGAATACAAGGAGATAACATCTCAGAAGAAGATCCATATAGTACTAATCCGTGATAATGATCGTGTCAGCATCAAGTACAGTAATCTAGAGCAAGAATGTAAATCCAGACAAGTATGAAACGGTCAGAGAATGTACTCGCCTCGTATCTGAATGTCTGAAGTAAATGTACTGTCCGAGATGAGGTACATGACTCCTAGTTAGAGCAACACAAGTCAAGATGTATACAGGGGATGATAATAGTAATCCTATAATGCATCTGCATGCTGTCTAGGTCAAACTAGACTAAAGTCAACACTTGGTCAACTCTAGTCAACCACACTAGTCAACTAGGTCAAGTCCTAGCCCAAACAAGTCTAATAAGTCTCACTAGGCCTAACCAAGCCTAGGCTAGCAGTCACACACCAATCACAAGGCTATACAAGCCAACACAAGTCACACATCAAGATACATCACTATCATGCATATTCTATATTATATATATATATATATATATATATATATAAGAGAAAGGAACTAACATGTAAAGCTATGTGTGTGTGTGAACATAGAGGTGTACATGAAAGAGAAATCAACACTAGTTATGAGTTTACACTACACATGGCACAAAGCTAACCCATCTACATTACACATGTATTATACTTAACATGCATGGCTACAAGTATACATCTATATACATTAGAGTAGAGACTATTTAAGTTATAACTAACATGCATCTATACTTTACATAAATCTATATATATTATAGCAATTATTTAGAGAAGGGTTATATGGCATGGTGGTCGATATAGAGTGGGGTGTCCTTGTGCAGAGGGTGAAGTTCATTCTCAGTTTAGTTCCACATTTACATATAAACTAAAGTGAGCTATCCCATAAACTGGTGTAACTAACCACATAAAATGAACCATGTTATCTGAAATCTGCCATTAAGCCAATATTCCATATGCATACAGCTCATGCATTGTGTAATACTGAAATTAACTAACATTTCGAATTAAGGGGTTGAAGGTTAACATTACATTCATAGACATTCCACTATATTGAAAACTAAAATTGGCTTGGCAATAGGAAAAGGAAGGTATATATGCTTACATGGACAGTTCAGTGTTCGAATAACCTAAAATGAACTAACATTCAATCTAAATATCAGCTATGCATTGGTTCTATGTCTACATATGAAATCTGATATTATTTACAATATTTATACATTATGCATTCATATCTATCATTACATATATACCTTACATTTATGTCTAGCATTCATTATATACATTCATGCATGCATCGTATATCATTCTTTCATTCATGCATTTATGTATTGCTTACATACATTACATTAATTGCATTCCTACATGCTTGCATTCAACCATATATATACATTAATATAAAGAGGATATATATCATATATATATCATTTCATTCATCTAACATATCATGCATTACATCTATTATTACATTACATTCATGCTTGCATTCATTTAATCATTCATTTATTCTCTTGCACCACTATATGCACCATACATTACATACTATGGAACCTACATATTCATCACAAGCCATACTTATACATGCTTACATTAGATAGGATACTTACATCTCATACATCATTTATTTAACCATTTACTTATGCTTGCATTCTCTATTTAATTACATAATGTATATACATTAACATGGGTTAAAATCAAATAGAACATTATATTACACACAATGGTGCACAAGATGCATATGCCGAATAGTAACTCCTACTAATAATCAATACTGTACCATCTCAGCATGAATTAAAATTTAGGATTAAAGTATGTTATAGATCTATGTGTTAGCTTTCCGAAACTTCAAACGGATCGCGTTTTCGTTTCCGGAAACTCCCGGAATCGCAAAAACACCGAGAACGCGTTTGTCTTTCATACAGCTGACACTCAAATAATTCTTCAGAAAGTTACAGAAAGAATTAGGCCTACTAATACATGTTTTTGGAAAGCTAACTTCAATACGCTTCTTTTAAAAAAATGGAAGATTAAACCGAACTTTGAGCTAGAAGTTATGACATTTCTAAGTTAGAGCTGAAATTAAAAACGTGGATAAAAATCATGACGGGTTTAGGTAGTTTGAGACAAAAGAACACAAGTATATAACATAATATATCAAGAACTCACTCTCTACACTAATATATATATATGACACACTATAGAACACATCTCCAATACAAAAATATGAGATTAAACATGTAATAATTCATTCATACATAACAACAACACATAGTGTGTCCAAATTTGGGATTTTCCCTACATGGACACAACCACAACACAAATGACACTCCTATGACCTCCAAATGGACACGAAATGGACACAAATGGAGATACAACCATGGGGGTCATTCCTATGGGTTCAATATAGACCTATATGCATGAGGAAAATGAAAAAGAGAAGGGATTTATACCTCCCGGTAGATCGAATCGAAGAAAAGCCTTCCCGGAGCGACACCGACACGTAGAGATTCCAAAAGGACACAAACGAGCTCCGAATCCTCCCAAACTTGGGTAGCTTCCTCCTTGGCTAGAATGGAGAAGGAAAGAAGAAGATTTGGTGGTGAAATAGAAGGATTTGGTGGAGAAATTGCTAGGGATTGCTCTCTAAGAATTTGGGGAAGAACAAGAGAGAGAGTGTGGATAAGAATAATGAAATGAACTTGAGCCTATCCTCTCCCAAAGTGGCTGGCCATATGGGGCTATTTGTCCTATTATGGTAAGGTCCAAAATGCCCCCACTAACCTATTCTATGAGTATTAGGAAAGGGCTAATTGGTTGGGGCTAAATTAGTCATTCTAAAGTCTCTAATCATACTAACCTTATCCATAATAATTAGTCTAACCTCTAACTAAAATATTTCTATCATGTGGACTAAAATTAATATCATGTGGGCCATGTCTAACTAGTGTGTGGGTCCCACTAGAGTCAAACTACCCCCGGGTCTCCGTTTCAAGTCGGATTGAGTTGAAATTCGAACCCGACTCAAATAACCCCAAAACAATATCATAAATAATAAAATAATATCAAAATAATTCAAAGAGGTCAAATGCAAAAAATATCCTTAGGCCAAAAATGATATTAAAATATCATAATAACATGGTTAGGCTCTAGGTCAAACAGTCTCTAGGGTTTCACTAGCAAAACGTCAAAATCATAAGTCATTGATTTAAATAATTTTAAAATGATTTAAAATCACCAAAAATCATATCATGAATTAAATATTATTATTAAAATAATTATAAACACAAAATTTCAAAATTACCCTCATTTGGGAAACTGGGTGCTACAACCAATAAAACTTTATCACGCTCCAGTACCGAAATACGGAGACGGACTAGGCCAGCTACTCCATATGAGGTATGCAAACGTTATACAGCGATCGTGGCTGTCAAGGGACAAGGGGTGCATGCTACAATCAAGTCTCCTATGGTCTCACAGAGCATCCATGTCTCAATCATTCCACTACCATAATTTGTCGAATTAGCGACGTTCACAAACGTCGCTAAACCCAGTTAAAATGTCGCTAAATTTTTTAGCGATGTTTCTAGCGACGTTATATAAAAGACGGAAAAAAGTGTGTCGCTAATCGAAAAAATGTCGCAAAACGTCGCTATGGCGACGTTAATTAGCGACGTTGTTAACGTCGCTGGTTAGCGACGTTATTTGCGACGTTCTCACGTGGTCGCGAATTAGCGACGCTATTTGCGACGTTAGTGTGTGGTCTCCGTTTAGCGACACTTTAGCGACGTTTTGGCGACGATGTGCTGATATCAGATTCGGTGCCATGTTAGCAAGTTAGCGATATTTTTAGCTACGTTCATGAACGTCGCTACAGTTTAGTGACGCTTATTAACGTCGCTAAAAACGTCGCTAAGTTAAAAAATATTAAAAAATAGAATCCAGAATGCAAATGGAGCTAGAACTTGAGCCAAAATACAGAATCCAAAATACAAAATACAGAATCCAATCACTGGGTTCGCCGACCCTTTCGGAGGAACACTCAACACCGGCACGCACAATGCATTCCAGAATAGACAAAAATATAAAGAACAAATAATATCCTCAACGAATAATATCCTCAACGAACAAAGTCAATAATATCCTCAACGAACAAAGTCAATATCCTCAAATACGTACAAAGTCAATATCCTTAACGAACAAAGTCAATATCCCCAAATACGTACAAAGTAAAAAAATATCAAGTACAAAGTCCGAAAATACAAAAATAGAACTACTAATCGCCTGGAGCTGGAGCTGGAGGAGGAGCGCCACCAGATGACTATCGTCACAATGCCAGGATCGTCTGATACTCCTAAGGTGACAACAAGTTGACGAGCATGTCCTCCCGTACACCGCCAGATTTAGACGATGCTCCCAGCGTACCATGAGACGGTCGCTCCGTAGCCATCTCGCGGAACTGCTGCATCTGCTCGAGCAACCGCTGCGTAGTCTCCTGCGTAGCACGGGTCATCTGTTGCAGCACCTCAGTTGTCTCCTCAAGCCTCTCAAAACGTGAGATGAGCGCAGAAACATCCGTATGCGACTGCAAATACGACTGCGACGCCACCATCCTCTGCAGCATCTCGTCACGCAGAGCTGCGATCTGCACATCGGCACTATGCTGGTGGAGGAGCGACTCCTCAGTCTGTGCGAGGCCGGGCACACTAGTGGCGGTCGTAGAGGCATGTGACACAATGAAGGCACCAAAGGAGCCCATACCATAGTACGTACCCCTATGCATGCCACCAACGGCCCTCATCCACAGCTCGTCATCTGACTGAGCTGCGGCGGCCGGGGGCTGCTGGAAAGTGCTAGCACCAGCTCCCTCTGACTGTGTCGGCCCGGCCTCCCTAAGCCTAAAAAATCGGCCTAGAAATAATATCTATATGAATTCTCTACGTAACTAAAAATTAATATTAATGAAATAGCATAAAGTAAAACTTCAAAAACTCGGCCTAGAAATAACATCTATATAAATTCTCTACATAACTAAAAATTAATATTAATGAACTAGCATTAAGTAAAACTTACGTAGGTGTCCCGGGCCTTGTCGTTAACGAATCGCTCCCCCTTGGTGTGCGTGGCGAGGAACAAGGTCACCATATTCGGGTCCTCTCCCGATTCAACCTGTTACTAAATTATTATATGATTTGTCAGTTAAGTTGAAAGAAATATATTACTATAAAGTATTAATTATGGGTATACGACGAGATATGTACCATATGAGTGATAAAATCCATGATGGACCACGATCTACCACACCACTGTGACCCACCTGTCGTGCTCTTTTTGACTTCGCGGACTTCTCCTTGTAAGTTCCCTCTTCGAATCTCCTCTTCATTGCCGCCCAGTCGACGGCAGAGATCAAATCCTGAATAGGCTCTCCCCGGCACTCACGATCCTTTTGGTCGAGTATCGCAACCCTAATGAGCTTGCTGGCGACGCTGAAAAAATAGACTCGACAGCAACGACGCGGTGGGAAGGAAAGAAGTAAGTCTGCTGAAAAATTATAGTAGTACGTAAGTTATAACATAACATACTAAATGTTAAAAGGAAATAAACTTTTACGTACCGAGAAGTGCTCAAACCAAAAGGCCTTCTTGTCGGTCGGGACATCCCTCTAGTTGATCCAGGGCCCCATGTAGTTCTGTCGCAGGAATGTACCCAGCGACCGGTGTACGGAGGAGGGATAATACCTGTAAAATGAAAATTAAAATTTATTAAACAAGTTTATAATAAATTTAAACAAATTAAATGCAACAATTTTACCTACCGCCTGGTCCGAGTACAGGCCCAAATCTCCAACCTCAAATTTTCCTTCGGGCGACAAGGATGATCTGTCTCAAATGGGGGCTGCAACCTGCCCCTTGTTTCACTTAACAAAATGCCCTTAAAAGGCTTTTGAAAGAAAACGAGAAAAAATACAAAAGTACAAATATTTTTTGGGAAGTATTGCTATTGAAGTCAGATCTGAGAGCGATCACATTGTTCCTTGGACAACACGATGATGATGAAGAGAACTGCTTGAAGAAGAACAATCGAAAGATAAGTCACCAGAAAGGTATCGACACAATTGGCACTGATGGAACAGTCGAATGCTTTCCTGCTTTGCTTCACTCTGTTCTTGAGAAAAAGTTGAAGAAAAATACTCTGGAAAATCACTTTGCTCTGAAAGTCACTGGGCTCCAAAATCTTGTACCTCTTTCTTAAAAAAGAAGTCTTTATACGGGCTTGTCTTCTGTGCATAAAAAGCATCAATATTGAGTCTCTACGCAAGCTACTAGGATAACTGTCACCCACGTACAGAAATTAGCCTCTACGCATGTTGACATATGTCCCATTACTTCAGCAAAACAAGGATAACACGTTCTCACGTCCTCGAAAAATGTGGCATGAAAGCCACGTATACAAGCCACGTACCCACATAATCAGGAAAAGCTAAGCGTAAAATAGCTCAAAGTAAGCTTCCTGCGTAAAGTGGCTAAGAAATAGCCTTGAGCGTATAGTTAACTCAAATAAACTCTACGCACACATAAAAAGTAGCTAAGATAGCCTTGAGCGTAAAAAGCTCAAATAACTTTCATGCGTAAAGGAAGTTGTTTCTCGAGCGTAAAGTAGCCCGTTTACACAAATGATCCTGGGTTAGTGTGAAACAATCTTCTTGGCTTCTGTGCAAATCTTTGTCAAAAAATCAATCTGTCAGAGCAATATCAATCGCGCATTTAATGCGCTGTAGACAGCATGTCTTCTGCATAAAGTCTGAGGATGGCTCTTGCATAGAGCAATTTGTGTAGAGTTTGAGGATGGCTCTTGTATAGAATTTGAATTAGACTCTATTTGATCTCTGCGTAGAGCTTAAGTTTGACTCAGTTTGACTTTTTTTATCTCGGGTAAAGCTTTGAACTTCTTTGACTTGGTTCTTTTATAAAATATGATAAAAATATATCATAATTTATTTTCGCTTCTACAAGACCCCCTTCAAAGTTTTCAAATTTTTCTAAGATTTGAAATACATTGAACAGAAGCGTAAAATTCGACATATCCAACAGGCATCCGCGTAGAGTTCGGAATACCAAACAGTCATCAGCGTAAACTTCGGAATACCCAACAGACACTTTGAGAATTCAAAACAATTTTAAGTCTTCTTTAAATAGAATCCCAATGGTAGAGAGAGAACTTTACTCATCTTTTTCATTCTCAATCCTTTCTACTCTCATCTTCGAAATCTCAGTTCAAGTAAATGGCCCCCAAGAGCAAGACCACCGCCGGTGCGAAGGACAAGAAGCCCGCTGTTGCTTTGTCGACGGCTGAACGTGCAGAGACCACCGTTCCATCATCGGAGGCGACCCCAAAGACTAATCCAGCTGTGGCTCCGGCCATGATAGGTAGAGACCCCATCTATTTTGGCTGTGGGTTCGTCGGAGAAGAAGAAGAAGATAAACCGAACCAAAAACCCTAAATCTCATGCCCACGTTATATGTGTCAGCGTAGAGAAGGGTCAACAAAATACGCTCACGTCTATACGTGCCAACGTAAAGAAAAAACAGCAAAATATGCCCATGTCTATACGTATCAGCATAGAATGTTAATCACCAAATATGCCCACGTCTATACGTGCGAGCGTAAAAGCTCAAAATACGCCCACGTTACACGTACGAGCTTAAAATCTGAAAATATGCCCACGTTATACGTGCGAGCGTAAAATTAAAAAATACACAAGTCAAAAGACTATATATTTTTCGCATGTAAAATTTTACACTTTTGAACAGAAGCGTAAAAAATACACTCATATTATATGTGTGAGCGTAAAATTTGAAAAATTCGCAAGACTGTATCTTTGACTCGTAAAGCTTTATCCTTTTGAACATAAAAAGTACGTACATGTAAAAAATTTCATACTTAGACTGCGTAAATCCTTTGAATAAAACAAATTCTCTAAAAAATAAAGAACTTTTTACGCGTAGAACTCATGTATAGTCATTTTCGTAGAGTTTTGAATTTAGAGTTCATATTTGAATTTTTTTACTAACTTAATTTTTTTATTGAACTTCTTTTGCAGTGAACTTGGGGGGGCATCCTCTCTCTGAGGTGTTTGGCACACCAGCTGGCATTCTGGGATCAAATTATCTAGAGAATTTATCCCACGTCGAGTTCCCATAAACTGACAAGCAGTATATCCACGAAAGATATCAACTGATAGCTGCTCAAGGAGATAGAATGTTGTTGTCTCTGATGAACGGAGAACTGTTGTCATCACTGGATGGTCAGCATTATCTGAAGCCTGCATTTATGTTCGGGGATGCAATTGACTTCAAATCTCAGACAAACCCCAAGAAGGAGTCTTGGGTATTCAAATTTAGGGAAAGGGCGATGTATCTCCCAGAAATGCCAAGAGATTATCCCTTTTCCTCTTTTGTTCATGCTACTCATCCGAGACGGATGATTTGGAATCTGACTCCCAACAGTCATGGAAGACCGAGGATAATCATATGCAAGAGGGATGAGAACCAGATAGGCTATCACTCAAGTACTCCCAGTGGTGGTGGTGTTCCTTTCTCCGGCTTATTGCCTGGATTTACACCGAGCGAGGGCTCAGCTCTGATCCAACCGGTACAGATACCAATATTCATAAACAAGTTTACGAAAGCCTCAGTACTATATCCCCAGGTCAACCCTAGGCTGCCAGGGTAGATGCCCCTCACAATAAGAATTGGATTCAACTTAGTGCTTGGATCATGAAGAACTTCGAAATGGAACTGCGAGCTATTGGACTGTTTGAAGTAGTAGCCTCCACAAGTCAAGGCATACCAATGAACAATAATTTGTTCTTAGCTTTGATGGAGTTGTATATCAGCTCGGCAGGGACTTTTGCAACCCTAATAGATAAAATGGGTTTTGTACTCCATGAGATGCAATTCATCTCCAAGCTGCCAATGGGGGAAGCTCCATATGAAGAGTACGTTCCCTCCAACCGAAAACTAGCAGAAATTAAGGAGAAAAACCCTCACTTAGTTGAGGTATACCAAGAGTTGATGTGTCATTATCTGATTTGTACCACTATATATGAAAGTGGATCGCATTTGGCATACATCAATAAATGGACAACATATTTATTCTACCATAAGAATAGGATAGCCAAGGATGACAAGGAGAGATTTCAAAATAACAATGCTCAACCCATCAACCCTTGTTCAATAATTTCTACTGATTCGATAAACACTTGGATGATCACCTATAAGTCTTCGGACAAATTTTGACCACCAAGGCTGGAGAATTTCCTGCATGAACCGAAGCATTGAGCTTTCTGAGACATGGCAGTCGAAAGCTCTCAAAGGAAGCCTTGCTGGCGGGCTTCCTTTCCCTGTGGCTGCGAAGATGGGTCGTATCAGGGACTGGTACAGTCGACAGGATTCACCAAAACGTACTATAGCCAGCAGTACGTTCACTACCAAAATATGTCGATTTAGCGACGGCCAGATCTATCGCTATTCCGTCGACAATTTGCATTAGCGACCGATCACTGACGGATCTTGGTCAAAATAATCCGTCGGTAATCAGCTCGTCGCTAATAATGATCCGTCGCTAAGTAGTCGTCAAGCGACGGATTAGCGACGGCTTTTCGTCGTCATAATACGAAGCTTTAGCGACGACTTTTCGACGATTTTTCGTCAATTTTAAGTATTAAATACTGAACTGTGTAGAAGCTAGCGACGGATAATCCGTCGGTAAACCGTCGTAACAGCGTATCAGAGTGTATCGTTCCGTCGCTATTCCGTCGAATGTCGTCGCTAACGAAGTACGGATTAGCGACGGAATACTGACGGATAATCCGTCGACCACATTCTGGAAATGCTTGGCATTTCCAGAACCATGGCGATGGATAGGTCGTCGCTACGCCGTCGCTCATCCGTCGACGAAGCGACGGACAAGTGACGGATAATCTGTCGCCATTGTTCTGGAAATGTCATGCATTTCCAAAACCTTGGTGACGGATGGTCCGTTGCTATTCCGTCGAACTATGTATTTCCAGAACCTTGGCGACGGATGTTCCGTCGCTATTCCGTCGAACTATTTATTTCCAGAACCTCGGCGACGGATTTTTTGACGCTAATCCGTCGACCACCCGTCGCTAACTGGAAACAGTTTCAAATCTCCAGGTAGCGACGGATATTCCGTCGAAAGGTAGTCGGAAACTGGAAACATCCGTCGCTAATTGGTCACTAGTCCGTCGCTAACTGAGATTGTTTTGAAAAAAAATGCAGAGCTTTCCCTGTTCACACAAATATGCATAAACCAAACCAATATATAACGCACACCAATTATCTACCAATCACATAGACCAAATATATAATGCACACCAATTATCCAACAATCACATAGACCAAATATATAGTGCACACCAATATAAAATTATCACAAATATTCTGAAATCATAAACTAATATTCGTCGCCAATAATCCAAAATTCCCACAAATATTCCAACTTTTCTTAATTACAATACTTTAAGGAGGAGGAGGAGTTCGATTGCCCGGTGGTGGTAATCCCTGCTGCGACCGATGAATATACTGCTCTACTAGGTACGACGGCAAGTCATCATAGACACTGCTCGGAAGTCGGCATAGCTGCTCTAGCGACATGAGATCAAGGAGTGCCTTCACAGTCGGAGGCGGTACCAGAGGGGCAGCGGGGTTGAAAGAAAGATGACCGACGGAAGAAGGACCGGGAGCAGCAGTCGACGGACCGGCACCAGTAGAAGACGGACCGACACCAGCAGCAGACGGGGGCGGAAAGTACGTTCCAATTTGCTCCCATAAGGACGACACCACCTCATGCAGCTGCGTAAGCTGCGACCTAATGTCACGACCCGCACCCGCTTTTTCGGATACGAGACGTGTCCAAGCCAGCCTACGCCGCAGAGTCGGCGGTAGAACGTTGCCAAGCCCGCAAGAAAATAAATGCTCAAGAAATCACATTTGCTGCTCATTCACATTTCTAATTTACTACAATAGTTACAACATTTATATTTAAGAAAAATACAAAGTTTTATAATTAATGAAATGATACAATGGCTATCTACTTCTAAATTGGCCTCAGCATACCCAAATCTTCCCGGTGTTAAGAATGATCGTGGCTAAACCTGAAAAATATTGGTTATCCAGTCAGGATTGGAACAAGTACACAAACCGACGACAATGCGAAACACAATAGAATTAACAAGACATAAAAATAGCATATGGAATATGAAAGCTAGTAAGAAACTGATGACATAGCACGATAGAGAAGTAAATAAGGAAAAACTAATAAAAGACATCTATCTAGGTGGTGTGAAATATCATTTTCAACATGTGAACGGCTAGGGGGTGAAATACTGCTCACTGCACGTGTCATGTGCAGCTGCTATCGTGCAAGATTAGACATATTGGGATATTTCTGGATAGTCCACATGTATACTAAGATATTTCCCCTTCCGACTACTCCGTGTGACGAGCGTGTCAACAAGCAGCAAGATATATGTATAGAAATGAAATGAAAAGACTACTATGAATCGAAAAGCAATCAGAAAGTGCACTTGCCTGAGGTCCTTAGCTGGTAAAACCAATAATACCATACCACTCAATGAGCCACAATCAGTCAACACATGCAGAAGTCTCCAGATGCTGAAATAAATAGTACCAACGTTCTCAGAATAGTCAAATTAGCTAGGATTGCCTGTCCTTAAGTCCAATTCTGGACACAGGGGCAAAACGGTAATTTCGGACAAAAGCGATATCCGTCGTTGGACCCGCTTTGCACCGAAAAGCGCGCCAAAGTCTATGGTCTCTAAAGTCGTCAAACTATATGTCAACGGGTCCGATTTTTCGATATGAACCCAACTGTATGTCCAAAGTTGGATTCCGGCGGACCGTGCACAAAATCGCACGTTGAGTCCAAAATAGCATATTTATATATGGTCGACACTCAAGGATTCGGATTTGCAAGAAGATAAGAATATGATTAGTTATGACCATTCTAGGAGGAATTTGATTTAGAGAAGATAATCACGTAACCAGTCATTTATATATATTTTATATTTTTCGGTCAAAAACCATCTTTGGAAATATATATAGTCAGCAACTATATTTAAAATACCATACAAATAATACAATAGTTTAGTTTAGAATTATTTTAATACATATAATTAATAACAATATTAAAACTAGTAAAACAATGGTAGTAATAATAATCTTAATAATAACTAATCTGAATAATATTTAGTATTACAGGCCCAAGCCCATTAATACACATATAAAACCTACAGTTAAAAGCCCACATATTAATATTTATGCTCAAAATATTTAATAATAAACCCCACATTATTCTTTTTATCGTAATACATATAACAATCCAAAAGTTATTTGAAAATAAAATACTTGTATAACCCATACTAAGATTAACCCAAAATTATATATAATATAAAACCAATTATATTTAAATATAACACCCATATGTTCAAACCTAAAATAACTAAACATATACATTTTGATAAAAAAACCATTCTCTTTTAATGAGCCAAGCCCAATAGATTAGCCCACCAAACCTAAATAACCAATTGAATTACTAAGCCTATTGGCTCAGCCCATATGATAAACCTAATAATTGTTGTCTACAAACCGATAACTATATAAATTATTAGGGCTCAAGCCCAGCCCAGCAAATAAAATTCCCCACATTATTCTTCTTTGGGCTCCAGCCAAATGGCCCAGGACAATCGATTTGGTTGGCCCAATGGGTTCAATAGTTCGATTCAAACCAATATACTCAAATTGGTTCTGCTGTTGTCCCCCACCCACACCTTAACACTAAACAATCAAAAAGGCAAATCACAGTGGTCATAAAGGAAAAAGGGAAAGCAACAAGAAAGAGAAATCAGAAGGGAAGGGTGAAGCTGGACCCCTCCCCATTCCTTTTCCTAATTCTTGACCTAGAACTAAGAAGAGTGGAGGAGAAAGAGAGATCGAGGGAGAGAGCGAGCGGAGAGGAAAGTATCATCTGAGTGGCGTCGGACGAGGGCTCGGACGCGGTGAAGGGTCGGCGCTGGTCCGCGAGACCGCCGCGCTGCAGCTCGAGGAGAGGCGGGCCGACTGGGCCTACTCGTGCCCCATCGTGGCGCTCGACATCACCTGGAACCCCGCCTTCGCGGTCGTCTCGGCAGTGCTGCCGCTTCTGACGGTGGAAGAGGAGTCGGCGGTCCTGGTCAGAGTCTGGGTGGCGGGATACTCGGTCCAGTGCATGGTCCCTGTCGCTCTGGTGTGGACGGAGTACAGGAGGAGGAACACGGCGGCGGCGGCGGCCGTGATGGCGGTGGCGGAGGCAAGGAAGATCTGGGCTCGATGTGGATTTGGGGTCACGGGTGGCGCCGAAGTGCAGACACGCCGGAGATAGGGTTAGGGATTTGTATAAATTTCTTGTTTTCTGAATCGTGTCCAGGAGTTGGACATGGAATTCCTTGTTGCTTTGATGTAAAGGATCCGATGAGGAGGATTGATGCAGACACACAGACACGGATGCCCGGGGTCGGACCCGAGGCTGGACACGTTGGTTGTAGTGTGGAAGATGATGGCGAGGATGGCAGTTGCGACGAAGGTCGCGGTGCACGGCGTCTCAGTGGCGGCATGCCATCGCTGTGATTAGGATTTCTATTTCTTTTCTTTTCCTGCGTGTGATGATTCATGGTGGTGGTTTCGGGAACGGCAGGGAGGTGGATGTTTGACTAGGTGGTTTGGCCGAGGGTGTCGGAGGTTGCCGCCGGTGTGACGTTTGATGTGGAGGTCGGGAGAAAGGATTTATATGCATACAAAAACATACGAGGGAGGAGGAATTGTGAGTCAGAAGATATGTGCTTCATATATCATATAAAAGATATAGAAGATAAGAGTGAGTAAGACCAACAGATTATGCAAAAGTTGGGTTGGTTGCTGCGGTTTATATGTATATGTGAATTTGAATAGGACCTCTAAGTATCCGCAAAATATTCCTATATATTTTAGTATTAGAATCTTCCAAGATAAATTTTATCAAAGTTTTAAATCCAATAAAATATCTAGACCTTAATTTAACTTAATCCGAAACCAACCATGGATACTTATATTAATCACTTTGATATCATCAAGTAAGAAAAATCAAATTTAAATCAAACAAGCTATCGACATAACAGTTATACAATAATATTCAATATTATCAAAATAATTTAAATATACAAAATTTAGGTCATGGTCAATAATTGACTATCATAACGTTTTGAAATGAACTCGACGTTAGCACAAATAATATAATCTCAGAAATTATATTTGAGAAATAAATTGGAAGTCCTTTTTTTTTAATAAGTGCTTATGATTTTAAATCCGTTTTCGAAACCAAATCATTTTAAAGCCTAAGAGAATATTCGACCATCTTTTACAATTCAATTATTAAAATCAAGAAAAACTACTAAAATTAATCGGTACTTCCAACCTACGACTTTTGTGAACAAGTATTTTTGGAAAGCAGATAAATAACAAAATATCTTTTACAAAGTTCGTCGAAATATATATATATATATATATATATATATATATATATATATATATATATATATTAAATATATATATATATTTTAAATATATATATATATATATTTATATATATATATATATATATATATATATATATATATATATATATATATATATTAAAAAAAATATATATATATATATTAGACATAATAATTTAAAAGGAAAATTAATTTTGGAAATTCTGGAAAGAGGGGTTACACCTAACATCATCGTCTGTCGGGCCCGCGGGAGGAGGCGGTGTCGGTGGAAATCTCTGCGTCGCCATGTGCAACGGCTTTAGGGAGCCGACTCCGTACAGGTGCCCTTTCTTAAAGCCGTCGACGGTATCTACGAACAAGTCGTTGCGAACGGCCACAGATGAGGGCGTCTGGGCGGGCGTCGTTTCACCGATATCCTCGGTCTCAGTTAACTGAGCCCGACTAAGGGCCTCACGATATGCAGCCTATCAAATAAACGTGTTTTTATTATAAGATTTACCTAAGTTGTAATCTAAATCCTATGTTTCACTAAGCTAAGTGTGAATCCTAAGTTTACCTAAGTTATAGTCCGAATACTTTTAATTATAACGTAAATCTCATAAACATAAGTACTTATATCAGTCTCCTTGGCCCTCTCGTCGACGAAGCTCCCATCCTTCCGTCTCTTGTGCGTATGCTGGAAGACGTCGTGTATGGTGACCGATTCTGGCGCCCTTCCCTCCTTCACCGCCCGTTGGGTCTGCATACAAAATTTTCGTAGAACTTAATTAACTTCGTATATTAATAATACCTAATTCGATAGTGAAATGAATTTACGGTATCTCACCATATCTGCAAGAGTCGCTGCGTGGGGCCTGGATCCCCCCGTATGAAGCCCCGCGGCCCGTCGGTTCGCCTTCGCCTTCTCCGATTTCTCCTTGTACGCAGGAGTATTCATCATATCTAGGAGGTCCTCATAATAGTCCTGCCGGATCCAATTCGGCCTCGTCTGCCCCATTTTCAGGTCATGAATCATATCCCGTATCTTCTTTGAGGCAGCGCTTTTGTAGGTCATGCGGATCGTGTCCTCGCGATGGGGGGGCCACTAGTACGTCGTCTAACATACAAATTCAATTATTACGTAATTTAAAAAATGGTTGATTAAAGAGTAACTAATAATTAACTAGAAGATATAGATATATACCCTCAACTCGTCGAGCCAGACGTACATCAAGTTTGGGGGCACCGACGAAAAGTTGAGGAAGGGACCATGGAAGTAAGCCCTGATAATTTCTTCAAGAGCCCTGGCAACATTAAACGGAAAAAACCTACAAAGAAGAAACGACTGGATTATTAACTTGAATAAATGAAAGAAATTTAATAAATTATCTTAAATTTAGTTACGAGGTCCCCGAGGGCCACAGCTCTCGTCGGAACTCGCCTCTCGGCCTCTCTGGTACCGTCGGAGGATCCGCGGGTCCGCGCATGTACTCACCAGTAACCGAATGGAACCGAGTATGGGGGTACTCTGGGGCCCACTGTGCAGTAACTGGAGGATCCACTGGTGGATCCGCTGGTGGATCCGCTGGTGGGTCCGATAGCGGAACGGATCCGCTAGCAGATCCAGACTCATGCCTCGATGAAGTAGTCGATCGACGGCGGGATGCGTCTGTCACGCCCCAGAACCAGAATACTGGCAAGTAGGGACGGACCAGGCCAGCTACGTATACCAAAGTACTCTAGTACTCTGAAATAACGTATAAGCTGTATAGATGGGGGTTACTACTACAAGCCAACAGTCGATCCTAGGTCAAGCAATCCTAGGTATCTCAATCACAAGCAGTAAACAATGTACAAGAAGTAAGATCAACTGGAATATAAAATAGTAAAGTGTCACAAACTATCATATATCAATGATCATGAAGCTAGTAATACAGAGTGAAGACTAGCAAGAGTAATAGTCATACATGATAAGCTCTAGCTATAGTCTAGAATACGTAAATCATGTTCTGGCCCGCAGGCTAAATGTCAAGTCTAAAATATGAGCTAACACGTGCTCGGAGGCTAAACGCCACAAAAGAATAATGTACATAACTAGGGGGAGAATGAAATAGAAAATCTACTAAGGTACTCTGGTGCTCTGGATAATCACCAACGAGTGAAAGGTACGAAAGATCCTCCAGGCTCCTCTATCAAATCTGGCCAAACAAAACCAGTGGAGTCAGACCCCCAATAGCAAGTACCACAAAGGAAGCCAAACTATGAACTAAAACCAGCATGCAATTCATTGCAACGGATAGAGACAGAAATAAGTAAAAGCAAACTGAGACTCGTGCGCTACCAATGCACTTATCCCGAGGATAGAAAGGGCAATAAGTAAAGCAACAAGTAGCATAAAGTAAAGGACATGTGACATAATGTAAACTATGTACATGTAAAGAAAAAGAAAGCATATGAACATGAAAGATAAACTAGACATGTGAGCATGTTAAGTAGCCGGAACATGTGAGCATGTTAGATAACTGGAACATGTGAGCATGTTAGGTAACTGGAGCATGTGAGCATGTTAGATAACTGGAACATGTGAGATAACTGGAACATGTGAGCATGTTAGATAACTGGAACATGTGAGATAACTGGAACATGTGAGCATGTAGGGTAACTGAGACATGTGAGCATGTGAGATACTATATAGAACGACAAATGATAAGATGACTTAGGAACTATTCCGAAACCCAAATTACAACCCGTAAACCAAACAAGGACCGGGGTTGTAACCCTTCTCCTGAACAGAACTTTAGTATCTAATCATTTATCGACAAAAGTGAAGCATAAATAAAGATGTGCTGAAAATAAACAAATCCGGACACTGCCTAGACAAACTAAACTAGACTGGACTCCATACAATAGTCACGGCCAAGCAATGAGTACGGCTTTATATATTAGCTAACTATGGTTGTCACAATCCTAATTACTAACAAATGCAAGTCTGAGAATTCCAAATCCAGCACCTGCCTGCTACTACCTGAATGGTCCAAGCCAAAAAGAAAATAAGTATAGCAGACACACTGCAGTAAGATACATGTGTCCTAAAGAGGTGCCCCACTCGACGGTGTGCTGGAAGAGTGCTCATCATGACAGATAGCTCCAAATCCTAAGGATATATATATATATATATAATGCCAAGACCAAAGGGACAACAGGTAACTGGGAAATTCTTAATGATCTAAGTAATCAAGCTAGTTGTTTAGTCCTTAACATTTTTCTTATTGGATTCCGGGTGTGGCATTTCGCAGAATTCATCCTAGACATGAGACATGAGACATGCGAGACTGGATAATAACGAGAATGTGCACCATAACAAGCCACAACAAGAAAAATATAATAGACAAGAAGCCATGAGTGCGCCACGATGAGCCACTATCAAGGAGCAAGACATGTACTGGAATCAAGAGTGCGCCATGACAGGCCACTATCATGTAAGCAAAGAAAGACATGTACAAGAGTGCACCACGATGGGTCACTATCTAATAAGCAAAGAAGACATGTAAGAAGAGTGCGCCACGACGGGCCACTATCATGTAAGGAAAGAAGTAATATAACAATTATCATAGCTTGTAAGAAAGAATCTATCAAAGACATATCATGGCATGTGGAAAACAATAATTAAAACTAAGTACATTTCATAGAAAAATGATTGAACATGTGCTAGTGTCAAGTGTATATAGGGTGTACAATCATTCTCTAACTATGCAAGATCATCTAATCATGTTAAGAAATCATTACAATCGAAGAAAATATCAAAAACGGACAAAAACAGGCAGAAACGGGCAAAAACAGACAAAAATAGCCTAACCGGATTATCCGGCGGATCACTGCGGATTACCGGCGGATTACTGCGGATTACCGGCGGATTTTCCGGAGTGTCACAGCAAGTTTTGTGGTGCAAGTTCGGATTTTACGACGGATTTCCGCGAATTTCTGACGGATTTTCCGAACCGTCACAGAAAGTTGATTTTTGAAAACTCAAAACTTGTTTCTGCCATAAAAACTTCGTTTTAAATCGAAATTCAGATTTTCAAAAGTCAAAATTGCATAGAATTGAATTTCCTACATCATAGAAGTATTAGTTTTCACAAATCAAAATATTTGATAGATCAATACCTCAAAATACTCCTAAACAGAGGTTCTCGGGACACCGAAACGGGTTCCGATTGCCACCAAACTCAAAATCCATGATATACAAACTAGGTGAGGGCCTCATATATGTATATGTGAACAAGATACATGATGGCAACACTAGTATCACTCTTGATACCAAGTTTTCTACTAAGTCCATATTGGGTTTTAACAAAAAATTAAAACCTTGCTTAAACAAATTTTGGAAACATGCATATATACGAGAATCATAAGGAAAACATATTCTACAAAATGAGTTTAGGAAAATTCTAAGCATTTAATACCAAGGGAAACAAAAATGACAACAAAACAATATGGTTCATGGATTTGGCAAGATGTACTTGCCTAGGTTCTCTAGCAACCAAGCCTAATCTTTTACTCCTCCTCCTAGGGGTTAGACACCACATCCAAGGCCTCAAGGCCAAGCTCTTGGCAAGCTCCAAGGGGGAGAGAAGGGAAGAAGAAATGAAGAGAGAGTAAAGAGAATGAAAAGAGAGAGGAGAGAGAAAGTGAAATGGTATATATAGAAGGGAGAATTAATCTTAACCGTTGGATGGTGATCCATGTGAAGATCTAATCAATCCTAGCCATCCAAACAAAACCAAATATCCAATGGGTAAAAGGGTGCATCTACACTATTAACAAAATATCAAAATACTATTCATCAAAATATCCAAAATACTATTCACGAAAATATCGAAAATACTATTCATGAAAATATCTGAAATCGTAAATATCTAAAATATGGAAAATCTGTATGGACGGTATGCCGTCGGTATACTCCGGTATACTAGCGGTATGCCGGCCAAGGAAAAATCTATAAGTTAGAAAAAAATTTTAAAGCATTACGAAAACCAAGAAAATACAAAATACACTACAAAATACGTATCCGTATATAAATACCGATACTGTGAGACAAGTCTCACAGCGTCTGTGCCCGGGGTACTCTCCGGGTCGGGCTCGCTGGATGGGGTCACATCCCGGGAAGATTGAATGCGACCACGACCACCAGCACCACTACGACCACGACCACGACCACCACCACCGCCAGTACCAGCACCACGACCACCACCAGAACCACGACCAGCCATCATGACCTGTAAATAGAACACATAAACATAATTAGCAATATAAAAGTGTAAATGAATATAAAATTCTAAACTAAAATATACATACCACCAGTAGTAAGACGAGTGTCGCCGCAACGAAAAAGACTAGGAGTGCCATCTGCAATAAGTAAATAATCGAACGAAAAAAACATGAATTTACGTAATTGCTTTTATGAGGTCAAACTTAATTCACGTAGTCGGTATCGGTATCGGTATTCGGATGTACTTAGTATCGACCGCATCAGACTAGTATCGGTCTACAGTTTTGGTATAGGCCGTATCAAATTGGTATTGACCTTAGCGAATTGGTATCGTCCTATCCGATATGTATCTGCCGTATAGTTAGGATTCGTACCGGCCTTATCGATTCGATATCGGCCATATCCGATAGGTATCGGCCGTAGCGACGATATGTATCGGCCGTATCAGATTAGCATGGTAGAAGGTTTAGTAACAACTGTACTTAGATTTTTCTTTTCTCGAGCTAGAATACCATTGCAAGAGAGTCACGAGGGAGTAAAAAAATCTCCTACATATTGATGTTTACGAGAGTGATTGGCCAATTACAGTAACACACATGCTGCATTTTCTATCAAGGAATGAGAGATTGAAAGCAATAATATATAGAGTTGTATTTCGGAAGAAGAACTCGTACAAACTCTTTGTGAACAAAGAGTTTATAGGAGTTCGTCTTCTTCCGAAATACAACTCTATATGTTATTTGCCTTCAATCTCTCCTTCCCTGATGGAAAATACAGCATGTGTGTTACTATAATTGGCCAATCACTCTCTTAAACATCAATATGTAGGAGTTTTTTTTACTCTCTCGTGACTCTCTTGCAACGGAATTCTAGCTCGAGAAGAAAAAAATCTAAGTACAGTTGTAACTAAACCTTCCACCATGCTAATCTGATACGGCCGATACATATCCGATACGGCCGATACCTATCGGATGTGGCCGATACCGAATCGATAAGGCCGGTACGAATCCTAGCTATACGGGCGATACATATGGGATAAGACGATACCAATTCACTAAGGTCAATACCATCTGATACGACCAATACCAAACCGATATACCGATACTAATCTGCTACGATCGATACTAAGTACATACGGATACCGATACCGATACCGATACCGATACCGATACCGATAGTTCGATACCGATACCGATAGTGCGAGTTCGAAACTGATATTCCGATACCGATAGTGCGATACCGATACCGATAGTTCGATACCGATACCGATAGTTCGATACCGATATCGATAGTTCGATATCGATACCGATAGTTCAATACCGATACCACTAAGTCCAAATGATTCCTCTTAAGCGTCGAGCATGTTATATACGGTTCAACTTGACGAGTCAGTAAATATATATATATATATATATATATATATATATATATATATATATATATATATATATATATATATATATATATATATATATATATATTTATATATTAAATATATATATATATATAATTCATGGTTTAAAGTATCGGCCGATACCGATCCGATACGGTCGATACCGATACAATTTGGCAAGTTCCGATCCGATATCGACCGATACCAAATATTGACCGATGCCGACATTGGAGGTCTTCGTTCCGGTCAATTCGGCAAAGAAAATTAAACAGCATAGGAATAGTCCAATACCGATTCTGATACCGATATTGTGAACCTAGTTTGAAAGCATAATAAGGTTGTAAAAGCATGTAAAAGAATCCGATACTACCGATAATTATTTGTTTTCCAATACCAAAAAATCTGATACTCCGATCCGAAACTGCCGATACTACCGATATCGCCGATACCAATACTCATAGGAAAAGTCCGATACCGATTCCGATACCGATACTTTGAACCTTGACATGGTTTAAAGTATCGGCCGATACCGATCAGATACGGCCGATACCGATAGTCCTTTGGCATGTTCCGATCCGATACCGACCGATACCAAATATTGACCGATGCCGACATTGGGGGTCTTCGTTCCGGTCAATTCGGCAAAGAAAATTAAACAGCATATGAATAATCCGATACCGATTCTGATACCGATATTGTGAACCTAGGTTGAAAGCATAATAAGGTTGTAAAAGCATGTAAAAGAATCCGATACTACCGATAATTATTTGCTTTCCAATACCAAAAAATTTGATACTCCGATCCGAAACTGCCGATACTACGGATATCGCCGATACCAATACTCATAGGAAAAGTCCGATACCGATTTCGATGCCGATACTTTGAACCTTGATATATATATATATATATATATATATATATATATATATAGCTAAAATTAACTAACTAACATTTACTAGTTAAATAGCATAATGCTAATAATAATAATAATAATAATAATAATAGCTAAAATTTACTAGTTAAATAGCTAAAATAACTAACTAACATTTACTTTGAACCTTGATATATATATATATATATATATATATATATATATATATATATATATATATATATATATATATATATATATATATATATATATATATAGCTAAAATTAACTAACTAACTAACTAATATTTACTAGTTAAATAGCTAAAATTAACTAACTAAACATTCTATTAAATAGCATAATGCTAATAATAATAATAATAATACAAATGCATATGCATTTATATACATATTATAAACAAACCCTAACCCTACGCTTCTTCTCCACCGCCCCCCAGCCCCGCGCTTCCCTGCGCCCGCCGCAGCCACGTGCTGACCCGCGCGCGCCACCGCCCGCCGCAGCCCCGTGCAGCCCCGCGCAGCCCCGTGCTGCCCCCCGCACGTGCTGTCCCACGATGCCCCCGGCAGCCTACGACACCCACGACCACCGAGAGAGAGAGAGAGATTACCTTTGGGAGAGAGAGAGTAGAGGCCGTCGATCACCGCCGCGGGAGAGAAAGAGAGGAGAGTGAGGTCCGACCGCCGCAGGAGAGAGAGAGAGGAGAGAGAATGAAATTTGGAGGGAATGAAAAGTTTTCCCCATCGTTTCAATTTAAGTCTGGAACGTATATTTAGCGACCGACCAGCGTTGAATTTTATCCGTCGCTAATCCGTCGCTCTATCTGATACTTGTCGCTACATAGTCGAAAAATTATCCCGCCACTTCTCTCAATATTTTTTGCCAAATAATCGACTGCATAGCGACGGCTTCGTATCCGTCGCTATGTCTCCGACGACCTAGCGACGGATGAGCGACCTTTCCTTCCCCTTAAAATGAAATAAAAAAAAGTATTGGCATGTCGTGGGTACTCCGTCGGCTATTTGCTGCAAATCCGTCGCTAACGCCGACGGAAATGTTCCGTCGCTAAAAATCCGTCGCTAATTGACTATATTTTGGTAGTGGTTTGGTATTCAAAGCCAGACTCAGTCTACTACCGACAATGGTACGTCGGATAAATACAGGTTTGTGAGCATTTGGTGACGAACTGATCAAAAACGCTCCCTACCGTAAAGATTTTCCTAGGGTGGAGATGCCCTATACTTATTTGATGGGCTGGTTATTGCATCACAACTGCAATTTATTGCCACCAGGCCTTGAAAATGATGCAAAGGTATTCCTCTAGAAATTTAGTAAAGCCACGTGGACTACGACTTGAATGGCGCATACCCGGGCAACACTAAACTTCTTCCACGGTTGGAATTTTTTCTGTACCCGACCAATAGTTCCAGCTTACTGCTTTGGTGTGCAGTTTGAAGATATAGGTCAAAGGAGGACATATATACCTGCACCAGTCTTTAAATGGTTGATATGCATCAGGCCCTCACATCTGATGTATAGAACTGAAGACAACTATATCTTCGAACCGTATCTACCCAGTCGGTTCGCTCGTCAGTTTGGGTATGACCAACTTCACGTTGGTGATCCCTCCACTTCCTTCAACTATTATGGAAAATTAGTTGATGGTGCAAAGGCATGGAGGTATTTCAGTGCTAGATGTACCGGTGCTAAATTTTGTGTGTCAACTGCCACAAGTACAACTGAGCTACGAATGCTTCATTCGTATGCTCATTTTTATGTCTCCATTCGTTCCTTTACAAATGACTACAACATGAAAGGAATTCTTCAATGGGACAAGGAAGGAAACGTCGAAGAACCAGTTATGGTACCTTCGGACATACCTGATGATGTTGTTCTGGATGAATATCTGGAAGCACTCCCTATAGGAATGGGGGAAACAGTTGCTGGACCCATTTCCATCACAACAACCCGGAAGCGGAAAACAGATACAGCTGTTATTATCCAGGAAAAGAAGAAGAAGACTACTGTTAAAGGGCCTTCCAGACAGAGAGCCGCTACTCCAGAAAGCAAAACTCCTGTTGAGGAGCCTCAAAATATTACATCTTCTTCAACTCAACCTGGAGAAGGGTCTTCGGCATCTCAGCCTGCAGCAGCAACAGAAGTTATAGGAGTCCTATCTCCCGGACGCCTCAGCACTTCACTACATCTCACTTCGCCACAAAAGGCAAAAACGGTTGAAGACACCGCCACAACTAATGCTATTGATCCAGAGCCCATCCCCTCAGATGAACCGGCTATTGAATTAGAAGATGATGACTGGGATATGGATTATGACGCACTCTTGTCGCGTCATGCACCTACTCTAAGTAAAGATAAATTACACAAAATTTATACAAAAATATGTATTATGATTTTGTATATTGGCTATTTTGCTTAATCTTTGTAGGTATCATCACTATGGCAAGGCCCGTTGCTCCTCCTCCTCAGAAGACTATTCATGAAGAGGAAGTAGAATCTAAATAAGGGAGTTCTTCTTCAAAAGAAGATTCTGCTTCCAAGGAAGGTTCTCCATCTATGGAGATACAACAAGAGCCTGTAGTAGAGGCACAGCAAGAATTGCCTTCTCTTGCTGAAGAAAGAAAAGAAGAACCAGCAGCAGAAGAAGAACCAGTTGCAGCCGAAGAACCAGTTGCTAATGAATCAATTGCTGCTCAAGAACAGATTATTGAGGCCGTAGATGTAGCGGCAACATCTAATACTGCTGTCAGTCCAAATCAAGTTCTTGAGACAGTCGTGTTCGAGTCTGAATGGAACATAGGAGGCAGCACCTCTATGATACCATCTTCTACCACCGAATCTCATCCTCCAGAGGTAGCAGAAAAAGTTGTTGAAGATGTAGTCCCGGAGCTCCCTGGAAGTCAATTGGCCATGGTAACGATAACTGATAGATCGTTGACTCAGCTTGCTACCACAGCAACGACAGCATCTATCTCCGGTTTTCAAGAAAAGAGATTAATAGATATCGCTGATACACCAAGCTCCAATGCTGATATGAATCTTTTGGTAGAGATTCATACTGAAACTTTTTATAAAACTTTAGTAGCATTGATCAAGATTGTTTTGAAGAAGGGCCTCAATTATAAGAGCTTGAAAAGTGATGTTGCTACTACCATAGACAACATAGCAATGTTCAATGATACTGAGAGGGCAGATGCTCTACGAAAAATAGTCCAGGGACTTGAACAACCTATCAAAGATTATCTGAGGTTGTCAAGTGGGACTATAGAAAGCCTCGTCCAATCTGAGTATGATGCTCTTACCAACGAGTACACAGCTCGAGAAACCATCTTCAAAGAATCTCTTCAAGATTACAGCAATAAGGTTGCCGTAGAGAGGACTTTCTTGAAAGATAATAAACCTTTATTGGAGCAGCATCAGCAAGCCTATAACTCAATGAATATCAGAATTCATGAGCAAAATGATAAAATTCGTGAAGTCGAAGCTAAGCTGGCTCGTTTAAAGGAGGAGCAGAACCGGATGACGGCAGATAGAGATCAATTCTTAAGGCAAAGTTCCATTTTGGAGGAACAGATCTTTGGTTCTGAATCGAAAATAAAACTCTTGAAGAAGCCAAAGACAAAATGATATCTGCTTTTGCCGAACTCTCTCACCTCTGCACTGCGGAAGCCCGAAGATCTATAGCATACACAACTGTATTAGGCTCTCGTAAAAAATGTCTGGCAGAGTTGCAGAAGATGATTGAAGATTTATCTGCTCCACCTTAGAATTTTTTTTTGTACTCAATAAAAAATTTATCTTCTGTCATTTCTTTTATTTTGCTGATGTATTATTTCCATCATGAAATAAATAAAATATATTTTAAAATATGTGTGAGATAGAAAATAATTATCAGAGGTAATATGGACATGATAAGTCTTCCAAACTCAACAAAGTAGATTATATCTATCCAGATGTAATGTGGACATGATAGATAATAAATTTTATTTTCTTTTTAGAGTATACAATACTATCAGAGGTAATATGAACATAATAGATCGTAATGACTCAAAGAAAATAGATTAATATCTATTCAGAGGTAATATGGACATGATACATAATAATGAAAAGAAGTAGATTTAATATTTATTTAGAAGTAATGAAGACATGATAAATAATAAATCTTTTTCTTTCTGAAATCAGCTGGTAAGACAGAAAATCAAAATTTTCTTTTAGGAGAATAAATAATCAGCTTAACCAAACCTTTGTAGCTGGAGAATAAAGAAGAAATTCAAACGTAGTATTTCTTCAAGAATTTGCCGTTAGTTGGCATCATGAGCAAATCTCCATTAGGTTTAGATAACCTATAAGCACCATTGGAGAACACGGTTTCGACTACATAAGGACCTTCCCATTTAGCTTGGAATTTGCCTTTACTCTTATAAGTCATAACCATAGGTCTTTGGACAACTGGAACTAGCTCTCCTACTTTAAATACCCTTTCTTTAACTTTGCGATTGAAAGCTCGAGATATGCGGGCTTGATATAGCTCAATGTGTTGTTGCGCTTGAAGACGCTTCTCATCCAAACCTTCAAGTTCTTGGAGTCTTAAGCGGTCATTAATCTCTGTAGTTAGCTCATTAGCAATGGCTATTCTAAGAGATGGTATCTGGATTTCCAGTGGAAGAACAGCTTCACATCTGTAAACCAATAAAAATGGTGTGAAACCAGTTGGAGTTCAGACTGTTGTTCGATAAGCCCATAAACATTCTCCAAGTTTCTCATTCCAATCACGTTTATTAGAAGAGACAAACTTTTTGAGAAGTTTAATAATAGTTTTGTTGAAAGCTTCTGCTAAACCATTAGCAGCTGGATTGTAAGCTGTAGAAGCTAAGTTCTGGATTCGATTCTTGTCACAAAATTGATAAAACGCCTGACTGGCAAATTGTGGTCCGGTATCATGGATTATCCTTCGAGAAATCCCGAAACGATAAATGACATGATGTTTGATGAAGTTAACCACATTAGACGTTTTCACTTCAATAAGAGGAATTGCTTCTGTCCATTTAGAGAAATAATCAGTTATAGACAAGATAAACCGATGTCCTTTGACAGAAGGGGGATTAATTGGACCAATAATATCCATACCCTAAGCTTCGAAAGGCCAAGAAGCTGTTGTAGGATGTAAAAATTCAGAGGATTGATGAATAAAATCAGCATAAATCTAGCATGCTTTACACTGTCTGGCATAATCCACAGCGTCTGCTATCGTAGAAGGCCAATAATAACCCATTCTTCGAATACGGTCTCATAATTTCGGACCCGGTTAATGCGCACCACAAACTCCATCATGAGCTTCACGAAGTGTTTGTTTTGCCTCACTTTCCAAAAGACAATGTAATAAAAGTCCGTCATAAGAACGACGATACAACATATGCAAAGAAGAATCGTAATAAAATTGAAATGATCGTCTTTTGATTGATGCAGCTTCTTTTGGATCTTCAGGCAAAATCCCATAAACTGCATAATCAATAAATGGACTTATCCAATCCTTTTGCTGAGAATTTGATTCTGTAGCATAACATTGTTCAATATACAAATTATTCTTGACACAGAATAGATTTCTATCCAACAAAGTGATGGTATTTTGCCTTCTAATTGGAACTGCCAATTCTGCAGCTAAACTAGCAAGAGCGCCAGCTTCCAAATTTTGATAACCTGGTACGAATTCAATGAAGAACCCTTTGAATAAAAGAACCAGTTTGATTACCACTTGATGATAGGGAATGAGGTCAGGATTTCTGACTTCATATGTCCCTATGACCTGATTGACAATCAGTTGAGAGTCTCCATAAGCTTCCAAGAACTCAACGTCCAATTATTTTGCTACTTGGAGACCAATTAGCAGAGCATTATATTCTGCCACATTATTGGAACATGGTTCATTGAGAGAATAAGCACAGTATATAACCATTTTATCAGGAGAAACCAAGACAATGCCTACTCCAGAGACAATATTGCCTTTAGGCCCAACTCTTGATGCTCTATCAAAGTATAGTTGCCAAATTTCACCTCTCAAAGTCATGTTGCAATCTATGACTTCATCTGGAATGTCGTCATATAGCTTGAAAGTTTCAGGTATAGGGTGAGATGCTAAGAAGTCAGCTAATGCTTGACCCTTCACTGATTTTTGAGGTATGTAGACCAGATCATAAGGGGTATGTAACATTGCCCGGGTAGCTAACCGGGAGTTAAGAATACTCGGCTTTTTCATCAATACCCGAATAGGATTTACTCTGGATATGACATGAATAGTCTGTCCTGATACATAATGTCCTGTCTTTTGGATGGCAAAGACCAGGGCTAGACATTCTTTTTCACAGGAGTATACCTATGTTCAGCTCCATCCATCATTCAGCAAAGATAATAAATTGCCTGTTCATGACCCTTATCACTTTTCTGTGCAAGAAGAGCACCAAGAGAATGATCTAATGCTGGAACATACAACAAAAATGGTCTTCCCACCACTGGGGGTACTAAAACAGGTAGATTTGTAAGGTATTGCTTGATGTCATTGAATACTTTTTGACATGCTTCATCCCAAACAAATGATATACCTTTCTTTAATAGACGAGAGAAAGGTTGACATCTCCCAGAAAGATTGGATATAAATCTCCTGATATAGGCAATGCGACCTTGAAAGCCACGAAGTTCTTTCAGATTACGTGGGGGACGCATTTCAAGAATGGCTTTGACTTTATCAGGATCAACATGGATACCTTGAGAAGTAATGACAAATTCCAAAAAATTGCCACTTGAAATCCCTAAGAAAGACTTAGTGGGGTTCATCTTTAGTTGATGTCGACGCATCAACTCGAATACGGTCTTTAAGTCTTGAATGTGATCATCTTTTAATCGACTTTTGACAGCGATATCATCCACGTAACATTCAACTATTTTTTGCAGATGTTCTTGAAAGATATTGCTCATGGCCCTTTGATATGTAGCACCGGTATTTTTCAAACCAAAAGGCATAACTGTGTAACAATAAACTCCAAGAGGTGTATGGAAAGCAGTATGCTTTTTATCTCCTGGATGCATTTTAATTTGGTTATATCCTAAAAATCCATCCATGAAGGACATACGTTCAAAACCACATGTATTGTCTATCATGACATCAGCGATAGAAAGTAGAAATTCGTCTTTTGGACAAGCTGCGTTTAGATCTCGAAAATCTATGCAAACTCAAACTTTTTCATTCTTCTTCATGACAGGAACAATATTGGCAACCCAATCTGGATGTTGTTCCTCACGGACAAAACCATATGTGATCAGCTTTTTAACTTCTGCTTCAATTGCATCCATCATATCCGATCGAAAATACCGCTGCTATTGTTTTACAGGTTTGGCATTAGGAAGAATATTGAGTTTATGGGAAGCTACCTTGGGATCCAGACCCGGCATATCCTCATAGCTCCATATGAAGATATCAATATATTCTTTAATTAGATTTATCAACTCTTCTTTTTCAACCTCAGAAAGATTTTTGCTGATAAATATTGGCTTTGACGTAGTTTCATCTCCAACATCATTTTGGACGATTTTATCTTTTGTGGGTGGCTGTCGTTGTTCAAATTGAAGCTCCCACTGAGTATCCATTTATTGTGTCCAAGGGTCATTTTCAAATAGTTCATATTCATCATCGGTTTGAACCATATTGACTGAAAAGACGCACTCAGATTCAACATACTGGACTCCTTCAGAATCTGAGCATTGTAAAGAACAGGAAGAAAATTCTTCTTCCATATCTTCATTAAACATGTGGGATGTATCGTATCTCAAACCATGAGTAGTTCGTTGATAAAATGGATGACCACATAATGGTAATCGTCTACCTTTGCCTTGATTAAGACCTAGCAAGGTTTTTAAATTATATCCTATATTTTGGATAATCTTAAGAGATTGTTGACTATATTTGTCAATTCTGATTTTTCCTTTATCTTTCTCTTCGAGATTATTTGTCTGCATAACAGGGATATTTCTAGCCAAGCCAAACACAATTTGATGCTTATTTTTCCTATTAGACGGGATCACAAAATAAGATTCTTCGTGACGTCTATAAGTTACACAAGCTTGTGATGATGAGGCTACAGGTAGAAAATAAGGAGAAGATGTTAGGAAACTCTGAGCATAGGGTCCAACATCGACATGAGGAGGAAAAAAATTCTCTTTATGATTAATATATAAGGTTTCCTCTGTATTTATGTCAGTTTTATGTTGATGACTTTGATTATCAGTAGATAAAGTCATTATTTCAATAAATTTGACAGCCATATACTCCAAAAGAAAATCTTCATTAAAATGAGAGAATACAGAGTGATCAATATTTTCATTATTGATAGACTGATTACTACGCTTTGGATTAATCATTAACGGACCATCATCCGTCTTCGGCGTAGACTTGCCAAGGTTGATAATCAGTGGTTCTGGACCAGTTGTACGAGAAGTACGTCCTTTAACCTTGATCATGAGAGGTCGATCATTAGTGTTAGTTTGAACTCGACTTCTGACTGGAACCCTCACAGCTTCATCCGACGTAGCTTGAGTTTTTCCTTTGAATTTAATCATCAAAGGTTCACCATTGACAGGTTGGGGTTGAATTCGACCTTTAACCTTAATCATCAAAGGTTGATCTTCTGAAGGCGATTGATCTTCAGATATCGATTGATCTTCTGCAGGTGATCGAACTTGAGCCATATCAGATATTTCCTTCACATGCTCTTGTGTATAAAGTATTAAATCCGAAAAATAGGCTTCAACACCTTTAAAAGGATTAAGATATGCAAATTCAGTCTTTACAATCCCCTGACAATCTACATACTTGAAGCATTGATGGAGAGTTGAAGGTACGATGTTATGCTCATGTATCCATGGTCTTTCGAGGAGGATGTTATAAGATACATCTGAGTTGATAACATAAAAGGTCACCATAGTTCGAAGATCACCTATTTGAATCTTCAGACGAATTTTTTCCAATGGTTTACTTCTTCTAGAATTGAAACCAACAATTGTCGTACTAGTGTAAGTCAACTTACTAGTAGGAATCCTCAAGGGTCTTAGCATACTCTGAAGAATAATGCTAATAGAAGACCCAGGATCAATGTAAATCCTGTCAATTTCAGTAGAGTCAATATACCCTGTATAACACAAAGGCCTGTCATGTCGATTATGCTTCAACAGTATATCTTCCTGTATGAAAGTAATATTAGGAATTGATTCCATCACACTATGGCATTGGGGACATGACACCGGTGTATTGTCAGGACTTTTGAGCTGAGCTAAGCATGAATCTGCCTGTAGTAATGCTTCACTCAAGGTTTCTCGACTTTCTTTAGAAAGACGGAGCAACTCAAAGATGGAAAGCCTAGCCGGAGTATTGGCTAATTAGGCTAGAAAGTAAAATTTATAGGGTTTCATCAACCCTTGATTTGAACCAGATTTCAGTAGAACGTCAAAATGTGTCACGACCCGCACCCTAGAGTAAGGGCACGAGAAGTGGGTACGTCCAGCCTACGCCGCAGTGTCGGCGGTAGAACGCTGTCCTAGGTCAATCATCTAACAATATAAAGTACCTGTACAGTTTATACTCTCCGAATGGAGGTGACAACAGAAACAAACTCAATCACATCTAGGTAGAGAAATGGAAGATAGATAGATAGACAGATGGTAACTCAAAAGAACCATAGCATAGATGAAATAAGACTAAGTGTCTAAGATACATAACATCCAGAATGTCAACTCATAATACAATAAGTCTAAGAGTCTATACATCTCCACATCTCAAATACAACTCAGAATGTGAGACAAAATGTACATATAGAAAAGACTACCTAGGCTAAACTGGTCTAGACTACTGGAATAACATCCTCAGCTGCAGGTGGATCCTGCTGAGGGTCCACAACATAAGTATCATCTAGTCCTGCTCCATAATAGGTAGACACCAGGGCCTCCTCCTCATCCTCTGTAATATTTTCAACAGGTCCAATCAGGACGGAAACGAGCACAATACATCTCACGCAGTGCATAGAATGATAGGAGATATAAAGCATGCAATAGAGTAAAATACAGGAACTGCTGAAGGAAGATACATGTAGCAAAAGAGATAGCTGTAAAGGAAATATCTACTGTATATAGAGAACTAGCAGTGTCTAGTGAGTCAGAATAAAATATAGACATGTGAAATAGCATAGGAGATTCATGACTACAGCTAGAAGTGATTCATGACTACAGCTACTGGAGTAATATCCACATGACTATTTCCACTCCCCCATCCCCAATTAATACACAAGGATCCATTCAGGTTATGTTAAGATTCGTGATAAGCCCATAATTGGGTGATACGTGAGTGATTCATGAAGATTCATGGAGGCTCGGTGATCATGAGAGTACATGAGTCACTAGCTGATACATGAAGATACATGAAAATAGAAGCATGAGATACATGATGTAAGTGAAACACACATGACAAAAGTACCTGATGCTCCCGAGGGGGATAACATCTCATAAAAAGATCCATATAGTACCAATCCGTGATAACAATCGTGTCAGCATCAAGTAAAGTAAGCTAGAGCAAGAATATAAATCCTGGCAAATATGAAACGGTCAGAAAATGTACTCGCCTGATAACTGAATGTCTGAAGAAGATATACTGTCTGAGGAGAGGTGTATGGCTCCTAATCAGAGCAATACAAGTCACAATGTATCCACAATGGTAAAAATAAAGTATACAATGCATACTACATGATTCTAGGTCAATCTGGTCAAAGTCAACTCTTGGTCAACTCTAATAGTCAAACTAGGTCACAGGAAGTCATACTAGGTCACAGGAAATCAAACTAAGTCAAATAGAGTCAAACAAGGTCAAACAAGTCAAATACTAGTCAACATGATCAATCTGGGTCAAGTCTAGGTCAAACTCAGACCAACTAAGGTATTGGTCAAACAAAGACCAGTCAGTAAGGTAATTAGGTCAAACAAAGACCAGTCATTAAGGTAATTGGGTCAGACTAGTTAAACTAGTCATTTTAGGTTAGTCCTAGTCAAATCTAGGTCAATTAGGTCAACTTTGACCTAAGGTTGACTTTGGTCAACACTTAGTCAAAGGGTCAACAAGTGGGGTTTTGGGCCATTAGGGTTAGCCCCAAGCCATAGGCTAGTAATCTTGGCCATAGGCTATTGGCTATAGGTTTCCTCTAAACCTATACCTTAACAAGTTATACACATATATATATATCTATATATATATAGATATTCCCATATATCTAATGCCTATACATATACATAGGCCATAATACATATATATATACATATCTATAATATATATATACAATACCCAATATATATAGTACTCACTTGTATACATAATATATATACATATATAGATAGCTATCCTATAAACATATATATATATATATATATATTCCACATATATATATAAACCCATATATACACCCTTAGCTATATATACCAAAATATATATATAACTATATACAATATAATGTATATATATATATAACATATATATATATATATATATAGAGGGAATTAGAGAGAGAGAGAGAGAGACATAGAGAGAGGACAGAATGACTGATCAGTGATAGAGGGGGGGGGAACTGTTCTCAGTTTCCTGAGAACAGGAAATCAAAGCCCCCAACACAAAACTAAAACACACACACACCCTTCACATATACATACATGTATATACACATGTATATACATGTATACAACCCAAAAACTCACCCACACACTCTCATACACATATACTACCCATACACATACTAAAAATATACTAATACATATATAAATCACATCAAAAATCGATTTGAAACTCACCCTTAAAATCTGGAAATAAACCCCAAAACAGGATACTGTGGACTGTGCATTTCGAAAACAGGGTAACTCGATTTACACCCTCTAAAACGGGCTAAGACTCGATCCTATGGGTTGGTAACTGGAGCCCCACAGATACCCTAGTGTCCTAGGTGCCTGACACAGAGTATAGACACGACACGACGTGTCCAACTCACTGGAAACCCAATCGGGTAAACACTGATACACTGTGCAATGTCACAGCGTCGTGCACGCGTGCACTTAGCTCTAGGACACGACACACGTGTCTAGAAGTCTCGTGCACGTGTGGGTAGGTTCGTCTAGGGTTGGTCTAGGGTTTAGGTAGCCTGTCTCGTGTCCACGTGTCCTCAGGACACGGCACGAACTCTATATCAGTCGAAGAAAATCGACTAACACTCAGTGTTCTCCACCGCGTCGTGCATGGGTTCTCGTGTCTCGTGGACACGACACGAGCCACGTGGGGCCTCGTGGTCATATCCACGTGTAGCCCACATGATGGGCTACACACTCGTGCAAATACGAGGTGTCGAAGTGTCGTGTCCGCGCGATACGAGACGCGCGAAGTAGACTCTGTGCGTGCGTGCACTATCAGTGCACGACCAGTGCACGTGTCCTCGTGTCCTCGATACGACACGAGGTGTCCTAAAAGTTTAGGGGTGTGTGTGCAGACACAGCCCCCTTGTGTCCACCAATTTTGGTGTGTCCAAGTGGCCTGTGTAGTGAGAACTAAGGGGGTGGTAGCAGGGGATTTTCTGTGACAGTGTGCAGTGCAAATCCGTGAGCTCGTGTCCGATTTGGACACGAACACGACACAGTCTTGTGTTCAGTCCAGTGGGGTTGTGACCTAGGTGTCTAGGGCTACCCAAAAACATATTTTGTTTCACATAATAACAAGGTTTAATCCTAAGTGGCATTTCACCAAACATAGGTTTTCAAACATGGATACGTGTCCGATACGGACACCAAACCGACTCTAACCTTCACCAAATTTTACTCACAGTACCCTAGTACCTAGATGCATGCATACATGAAGAAAAATCAGAGTTTTAACTAAGTTTAAGAGCATTTACCTATTGATGCAATTTCCAAGGAAAACTCAATAAGAGGGGGGGTGTCCTATCCACTTGTTGGTGTCCAAGTCTTTGTGTCCAGCTTGCTAGCCTCCTTTAGCACCCTCTAGGTTGTAGGAACCCAATGCAAAAGACTAGGGTGAATTTGGATCAATATAGCTCAAGTTATGTAGGTTTGAAGAGAAATGGAATTTCTAGGAATTAAATTCATGTAAATCATTCATGAATTAATTCAATGGGATTTTATAGGTTTGTGGGCTGCCAAAGGGGGGGTCCTTGGCTGCCATGGGGGGGTAGGGGAGGTGTCCTTGGCTTTCTTCTAGGCTAAGGCTTGGACTTGTGTAAAGGGGTTGGATATTTTGAGTGTTTTTGGTAAAATATCTAAAAAGTAATATCTAGATATTTAACCCACTTTATCCTATGACTAAATCTATCCCCTTATCATTCTAGGTTAGTAACTAACCTCTAGATTAGTGCTAAACTAGGTTAGAAGCTAACATGACACTAATCAACTAATTAAATAATAATAAATCACATAATCCAAATAATTCCAAATAATTCCTAGAAAATTACCAAAATACCCTTTAGGCCAAAAAGCCCTAATTTGATGTTCTAAACCTATGGCTAGGCTCACATGATCATGGTTAGTCTCTAGGTTATGAAATCTCTAGGATTTACACTAGGGTTATACTAACAAAGTCACAAAGTCATAAGTCATGACTTAGAAAATGGTTTAACTTAACTAAAATCACCAGAAAATCATACCATGACTAAAATACCACTAATAAATAATAAAAATAATAAATTTTCAAAAATACTCTAAATTCTGAAAATAGGGTGTTACAAGTCTACCCACCTTAAAATAATTTCGTCCTCGAAATTTAGATGGTCGCACTCCTCCTAGGTCAAACCTCCAACAATCAGGGACGAAGCCACTACCTAGGCAACATACAAGGTCAACAAGCAAAATATGGGTAGTAGACCTATACTGGGTCATGTCCAAAAATTGGCTGGCAGTTTTAGGTCATAAGGTGTTCTTAATTCAAATCGGAACCAAAAGTAACTCCATGGGGTAAATCAGGATGGAGCCTCGGGTCAGGAAAATCGTACTAAGCAAATGAGCACATGATGGTATGCCTGAGTGGGACACTAAGGTCATGGGCGTAGTATGTCATGTCTAGGTCATGTACGTGAAATCAGTTTTGAGAAAACAACTAGTCTTGTGCTCCAAATTTAAAAGTCACGGTAATGTGCCTACGATGATCACAATTTAGAGTGGAAAAGGTCTATGGCCTAAATTGAACCAAAAATCGTGATGAAATAGTGGTACCAGGGGAACAGGTTAAATGGAACAGTCTGCGGTCTCATCTAGGTGCACTAGTCATTCTTGATCAATACTGTCCTATGGTATCAAAACGTTCAAGCAATCTAAGGTGTCCTAATTGGGAAGGTAAGGGAACAACAATCATCAAGGCTATAGGGTCGTCTACCATCCTATATGAAAATGGGTTATTAACAAGTGAGAAATCATTAAAGTTACCATTCCATAAAAAGAAAATTAAAAATTTAGGTACAAACAATCACAAATAGATTTTAGTCTTGACACGATCTAAGTTGATCAATTTTAGGATAAATCGAGATTGGGCAAGATGGGAATTTAATGAAATCAAGTATGAGCACGAGCATCCAATGATGAAGATCCAGGTCATGATAAATTTAATTCAACTGGATACAAATACGAGGTTCATAGGCGATTAAAATAATTCCAAGGAGAATTGTCAAGGCTGTTGCGGACAAGATTCTAGGGCAAGTTTAACTGTCTCCATCCACGTAGATTAATATAGGAAAAAGCGAACCAAAACGCAATAGGTTGATCAGACCATCATGCGCCGGTTCTGATTAGATAATATGTTAGTAGGTGTACACCCAATAAAATATACCATGATCAAGCTCGAAAAGGATAAGCTTGTAAAACTTAAGGATAAATTTATAGCATAAGATATAAGTAAGGGTAGAATTATGAAGGAAGAGACATAGTCCAAGATTCTTAACCAATCGGGTCAAGCATTCAAGGTAAGGTACAAGGTTAAGTATTTGAGGGTTCAAGCAGAACACCATCACATACCAGGTCGAAAAAATTGAGCCAAGGTGGATCTCTAATTGAAATAAGAACCAATTTAGTATCATGGTAGAGGTTATGGTTTAGCCATTTGACCAGAAAATTATATCAAGAAAATAGAGTACAAGGAGACGAATTTTAGTGGGACATGGAATACCTACATGAAGGTGGCTAGTCTAGGTCTTACATGTGAAGTTTGTTGGGAGGTAACAGCTAGTATTATACTCTGAATATCTAAGTCACGGTAAAGGACGTCCAATGATCTAGAATAGAAAGTGGGAGTTCTAGACGTGACAAATTGATGCAAAAATTGAAGAAGATCAAATTAACTCATGAAATAAAATTAATCAGGAATCTAGTAAATAATTTAGGAACACAGTCCTAGGGATAGATAGGCTACTAGATGAATATAGTTAGGGTTCGATCAATCAAGGGTCAAGGTTAGAAGGTCTCAATAAAGTCTTGATTTGAGGAAATGTCGAGTAAGTCAGGTTTGGGTTACAGTCACATAGATTGGTAAAAAGAGTCTAAGCAAGGTGCAAAATAGAGAGGACAGTTCATTTCAATGAAAGGCAATTAGCAAGAGGATTAGATGGCAAGAAACAGATAAGAGTTTTCTCATAATTGTGATTGAGTACCCAAAAAAATAAAAGATATTAATCTAACACTAAGAAATTAAAATCAACAACTACAAAATTTTTAAAATCATCAACTAATACCAGGATTCAAAGTTCTACAGTGAATCCTCCAAAACCAAATTCAATCAAGGGAAAAGGAGTTTAAATCGTAATTTCAAATGAGATTCTCAAGGTTCATCCCAGGAATCTCTCAAGGTATCCTAACAATGATTGAGCATCCTCTCTTACTAAGCCTATTCCTCAAATCCTATCGCAGGCTGTAGTGATACTCTAGTTCGAATACCACTACATAAACTCGAGACCTGCATGGGCCACCACTAAAAACGTGTCACGACCCGCACCCTAGAGTAAGGGCACGAGAAGTGGGTACGTCCAGCCTACGCCGCAGTGTCGGCGGTAGAACGCTGTCCTAGGTCAATCATCTAACAATATAAAGTACCTGTACAGTTTATACTCTCCGAATGGATGTGACAACAGAAACAAACTCAATCACATCTAGGTAGAGAAATGGAAGATAGATAGATAGACAGATGGTAACTCAAAAGAACCATAGCATAGATGAAATAAGACTAAGTGTCTAAGATACATAACATCCAGAATGTCAACTCATAATACAATAAGTCTAAGAGTCTATACATCTCCACATCTCAAATACAACTCAGAATGTGAGACAAAATGTACATATAGAAAAGACTGCCTAGGCTAAACTGGTCTAGACTACTGGAACAACATCCTCAGCTGCAGGTGGATCCTGCTGAGGGTCCACAACATAAGTATCATCTAGTCCTGCTCCATAATAGGTAGACACCAGGGCCTCCTCCTCATCCTCTGTAATATTTTCAACAGGTCCAATCAGGACGGGAACGAGCACAATATATCTCACGCAGTGCATAGAATGATAGGAGATATAAAGCATGCAATAGAGTAAAATACAGGAACTGCTGAAGGAAGATACATGTAGCAAAAGAGATAGCTGTAAAGGAAATATCTACTGTATATAGAGAACTAGCAGTGTCTAGTGAGTCAGAGTAAAATATAGACATGTGAAATAGCATAGGAGATTCATGACTACAGCTAGAAGTGATTCATAACTACAGCTACTGGGGTAATATCCACATGACTATTTCCACTCCCCCATCCCCAATCAATACACAAGGATCCATTCAGGTTATGTTAAGATTCGTGATAAGCCCATAATTGGGTGATACGTGAGTGATTCATGAAGATTCATGGAGGCTCGGTGATCATGAGAGTACATGAGTCACTAGCTGATACATGAAGATACATGAAAATAGAAGCATGAGATACATGATGTAAGTGAAACACACATGACAAAAGTACCTGATGCTCCCGAGGGGGATAACATCTCATGAAAAGATCCATATAGTACCAATCCGTGATAACAATCGTGTCAGCATCAAGTAAAGTAAGCTAGAGCAAGAATATAAATCCTGGCAAATATGAAACGGTCAGAGAATGTACTCGCTTGATAACTGAATGTCTGAAGAAGATATACTGTCTGAGGAGAGGTGTATGGCTCCTAATCAGAGCAATACAAGTCACAATGTATCCACAATGGTAAAATAAAGTATACAATGCATACTACATGATTCTAGGTCAATCTGGTCAAAGTCAACTCTTGGTCAACTCTAATAGTCAAACTAGGTCACATGAAGTCATACTAGGTCACAGGAAATCAAACTAAGTCAAATAGAGTCAAACAAGGTCAAACAAGTCAAATACTAGTCAACATGATCAATCTGGGTCAAGTCTAGGTCAAACTCAGACCAACTAAGGTATTGGTCAAACAAAGACCAGTCAGTAAGGTAATTAGGTCAAACAAAGACCAGTCATTAAGGTAATTGGGTCAGACTAGTTAAACTAGTCATTTTAGGTTAGTCCTAGTCAAATCTAGGTCAATTAGGTCAACTTTGACCTAAGGTTGACTTTGGTCAACACTTAGTCAAAGGGTCAACAAGTGGAGTTTTGGGCCATTAGGGTTAGCCCCAAGCCATAGGCTAGTAATCTTGGCCATAGGCTATTGGCTATAGGTTTCCTCTAAACCTATACCTTAACAAGTTATACACATATATATATATATATCTATATATATATAGATATTCCCATATATCTAATGCCTATACATATACATAGGCCATAATACATATATATATACATATCTATAATATATATATACAATACCCAATATATATATAGTACTCACTTGTATACATAATATATAAACATATATAGATAGCTATCCTATAAACATATATATATATATTCCACATATATATATAAACCCATATATACACCCTTAGCTATATATACCAAAATATATATATAACTATATACAATATAATGTATATATATATATAACATATATATATATATAGAGAGGGAATTAGAGAGAGAGAGAGAGAGACATAGAGAGAGGACAGAATGACTGATCAGTGATAGAGGGGGGGGGAACTGTTCTTAGTTTCCTGAGAACAGGAAATCAAAGCCCCCAACACAAAACTAAAACACACACACACCCTTCACATATACATACATGTATATACACATGTATATACATGTATACAACCCAAAAACTCACCCACACACTCTCATACACATATACTACCCATACACATACTAAAAATATACTAATACATATATAAATCACATCAAAAATCGATTTGAAACTCACCCTTAAAATCTGGAAATAAACCCCAAAACAGGATACTGTGGACTGTGCATTTCGAAAACAGGGTAACTCGATTTACACCCTCTAAAACGAGCTAAGACTCGATCCTATGGGTTGGTAACTGGAGCCCCACAGATACCCTAGTGTCCTAGGTGCCTGACACAGAGTATAGACACGACACGACGTGTCCAACTCACTGGAAACCCAATCGGGTAAACACTGATACACTGTGCAATGTCACAGCGTCGTGCACGCGTGCACTTAGCTCTAGGACACGACACAAGTGTCTAGAAGTCTCGTGCACGTGTGGGTAGGTTCGCCTAGGGTTGGTCTAGGGTTTAGGTAGCCTGTCTCGTGTCCACGTGTCCTCAGGACACGGTACGAACTCTATATCAGTCGAAGAAAATTGACTAACACTCAGTGTTCTGCACCGCGTCGTGCATGGGTTCTCGTGTCTCGTGGACACGACACGAGCCACGTGGGGCCTCGTGGTCATATCCACGTGTAGCCCACATGATGGGCTACACACTCGTACAAACACGAGGTGTCGAAGTGTCGTGTCCGTGCGATACGAGACGCGCGAAGTGGACTCTGTGCGTGCGTGCACTGTCAGTGCACGACCAGTGCATGTGTCCTCGTGTCCTCGATACGACACGAGGTGTCCTGAAAGTTTAGGGGTGTGTGCGCAGACACAGCCCCCTTGTGTCCACCAATTTTGGTGTGTCCTAGTGGCCTGTGTAGTGAGAACTAAGGGGGTGGTAGCAGGGGATTTTCTGTGACAGTGTGCAGTGCAAATCCGTGAGCTCGTGTCCGATTTGGACACGAACACGACACAGTCTTGTGTTCAGTCCAGTGGGGTTGTGACCTAGGTGTCTAGGGCAACCCAAAAACATATTTTGTTTCACATAATAACAAGGTTTAATCCTAAGTGGCATTTCACCAAACATAGGTTTTCAAACATGGATACGTGTCCGATACGGACACCAAACCGACTCTAACCTTCACCAAATTTTACTCACAGTACCCTAGTACCTAGATGCATGCATACATGAAGAAAAATCAGAGTTTTAACTAAGTTTAAGAGCATTTACCTATTGATGCAATTTCCAAGGAAAACTCAATAAGAGGGGGGGTGTCCTATCCACTTGTTGGTGTCCAAGTCCTTGTGTCCAGCTTGCTAGCCTCCTTTAGCACCCTCTAGGTTGTAGGAACCCAATGCAAAAGACTAGGGTGAATTTGGATCAATATATCTCAAGTTATGTAGGTTTGAAGAGAAATGGAATTTCTAGGAATTAAATTCATGTAAATCATTCATGAATTAATTCAATGGGATTTTATAGGTTTGTGGGCTGCCAAAGGGGGCGTCCTTGGCTGCCATGGGGGGGTAGGGGAGGTGTCCTTGGCTTTCTTCTAGGCTAAGGCTTGGACTTGTGTAAAGGGGTTGGATATTTTGAGTGTTTTTGGTAAAATATCTAAAAAGTAATATCTAGATATTTAACCCACTTTATCCTATGACTAAATCTATCCCCTTATCATTCTAGGTTAGTAACTAAACTCTAGATTAGTGCTAAACTAGGTTAGAAGCTAACATGACACTAATCAACTAATTAAATAATAATAAATCACATAATCCAAATAATTCCAAATAATTCCTAGAAAATTACCAAAATACCCTTTAGGCCAAAAAGCCCTAATTTGATGTTCTAAACCTATGGCTAGGCTCACATGATCATGGTTAGTCTCTAGGTTATGAAATCTCTAGGATTTACACTAGGGTTATACTAACAAAGTCACAAAGTCATAAGTCATGACTTAGAAAATGGTTTAACTTAACTAAAATCACCAGAAAATCATACCATGACTAAAATACCACTAATAAATAATAAAAATAATAAATTTTCAAAAATACTCTAAATTCTGAAAATAGGGTGTTACAAAATGTATTGTCTTCTGTTTCCTTTTTTCAACCACTGATGGTTTAGAAGGTCTTGCCTCAGCAGGAATAGGAGATGACTGAGTTGGCAGTGTTTCAGCAGCATCATCCGCTTCTTTGGAAGTTCTTTCGTAATCTTTGTGGTAGTCTTTTCCAGATCTTATACCAGCAAAAGACTCTTCTTTAGGCTCGGAAGAATGAAGTACCATATTACAGGATTTAGTCTTCTTTCCCTTAGTCTTCTTCTTACGGGGATTTTTATGAGGAATCTCAAATCCCAATCCAACGGAGGATTTCTGACCTTGAATTTGTAAAGGAACTTGCATACCTTTACCATTGTTCAAGTCTTCCGCTTTTTGAAAGTCATAGCCCATCTTTTTCATAAGATGAACTGATTGTTGACTGTACATGTGAGTAGGTAGCAGACTTTCAATAGTCGGTTCAATAGATGAAGAAGGAACAGAGACCTCTGTATTCGCAAGGGTAGAAACTTTCGGTGCAGGAGGTAAAATCCCAACCGGATATTTCTCATATGCAGCAAAAACTTATTGTGCCCTATACAAAAGGACACTGTTCATGGCCAACCATTGTTGATGAGTAAGCTTTAATTTGGTAGGAGGAGCCAAACTCGGAGGACATATGTTCAGACCCCTTAGCCTATTTTCCAAAGGGATGTCACCCCACAAATGATCAGAATCGTCATAATCTGGGGTAACAACATAAAAAATCATATTGAAGGTTTTGACCTTTTTACCTTTCTTGGATTTTGACATCTTACTTTCATGTTCCATTTTATGTACTAAGTCAGGGTATACCCACATGATTTCACCATGTTTCAAGGTGAGAGGCACTAATTCTTCACTTTGATCTCTGGCTGGTGGAAGGTTCACAATCTTCATTGTTGCCTTCGGAATCGGGACAACCCCATCAGAAACTTGCTATGGATGGAAACCTCCAAATTGAAGAGAAATTATATTGGTTGTAACTGTATGCTCATCATTAGTTAAAGCAATAGCTTTAGCATTTATCAACACTTGAATATTCTTCTTCAAGACATAGCAAGCCTTAGTAGGATGATTTATGTATCTATGATAGATACAATATTTGGGATTATCTGTTAAATCTACCTCATTAGGTCATTTTGGCTCTGGAATCTGGAGTTTACCACTCTTCACGAGATATTAAAATATCCTAGGTATATCACTGTCATTGAAAGAGTATTCTTCTTTCGGTTTAGAAGACTCTGGATTACTTGGTGTAGTTTTGGATTTTGAAAGGTTCACCACCAGAGTTTCCTTTCCTTTCCCTAGCGATTACCAGGATTATTACCTGAAGAGGCTTTCTTTCCTTTATCTTCTGAGGCGAAGATCATTCCATGTTCACGAGCCAATCTTCCATTGGTCTCAGCTGAAACTGCTGCTATAATAAACGAGGCCCAATCTGTGAATTGAGAGCCTGTAAAAACAGCGATGGATGGTCGCAGATTTATTTTGCATGTATCAATCAATGCTGAATCTGGCATACTAGGAGGCATTTTTAAAGTAGCCTGTCGAAAACGTTCAATAAACATCCGAGTATTCTCTTTCTATTTTTGTTTAATCTCTATTAAGGAGGACATATTCATGTCCATTCCTCCTTCATAGAAATGAGAGAAAAACATTGCTTTAAATTCGTCAAAAGACGATATACAATTATCGGGTAGACTATGATACCAATCGTATGTTGTACCCGTCAAACACCCAATGAAGACTCGGGTGAGAAGAGCAACATTATTCTGTAAATGTACAGTCATAATATCAAAGTAATTGATATATTGACTTGGAGAAGCCTTTCTATCAAATAATACAATAGATTGTGGCTCAAATTTGGGAGAAAATGGTACATTATTCCAGTTGAGAGAATAAGGTTGCTTAATTCCCAGCTTTTGGAGCTGATCTTTGTGCTTGAGAACTTCAAATTGTGCTCTTAACTCTCGAACTCCTTGAATAGCTTCATTAGTTTGAGGGAGCATGTTTGATTGAATAGTAGTTGGATGTACCGTAACCCCTACCGGAGGTGATACATCTTCTAGAATGATAGGATCAGGAGATGCAGAGTTTTGATTGATAACAGGCTCTTGACTCAGATTAATCAAAGGTATATCAACCCCTTGACTATCTTGAGTTTGTGCAGTTGCCTGTATGGTGTTATCACTGCAGGTTGGACTGTTTGCTGAGTCGTTATTATCTGATACATATTCTGTATCATTGCAAGCATATCCTTTATTGATTGTTCTACAGCAGAAAGACGATATACTGTATGATTGGTAGACGTCTCTTGTTCTTCACCGATAACATAAGATTCAACTTCTCTTGAACACACAGAAGGATTGGTGTAGAGGTAAGAATCAATGCTGTCAGTTTCTGACTCCAAAGATTGGGTACCCCAGCCACTGAATCTGAAGAATGCATACTTAAAGGTTGTTGACTTCTCGATCGAGTATGCTGATACACTCCTTCAAAAGTGTCAAGGATTCGGTTGAATCGTTGTTGACTTGGAGTCCGAGATGAATTGCATTTCGGACGTCGTCCTCTATTGATATGAGATGCCATATTGACTGATGCATAGGACAACTCATGTTCTTGATCATCAACTTGTTGCTGAGGTACGTTATAACTGAATCGGTCAAAAACTGATCGCTTAGTAGCCGAACAGCAACATTTGATCATAATTTGGTGGCATTCACAATGATGATTTTCTTGAGAGAATGTCACAGGAGATTTCTGTTTTTACGCTTTTGTACAAGTAACTCGCGTAAATCAGAAGAATCGAAAGGTAGCATTTTTCTTACATTTGGGACAGAGAAATATTTAGTCCCTTGTGTAAAAAGAAGGTTACTAGCTTCATTGGCAGAAGAAAGTTGTACGCTTTTATGCGCCTGAAGTGGCGTGCATAAATCCTGAGTTGATTTTTGTGCACTGAGAACTCCATCAGCATCGTGCGTAATCCTAAGATTAGTCACTTTGCGTAAAGCAGTATTAGAGGATTGTTGGCGTAAAACAGAAGCTTTGCCAAAAAAATTATTCTCCTTGGATAAACCAAAGGAATTGTTTGTCATAGTAACAGAAGACTTGTCTTTACACTGCACGCGTGTAGGCAAGTTCACTTTAGGTGCAAAAGCACCATTGTGAACTTTATCTACCATGTCACCGACAGAAGATTTTTTTTTACGCGTATAGCACAAAACAGAAGTATCTGCCACGTCACAGATGGGAGATTTGCCTTTACGTGTATGGCGCAAGACATGATTGTCTACCATGTCACAGACGGGAGACTGAATTTTACGCACTAGGCGCAAAACTGAAGTAGGAACTGCCTTGTCACAGACGGGAGCCCCAACAACAGGAGTGGGAAGAATTCCCTTGCCTTCAGAGACAATGGAGAGATCAGAGGGTGCTTTGGACTTTAGGATCCAAACTTTTTGCAACTTTCGTAATTTTTGCACATTGGAGCAGCGAGTACTACCCCCAGTTCGGAGTATTTCTTCGTAAGCAGTCTGGTCGAATTGAACGACCATAGTCTTCTTCGTCGATCCAATCGACACATCATCGTATTGGACAATTGCCTTCTCGTCATAGGAGAAAGTCGTTCCCAGCAGAGTCGCCATTTTGTTTCACTTAACAAAATGCCCTTAAAAGGCTTTTGAAAGAAAACGAGAAAAAGTACAAAAGTAAAAATATTTTCTGGGAAGTATTGCTATGGAAGTCCGATCTGAGAGCGATTACTTTATTCCTTGGACCACACGATGATGATGAAGAGAACTGCTTGAAGAAGAACAATCGGAAGAACTAAGTCACCAGAAAGGTATCGACACAATCGACACTGATGGCACAGTCGAATGCTTTCCTGCTTTGTTTCACTCTGTTCTTGAGAAAAAGTTGAAGAGAAATACTCTAGAAAATCATTTTGCTCTGAAAGTCTCCGGGCTCCAAAATCTTGTACCTCTTTCTTAAAAAAAAGTCTTTATATAGGCTTGTCTTCTGTGCATAAAAAGTATCAATATTGAGTCTCTACGCAAGCTACTAGGATAACTGTCACCCACGTACAGAAATTAGCCTCTATGCATATTGACACGTCCCATTACTTCAGCAAAACAAGGATAACACGTTCCCACGTCCTCGAAAAATGCGACATGAAAGCCGCGTATACAAGCCACGTTCCCACATAATCAGGAAAAGCTGAGCGTAAAATATCTCAAAGTAAGCTTTCTGCGTAAAGTGGCTAAGAAATAGCCTTGAGCGGATAGTTAACTCAAATAAACTCAACGCACACATAAAAAAGTAGCTAAGATAGCCTTGAGCGTAAAAAGCTCAAATAACTTTCATGCGTAAAGGAAGTTGTTTCTCGAGCGTAAAGTAGCCCGTTTACACAAATGATCCTGGGTTAGTGTGAAACAATCTTCTTGGCTTCTGTGCAAATCTTTGTCAGAAAATCAATCTGTCAGAGCAATATCAATCGCGCATTTAATGTGATGTAGACAGCCTGTCTTCTGCATAAAGTCTGAGGATGGCTCTTGCGTAGAGCAATTTGGATAGAGTCTGAGGATGGCTCTTGCGTAGAATTTGAATTAGACTCTATTTGACCTCTGCGTAGAGCTTGAGTTTGACTCAGTTTGACTTTTTGTATCTCACGTAAAGCTTTGCACTTCTTTGACTTGTTTTTTTATAAATTATGATAAAAATATATCATAATTTATTTTTGCTTATACACCCCTGCCCCCTGTCCCTACCCCTACCCCTGCTCGCAGCCTGCCCCTCGGTCTCGGCCTCGCCCACGGCGTAGGCCTCGCCATCGCCCTCGCCCTCGGCGTAGGCTTCGACCTCGGCCTGCTCCTCAGTAGTGGGGTCGGCCTCTGGAATACTCGACGGTACTGGCTACGTAGAAGAAGAAGGCACTAGCTTGGAACTGCTAGAGCCGGGTATGGAGACACTGCGGACGACTAGACCGCTAGTGTATACTGGAGTGCGGGGGGATGAAGAGTCGGTAGAAGGAGTGATAGATGGAGACTGTCGGCCTCGTCGACTCCCACCAGCACCGGAACCAAAGGATCCACGTCGAGCCATATCTGAAAAAATACAGAAGTAAACCATATTACATCTAAAAAAATAAAAGTAAACCATACTACATCTGAAAAATAACAAAAGTAAACCATATTATATCTGAAAATTAAACATATTCAATCCTCTTCTGAGAAACTTTCGTTGAGTCCACATCGACAATATTTGTAATAAGAGGTAGTACGTCTTCCTGATAAGTTATCTCGTCGACATCGAAGGTATTCCGAGCTTTAGTCTTACAGACTGTCCACCAATTTGATCTCCCGGCTCCTCGTTTTGGATAGCTGGTAAAGTAAACTAGCTGAGCCTGGCTTGCTAGAACAAATGGCTCATAAGCTTGATATCGACGGCAATAATTTATGTCAACATGACCATGTTTGTCAACTCTCCAACCTCGACCTTGGATCGGATCGAACTAGTCACATCTGAACAAGACGATCTTACAAGGTTCTATAGCATAATTGTATGTCAGTTTCACAATCTCCTGTAAGACTCCAAAGAAGTCATTGCCTGGGTTGACGTCTTTGTAGTTTGAAGATTTTATGCACAAACAGCTATTCTTCGTAGAATCCAAATCCAAGAAATCGTCTCTTATTCGAGCATTTGTTGACTTAAACCTGAAGCCATTTACGCAGTAACTTGGCCAGGTCTTCACTTGATAAATTGGTCCCTTGGCTAGAGTTTTAATATACTCATTCTCAAGGATTGTCTCCGGACGATCAACCTAAATACCAAATAAACGATGCTAACTTAATTATTCTGTGCAAGTATATACATACAGAAAAAGTAAATTGTGAAGATATCCGTACATATGCTCTCAACCAAAAAGAAAAATGAAGTCTCATTTGTTGTTCTACTTCCTCCTCGGTCGCGTACGGATTATTGGAAGTTACCTCATCCTTAAACATGCTGAAAAGCAATGAAGCATAGGTATATTAGTTATATTGAGAAGAAACGAAGCACGCAAAATAATTTTACTTACCCCTCTAGCTTGTCCACTTCTTCTTCGTCGCAGTTGAGCAATACATATAACATTGCAGCGCTAACCTCGTCGTCATTTAGATATCTTTTTTTTATTTTACCAGATGGTTTTCCGTAGGCAGTAAATACTTTCAGCTTTGTCTCATTACCAACTTCATAGCCGTCGTTATTTCTGGGAGCTCGTGTTCTGTTTGTAGCAATATGAGGCTAAAAATACATGGAACAGAAGTTTGAAATCTCCTCAAGGACATATGCTTCACAAATAGAACCCTCCACCCGTGCCTTATTTTTTACCTTCCTCTTGAGGTGGTTCAACAGTCGCTCGAACGGGTACATACAACGATAACCGATAGGTCCAGCAACAAAAGCCTTATGGATAAGATGAATCGGCAAATGCTCCATTGAGTCGAAGAATATAGGAGGAAAAACTCTCTCAATTTTGTAAAGTATTACCACAATGTCCTTCTCTTGCTTCTCTAAACGATCGACGAGCAACTTGCAAGAACAAAGATCTCTGAAGAATATGCTAAGCTCTGTTAATGGATCCCAGACTACCGACGGTAATAATTTCCGAAATGCAACAGGAATTAACCTCTTCATGAATACGTGGCAATCATGGCTCTTCATTCCGGTCAGTTTATACTCCTTTATGTCGACACATCTTCTTAGATTGGAGACATATCTGTTCGAAAATTTCAAGTCCTAGATCCATCTACAAAGTCTCACTTTGTCCTCCTTGTCCAGCGAGTAGATTGCCTTAGGCCGCAAAAGCTTTCCCTTTCCGTTGTCTATCATGTACAATGTAGGGCGTCTGCATATTTCGGCTAAGTCCAATGTAGCCTTCTGATTGTCTTTTGTCTTTCCCTTGACGTCCATTACAGTATTAATTATGTTATCAAACACGTTCTTCTCGATATGCATGACGTCAAGGTTATGTCTAATCAGATTTGTGCTCCAATATGGCAAATCCCAGAATATACTCCTTTTGGTCCAGTTATGATCTTCGCCAAATCCCTCGCAACGGCTGTTCGTTGTAGAATCTTCAATAGCACTTGGGATTTCTTTTACTTGCTCCCATGTGTCCTCTCTGGACCACATTGGCGGTGGATCGCCCTTCTTCATAGCTCCGGCACGGAAAGCAGTTCTGTTCCTACAGTACGGATGGTCTTTCGTCAAGAATTGTCGGTGACAATCAAAGAAGCATGGCTTTCCTCCATGTCTCAAACGAAAAGCCTTAATACGGTCCATGCAATACGGACATAAAAGCCGACCATGAGTGCTCCATCCAGATAATATTCCATAAGCCGGAAAGTCGTTGATTGTCCACATTAGTGCTGCCCGCATCTAAAAATTCTATTTTTTTTGAAGCATCATACGTGTACGCCCCTGTTTCCCATAGCTGCTTCAGCTCATCTATCAACGTCTGTAAGTACACGTCGATGTTCCTCTTTGGGTTGTTCGGACCGGGGAAAATAATAGTTAAGAACATGTAAGGTGTCTTCATGCACATCCAAGGCGGTAGGTTGTACGGAGTGAGGATTATCGACCAGCATGAATATTGGGAGCCTGAAAGACTAAATGGGATGAAACCATCAGAGTAGAGCCCCAACTTTACATTACGCGCATCAGAAGCAAAATTAGGATATGCTCGATCGAAGTGCTTCCACGCTTCTCCATCGGATGGGTGATCCAACACTCCTTCGGTCTGTTGTCGCTTGTGCCAACTCATATTTTTGGCAGTCTCTTTCACCATGAACAACCTCTGCAACCGCGGCATCAACGACAAGTAGTGCATTAAAGCAGTCGGTCTTCTGACTTGCCTGCAGTAGTTGGCTTGTAGCGATCAGCACCACAGAATCCGTATACTTCTGCATCCTTGTGATCTCTGTAGTAAAGCATGCATCCGTTTTGACAGCAATCGATCTTGTCGTATCCCATCCAGAGGGATCTCACCATCCTCTTAAAGCGGCAGAAGTCTTTCGGTAACTTAGCACCCTCTGACAAGATATATGTAATCAACTCGAGCACTCTATTGTAGCATTTTTGCGACATGTTAAAGTCAGACTTTATGCTCAAGAGCCGAGTAATCACCTTTAACGGTGAATGGTCCTCACAGCCAGGGTAAAAAGAAGTCCTTGCATTCTCCAGCAACTCCATGAACTTCGCAACATCGGCATTCAGTGCCTCCTCATCTGCGTCACGATTGTATAGATCAAAACTAGGCCCCTCAGCGTCGAAGACCATGTTCACGTACTCGTTGTCGACACCAGTTCGGTTGTGGACATTCATATAAGGCTCCACATAAGGCTCAACATAAGGCTCCATATAAGGCTCCACATAAGGCTCCGCTTGGAATGTTAAAGGTACAAGCTCTCCGTGTGCGGTCCATTGGTAGTAATTCGGAAGAAAACCCTTTGTGTATAAGTGATACGTCACATCCAATTCTGGTTGAAACTTTATGTTCCGATATTTTACACACGGACACTTAATGTCCATCATGTCCATGGATTGAGGAAATGCCTTCGCGAATTGGAGGAATTGTTCTACTCCGGCGATGTATTTATCTTACACATCGTACCTGTCATCTCGAATGCGGTTGTACATCCATAAACGGTCTAGCAGATACATGAATATAGCCATTTCTAGATATTTGTAAATATGAATAAACTTTAAAACTGAAACGAATATACTACATACTGTTAGGGTTATATACTAAAAGCATCACTTTTGTAGTAACCTTATTTCCTTAAATTTTGAATGAGAATCATATGGGCAAATGTTTGCATATTGTATTTGTTGCAAGTGTTAATGCAAATGTCTGATATTCTATATTGTAGATAACATGGTGTGTGGTGTCACACAGAAGATCATATTATCAGTTTCCTATGGAGTATATAAATAGTTCACAACCTAGATGGACTTGGACAATCTATTGGAAAGGTTGTAGTGTAATATGGTATTAGTCTATCTTGACTATAGGTTTACACTAGTACACTTTGTGTGTATTGAACAGGACCACTTGAGGTTGTTCTCTTTGTACTGACTACATAAGAGAACAAATACCTCTGTTATTATGGATGCTTGTACTCTTAATCCGGATATAATAACGGACATGTATATGCAATGTGCATTACTTTGACTCATAAAAGAGTGAGATTCATTATGGATCAACAACCTCTATGAATTGGGTAATAACATTGTATGTATGATGGGCTGTTGATTATAAATGGAATCCATGTCCCGGTACATCGGGTTGATGATGTCCTCTTAAGGAGCTCATAAGGATTGTCATGTAAACCCTGCAGGTGGATTATATCCGACATGACAAATAAAGTTGAGCGGTACTACTTAAGGATAAAAGATGTCGAATCAATATAGTTGTCAGTAACTTAATTTGATCGACGGACATACGATATCTTAACATGGGGAGCCAAACGAGCATATAATAAAAGAGCCCACAAACATAATTTGGGATTAGGGAGGTAGTGCAACAATAGCTTATTAGTGGATCGAGCTATTGTTAATGGGCCTGGATTGTGTGTTCGGGCTGAACACGGGATATCCAGATCCGTTAGGAGGCCTAACCCTAATTTCTCCTCATGGTCCCTGCCGTAGCCTATATATATCCTCTATTCTCTGGCTGCCAGATTACTGATCAGAAATTAGAAATTTTCTCTAAATTCGTGATTCACGTAAGGAGAGAAAGAGAGTGCTGCCAAGGAGAAGAAAAGGTTAGGAGATCGTCGCCCACACGACGTCCAACTCGAGGAAGGAATACGTGCAGAAGATCTTGGGGTCGTCCGCTCGAGATTGCCAGGAATTACTTATCTCCTTTCCGCCGCAGGTATAATTCGTGAACCCTAGTTTCCGCCTATGAAGGGTTAGAACACGTATTTGATCCATTTAACTTTCTATCGATCAATACGTACACCAAAGAAAGGGTCCTGGGAATCCCCAGTTCTATCACATACTACATACATACATATATACTGTGAGCCCCCTCGGGGCCCCACCCCGAGCAGTAGACCCCCCAACCCTACGAGCAGCAAGAAAGTCCTAACCCGACGTACGGCCGTGACTCAGGACCATTCTGATGAGTATCGAGATCAAAGAAAATAGACGACGGCATTAACCAACCAACAAAACTACTTGTTACAAATATTGGCACTATCGGTGGTTTCGAATCGGAGTATCAATTTTTTTGGTGTCGGAAAACAAATAATTATTACTAAATTATCAGATTTTTCGGTACTATCGGTGCCCCTGACCCAACCCCCCGCACCCCTTCCCCCCTACACCACCCCTAACCCTAACCCAAACCCTATCCCTAACCCCTCCACCACCAGCCCCCCTCCCCTCCCCATCCCCCCTCACCCCCCTGCTCCCCTCTCCCACCAACTACCCCTAACCCTAACCCGAACCCTAACCATAACCCTTCCCTCCCCCCAGCCTCACTCCTCACCCCCAGCCGCCAGCCTCCCTCACCCTCCCTCCCGCCCCTTCCCCCTCCCCCCCCACACACGCACACAGCCACCCCTAACCCGAACCCTAACCCTAATCCTCCCCCAGCCCCCCTCCTCACCCCCAACCGCCCTCACCCCCCAGCCACCCCCCAACAATTCCTCACCCCCAACCACCCGCACCCCCCCTGCCCCTCCCTCCGAGCCACCCGCACCCCTCAACCACCAACAAGCAAAATAGAGAGAGAGAGAGGGAGTCACGTACCACAGAGGGAGATGAGTCATCGAAGAGAGTGAGAGTCGCCGGAGAGAGTGAGAGCGCCGGAGAGAGTGAAAGTGAGAGCGCTGGAGGGAGAGAGTGAGAGTAAAATAGGAGGAAATGAATCGGAAGGGAATTTAATTAGAATTTAGCGACGTTCATCCTAACGTCGCTAAATTAGTCACTATTAGCGACGTCATATCGACGTTTCACAACGACTAGCTCATGTAACTAATATACATCGTTGTCACATCGCTATTTTTGTCGCTAGTAGCGACTGTTAGCAACGTTTCAATTAAACATTACTAATGTGCACAATTTAGCAACATTTTACGAACGTCGCTAAATTTATGTCGCTAATGGAGCAGATTTTAGTAGTGTTCAAACTAGAAAACATCAATTAATAAACATAAGAGATAAAGCAGTAAGGTATCCCTGACGCTTCATCAAAATGATTATGGGGATATAGCTTTATAAGTTAGCTAGCCCAGAGAGTCATAGGTACATAATCGTATTCAGCTGTAGTCTAATTTATTTATAATTATACAAAGACAAAAATATCCAGATTAACCTGCTAAACATGTGCGGGTGGCTAAACGCCAGAACATAAGGGATAAAAACTATAGTGGTGGAGAAAAAATCCACTCAAGTCTCCCACCAGCCATGCTCCTAGTATGCACCATTGACGTCAGGGAGGAAGGTCGAATCCTCAGGCTCTGCTACATGATCTGGCCAAACAAAACCAACGGAGTCAGCCCCGAATAGCAAGTACCACAAGGGAGCACAAAAGAGTGAGGTAAAACCCAAGCATAAAATAATAATACTAGTAATAATAAAGGCTTCCGGTAGTAACCTCGGTCCACAGCCTGTCATAGCACGATAGACCAACCCAACAACCAAACAAGGACATGGGTTGAACCATGCACCATGACAGTCCATGTCCCTCGGCTACTAACGGAAGGTACAAGGCACAGTCAAGTCATTTTTCAAGCGGCCATTCATTCCTGTGGCTTTCTATATTTGGCAGAGTTATCCCCGCGATACTGATTAAAAGGAATCCTCAGATCGTGTCAACCCAGCAGGGCTAGCCAAACTATTAAGTATATAGCACATTGATTATGCACCGGTCCTCCGGAGGTCTACCGTGCTAAAACATATAACACATAGCTCGTAGAAGTCAGATATAGTCATCTGCTAAAGACGGATGAAACCATGTGGCAGCCAACCCGACACGTCTGGACTGGACCTGGGGTGACTAGTATGGCACGATCTCGGGATTCTTTCCACCCAATGCATCTACCAAGTTAGTTGCCTAGTTAATTTCTAGTTTATCCTCGGAGTTCACATGTCGTGGTCACATGCTCACTCCCTTAGATGTCGTACAATGTACGAGTTCCCCAAGAAGGGATCCGTACTGGCTCGTGGAGTCATACGTATGTACCCCTTCTTGGTGTAATGCAACACACAATACTTACCACGTCATTGCTCCCGACCATTCTTTTATGTAAATGCTGGACTCTTGGATGTACCGGCAGGTATCAAGTAGGAACACTTAGCACATAGGATAGCACCTCGATGCTCACATAGATTATACCTTCGTATACACATAGGTTTATCCAGCACTCGTATAGGTAGTCAAATCAAAAATGAGGACCAAGACACAAGGACGCATGCGGCTAAGGGTTCATACGGCTAAGGGTCATGCCGTCAAGCTCATACGGCCAAGCTGCATGCGGCCAAGGCTCATGCGGCCAAGGCTCATGCGACCAAGGCTCATGAGGCTAAGGCTCATGCGGCCAAGGCTCATGTGGCCAAGCTGCATGCGGCCAAGCTGCATGCGACCGAGGCTCATGCGGCCAAAGGTTATACGGCTAAGATGCATACGGCCAAGGCTCATACGGCCAAGGGTCATGCGGCCAAGCTACATGCGGCCAAGGCTCATGCAGCCAAGGCTCATGTGGCCAAGCTGCATACGGTAAAGGCTCATGCGGCCAAGGCTCATGCGGCCAAGGTTCATGCAGCCAAGCTGCATGCGGCTAAGGCTCATACGGCCAAGGGTCATGCGGCTAAGCTGCTCATCTTCTCCAAAATCTGAGAAAGATGGCCATGGAACCCATGAACTTCAAACTTGCACAACTCGACCAAAACAAAATAAAATCTAACGTTTCGAATGTCAAATTTTGGTAAAATGAAATGCTCTACCGCATGGAACGACTAGATTTTGAAAACAAGCAAGTTTAATAGATCAAAACCAAAGAAAATCGAAAATGACATAAACTTAGATCTACAAGAATCTATCCATCAAAATCGAAAATACCAAGTACTAAACTTGTAGAGGATGATGAGAAGAACAATTTAGACAAATAATATCAAAGGAAAAATCAAGGATAAAAAATGCATAAATCTTTACTTTTGAGCAAGTTGTACTTGCCTAATGGTGGTGGTTGAAGGAATTGAATGAGAGAGTGAATAAGGAAAGAGAGTGTAGAAGAGATTATTTACAGTGGGTGAGGGTTGGCTCCACCAAACTCTAGTCTCTAAACATGCTCTAACTATTTCACTAATGACATATTTAAATGCTACATTCAACAATTAGTAAAATAATAAATTAAAGGTGCACATGTAGAAATACTGTAAACAGGAGTCAAAAATAAAAATGCGTATGTCGAGATCGAAGAATGACACTTGAGACAGTATAGAACGAAGCAATTTGAGGAATTATGTTGTGCGATGAACTAAGATAGACAATAACAAATATGATTTTGAGTGTGAACAAATTAATCATATAACTTGTTCGAAAGATAGCTATAATGAAACTAATTTCGAATGTCGAAGAATGGTTCATATATCCAGTTCAAATGATAATATTAGTTGCACGATTCAGAGTTCGTTACAAAGGAAGATCGTCAGGTTATGTATATTATTGATGGTATTCAGGCGTATCAGATATCGATATGCGATAAATCAAAGTTACTCTGATAAGAGGAATGATGATCGTATCAAATATTGTTGTTGAAATGGATTTCATACTTTGTGATTTTGGTTTTTATAAAAGTTTGGATGAGTTGGTAAGATGAACTTGAAGTTTGCCGGAATGGATACTACTCGGACTATGCAAAATGAAAATTTTGATGAGTTCGTGGGATTGATGATATAAAGATTTTTATGAGCCAAAAAATTTATAATTAGTAGGCGATCTTGTAATTTTACGATGAGATGAATGCACAAGATTGAAGACTAGTAAGTTTGGAAATTTGAGTGAAGTTACAATGGATGAATTACGATTGATGTTATACGACTTAAGAATTAAAAAATTGACAATGCGACTTGTGATTGAAGGATTATTACATTGGAATTTTGTAGTCAAAGTACATGGGTTTAGATTGATAGGTCTGTTAAACGAATCGAAGATTGTGACTTTGAGAGTTGTGAGTTTGTCTCGTTTAACCATGTCGTGATCGAGGATGATCGTGAAACGATTTACTAGGAGTGGCTTTGCTGAAACAGACTCGGACCCCTTGGATTAAAAGTTACAAATTTGGATAGGAAAAATCTATGTTCGAAATTTAAAAATTAGAGTAATACGAGCTTGGGTAGAAAACCCTATACTATTGACTATGGTTTGACCTTAGAATTGGGGATAAAAGTTTTGATATCGTTGTTTGGGAATGGTGGTCCCAATGCTGACTTTGACTTTATTCTAGCGAAGATAGCCTAGTGGTTAGGCAGATGTCCATGTGTTGAGAGATAGAATTGTTCGATCGACCCTAGTGAGAGTTGTATGGGTAGATTATAGAGCTGAGGGTAGCTAGCTATATAATTAAGACTTGAAAGATGAACAAATGATCTTAAAATATTTTTGAATGACCGATAGAATTAGATTGAATGATGAAATTGGATATTGATTTTGGTTGACAAGATGATTCAATTATGTGGGATCGGATTCTCTACCACGAGCCTTGGTTGAAATGCATATATTTCGGAGACGCCTTAAATATGTGCACGATCCTACTCGAGCGGTAATGGCAGATTCTCTATCATGAGGTTTGGTTAAAATACATATATTTCGGGGATGTCTTAAATATGTGAACGATCCAACTCGAGTGGCATGCTGAATTCAAATGAGACGAAAAGTATGATCGTTGAAATAAAATAGATCAAATCGGGTTTGATCAAATTCGTTCGAGGTAAACATACTGGAATATGTGGGCTAGATATTTGGGACCTTGATAATGATAGAGGATTGATCGAATGAGTTATCATATGTGGATTGAATAAATCAAAATTGTTGGACCGAATTTGAGTATAGAAGAAAGTTGGTGATCAAAAATAAATTCATGTGTCGATGAATCGAATGTGTCTCGAGGATTGAATGAAAGCAAAAGTTTACTTGATCGGATTAAAAATCGTATTTGAAAGAGCGTATTCAAGAAGTACATAACTAGAAATTTTGGATTTTGATTTACTATTCAAAGGGTTTAGAAAGTTCGGAAGATAGTACGTGAAAGATGCAAAATAATTTCGGAAGACAGTAAAAATTGTTGGTGAGAATTTGATATCAATATGTTATGAATGATTGAGACATTGATGCAAGTCAGGTTTCAGAGATTTATCGGGAATTGAATAGAAGACTTAGGAATTTTGTTCGAATGTGATTGAGGGATAATTACACTAGGTTTCGAATAGAAGAAAATCTTGGTTATGTTTTGATACAGAAAAGATCGAAGATAGCGCACGAGTGAGTTGCCCTAGAGTTAAGTTGGTCGTATGCACAGTGAGTTATAAGTTGCCACATGTCACAGATATAGTAGCACGAAGTGTTGTGTGAATAAAAGAGAAAAATTGGCGATTATGTCACGAATAGTTGATCGATTGGAAGGGCATAGGTGTTCGATACGAAAGTTAGCTAAAGCATGAATGTGGCTCTAATTGATGGAATGTAGAGGAGATTGTGTTCGAGAGACGTTGAATGTTGTGCCAGGTGAATTCGAGTTAAGGATAGCGTGACTATGTTGATGAGTGTATACTCAGTAAGTTTCGAGGAAGAAACTTTTTTTGAGTGGTGTATTATGTAGTGTTCCGTCCCGCTCAGGTCAACCGGAGGAATCAAAACATAACGATGTTTGGACTTGGCTATGCAATGGCTTGCTCGAAGTCCCACTCGATCGAAGCAACTCCTCGTTCAGTTGTGTGAATTCGATGGACTTGCCTCAGCTTGGCCTTCACACTAATAAAATAGAATTTTTATTACACTGAATTGTAATGACATGCTCCGCCCTAGCGGAATGCCGATTCAAACGGCAAGTGCAACGACTCAAACGAGCCGTCGACCCGAAGAGTTGGCATCGACCTGATGAAGAATCGATGCAAGGCTTACATTGGCCCGTCAAAGATGAATCCAGACTTAGACTTTCAAAGGCGCGCTTGGAGTATCGCTCGGCCGATGCGAACATCGCTAAGGTGGGTGGCTCCGATGAACCTGTCTTTGTATAGCCTAGACACTTAACAATGCGGACACTATCACGAGAATCGCTAGGCGATAACACCGTGCATGTTAATAAATGACTCAACGCACCTAGCTAAGGGATTAATCCCACCTTGCATGCTTATATAGAATATGGAAAGGAACATAGAAAATATAAGAACTCTAGCACCGCGCTCCATGCTTGTGCTACGGCACAAGCTTACGTTCAAGTCCCTATGCGTTCAACAATGAAACAATGAATGGTTTACAACAATGAAACGGGAAGACTATCAACATAGTCGTTCCGAGTAGAGTATAGCAACATTGAAAGGCCACGGGACCGATGGGTCGCCAAGGCGACTCCCGCACAGGGAGTTGCAAAAAAATGTATAAATGAATGAATGAATGAATGAATAAGTGAATGAATGAATCAATGAACAAACGGACAAGTGAAAGAAAGAAAAGAATGAATGAATAAAAGATAAGGAAGAAAAGGGATGGTTAGCGACAGGTATGACGGGCAAGTACAATAGGGCTCGCTACCCGCGCTGCACGGACGCCAACCTGGTCGATAACGTATTGTGTCTAAGGGTTAGCCTACGACTCAGAGACAGTCGTTAAGTTAAAATAACAATAAAATATTAAATGGTCGTGGACGGCTCGTACACGAGTGAAAAGGGATTCCAAGGGCAGCGAACGACGATTTCGTGGCCGGCCTAGGCGGAATCATGGCCTACGGGCGGACAGGTGTACGGGCTTGGGCACATAACCAAACGTAGGGCCGGTTATTCAATAGTCTATCAAGGTGTACAAGCCATCACGCTTGATAGATGAGAATGCCACAGGGGAAAATATCCAAAATAGCTGACATACCAGCGACCGGTGCATATAGATTTAAGTGGGCTTTGCTGGTGGCAATCCACGTGCAAGTCCTTGCATTGAAATCAAAGTAATCTAAGTTAACTGTACAAAGCACCTTCTGAATAGGCTTGAGTATAACACACAAAATGATCATGAGTACTTCGAGCAACGAGTTAGAAAACGTGCCTACGACGTATTAGAATCTAAGGCAGGAACACGCCCTTGGCACTGAATGCTTACGTGAATCATGTTAAGTTGAAATATATGAATTGTTGACTAACTTGGTTTACATTAAACAGGAAAGGCCGGACGATAAGTATGGATAAGTCATGTATGTATTTCCATGCGACACTTGAAATTGGCAACACGAGATAGGCTATGAAATATGCCATGAAATTGATCCTAAGGCAAGATTAGAAAGAAAATGAATGATAAAGATGCACAAAAGTAAATAGAACGTGTTTGGTAACGATAGCATTGTGGGCGAGCTAGCCTCCCCACCAGTGCATAATAATGTACTGATAACCCCACAGTCTGCTTGCAGAAAGCAGGAAACGTCGGCGGGTGCGGAGCTTTCCTCGAACGTGCTAAGGCGCGGAGCTATCTCTGGAGCCTTGGAGCGTTGCAAGGAGCTGAAGCACCCTATACAGGACATAATGTATCGGAACATCGCCATGAATCATTCCATGTTGTAAGCCACTTGGCACGCCCATTTATGTCTCAGAGAGAGAGCTTGAGCGACTTGTAATATCGGCCTAACGCCGCTTGTAAACTTCTTGAATATCAATAAAGAGTTCGAATTCGCTTCTACTTGTGCCTATTTACTTTCCGCTGCAATGGGGACACTCTGTGCAACTCTGTGGCCTAGCTAAAATCAACCGTTTCTGGACTTGGCCTTGTACGGGCGCAACCTAGGCCCGTACGGCATCACGCCTTAGCAAGGACGATCGCTCCTACGGGAGCGGGGCGTGACAGATTGGTATCAGAGCACGGCTTTACGTCCTTGGACGTCATTTTGATTTTCTCAGTTTTGAAAGCTCGTTGGAAAAAGAAGTGTACGCTCTCTCTCATTGTGCCTTGGGATGTTCCATACAATAAGTTTAAATATTTTCAAAAGCTCGTACTAGTACTCGGTTGAACGGGATCGATAGGCAAAGGTCTTTGTACCGAACCACGACAGACTTGAGTCGAAGGAAAACTAAAATGCTAGAAGTTAGCAAATGCAATGCGTGCTTGAATAACCTTACGCTAACAATGTCGAACGATGTTAAACTTGACTCGATAGAGAACACATGCTAAGTTAACATGTCGCGTGCGTGCCTGACTAGTCTTGAGTCGACCTAGCAAGTGAGCGTGCAAACTTGAATATAGTCCGCACGGGATGGTTATGCGGCACAACTTAGTCCGCGTGTCGCTCACCTCGACTTTTGGGTGCAATCGGGTTATGAACGATATCAAGTACCGCTCGGTTGGGAACGGAGATACACTTAGAGTGTATATCAATAGGAACGCTATCAAACTAACGCTTAGGCGTGCACGGAAGATTTATTGGATTTTGAGGATTAGTGTGAACGACTTAGTATGTCGATACGACGTAAGCGATTACGCTAGAGATTCGTCGAACGAATCTGATATATGTCTTAATAAGTGATGCGAATGTGATTTTGGATTAAATAGGATGGCTCAAATCCGAGTGGTGTATGGATTTTCTTGGAAATCATTTGAACAAGATTGAGGATTTATAGAATGACTTGAACTCGAGTGGTGTATATGATAGCTTCGAGAAAGAATAAGAATGAGTATCGACGACTAGTCGAGTGGCTCGAAACCTGAGTGGTGTATGGACGTCATAGAAATTGTTCGAGCGAGACTAAAGGATTTACGGATCGTACGAGTATGTCGACAAGCGATTTGATCGCGCAAAGCCTTAGAACGTGTCACGCTTAGTTGGCCGAGACTTCAAAAGTCCCGAACGAGATGTCGCTGGACAACTTGTCAATGGACAACGCGAGTTAAAAAATGGTTCAAAATGATGAATAAAAATGAATGGTCTTGATCGAGGAAACCTAGAGGATCGCGCATACGATTTCGGATTGATTCAAATGAATTATGACTTGAGTTTGAACAACAATCTTGAAACTAGCTTGAGGAATAGCAGTTAAACTTGATCTCGAATATTAAATGAAATTATGGATTATCCAACCCGGACAACAGCATCAACGCACGACTCGAAATCGGTTGTATAGGAAGATCGTCAGGTTACGCATATCGTCGATGGTATTGAGGCGTATCAAAGATCGATATGCAATAACTCGGGGGTACTCTGACTCGACGAATGACGATCGTGCAAATATCATTGTTCCGTTGGATGCTATACTTGGGATATTAACAAATGTGTCGAGGAAAAGATTGACTTGGCTCGAGGATTTTTTAGTTGAACGCATGACGGTCAGACTGTCGAATTGATTTGGCTTGGATGAAAATGTGAACGCTTGGATTTACTTCGACGATAACCCCAACATCGACATACTTGTCTTATACGAGCGCAACTCCAGCCTCGCACATGCGTCGCGCCGATTAGGGCGATCACTCCGCGTGAGCGCTGGTATGGTGATTCATACAGCGGGAGTGATTGAACTAGTATGGCGTGGCAATTTGTGTGCTTCGACTTGTGGTGACGCAAAGGTGAACTTGAGAATGACTTGGTATGCTTGATAATTGAGCTTGAGGATTTCGTAGGTCCAATCCGCGTATCGAGAATGAATTAGTCTAGACGCAAGCAAGGGTTACCCCCCGATGAGAATGATTATTCTATGGGAGCGTTGTATGGTGATTCATGAACCACCGTGGATAATCGGACTCGCGTGAGATTGGGGCACAACGTATTGTCAAAGCTAGACGACCTCGTGATCGAATACATGAATTGGTTAGAATTGGTGATTTGAATGGATTCGAAAATGTGCAACGATGTATTGATGCGAATAAGTGATCGTGCTCGATGTTTAGAAATCTGAGTGATGCGAGCTTGGGTAGGAAATCCCGTACTACCGACTTTGGTTTGACCCTAGGATTGGGGTCAATGTTGGAATTATTGTTGGGGAACTATGATTCCAATCCTGACATTGACTTAGCCTCGAAAAGATGGCCTAGCGGTTAGGCGAGACGTCATGTTTCATGGGTTATCAATCGAAAGATTAATCTTGAGGATTGGCATGGATGGATAGCGTAAATCAGGAATATAGGAAACTCTGCTCACGAGATTCGGCTGACATGCATATATTTTAGGGACGTCTGAGTATGTGCACGATGCGACTCGAGTAAGAATGACGAATTCTCTATCATGCGGCTTGGCTGAATGCATGTATTCTAGGGACGCCTGGAATGCGTGTACGATCCAGCCAAGTGATACGTTGAGTACAAATGAGACTTGAGGAATGGATGAGTGTCGAGAACTTGAAATCGTGTTAAAAGAAAGGAATGATACTAGTACGAGCGTGGCTAGGAATCAAAGAAATGTGTAGGCAGAGTGAGCGTGAACGACGACGAGATTAGCCCTAAACAGGTGAATGGTATGGAATCGATATCGTGCAAGTAAAAGTTGGTATAACGAATTGAACCATTGATAGGAAGATATACTCGATGATAGTACGATACGTGGCCTTGAATCGGACGAAAATTGCTTAAACTTGGTCGACTCCGCTAAGAAAAAAATCATATTAATTTCGTAGACAAGAACGCTTGAGAAATGAATCGAATCATCTCGATGACCGAGATAAACGATAGTGAGATGCACACAAGTTCGGTTTTAAATCGAAGTTAGCAAAACGATCGGCAAATCAAAACTATCACGAGTAGCTTGTCCGACTTCGCTAATCGCTAAGCTTGGTTGAAATATACGTATTCGGGGGATGCCTTGACTATGTGCACGATCCAAACTCAGCGATATGATGAACTCGAATGCTGCTGCAAGTGGGTGTTGCGATGCGCATGAACGAATGAGTGAGTTGACCTCAACCTACGACTCTCGTATTTTACGAATTACAATGCACCGCGTGCGACCGTTTCAATCCCATGATACGTCGAAATAACAACCAGTCGAAGAAACACGACAATTGAATAAGCACCATCAACTCTGAAATGAATAAAAAGCCATACAATAAAATCGACCAAACGTATGCGACACGGAACTTGGAAAAGTATCGAGTATAGTTCGATGCCATCGAACGGTAAAGCCATTCGATAGGAATTATCTAAGGTATGCATACGGCGATAAGTAAAGGAACGATAGAATGACCCGTACTCAGGAAGTCTCGAGGACGAGACTTGTTTTGAGTGGTATATTATGTAATGATCCGCTCCGCCCTAGCGGAATGTCGATTCAAACGGCAAGTGCAACGACTCAAACGACCGTCGACCCGAAGAGTTGGCATCGACCTGATGAAGAATCGATGCAAGGCTTACATTGGCCCGTCAAAGATGAATCCAGACTTAGACTTTCAAAGGCGCGCTCAGAGTATCGCTCGGCCGATGCGAACATCGCTAAGGTGGGTGGCTCCGATGAACCTGTCTTTGCTTAGCCTAGACACTTAACAATGCGGACACTATCACGAGAATCGCTAGGTGATAACACCATGCATGTTAATAAATGACTCAACGTACCTAGCTAAGGGATTAATCCCACCTTGTATGCTTGTATAGAATATGGAAAGGAACATGGAAAATATGAGAACTCTAGCACCGCGCTCCATGCTTGTGCTACGGCACAAGCTTACGTTCAAGTCCCTATGCGTTCAACAATGAAAAAATGAATGGTTTACAACAATGAAACGGGAAGACTATCAACATAGTCGTTTCGAATAGAGTATAGCAACATTGAAAGGCCACAGGACTGATGGGTCGCCAAGGCGACTCCCGCACAGGGAGTTGCAAAAAAATGTATAAATGAATTAATGAATGAATAAGTGAATGAATGAATAAGTGAATGAATGAATCAATGAACAAACGGACAAGTGAAAGAAAGAAAAGAATGAATAAATAAAAGATAAGGAAAAAAAGGGATGGTTAGCGACAGGTATGACTGGCACGTGCAACGAGGCTCGCTACCCGCGCTGCACGGACGCCAACCTGGTCGATAACGCATTATGGCTAAGGGTTAGCCTACGGCTCAGAGACAGTCGTTAAGTTAAAATAACAATAAAATATGAAATAGTCATGGACGGCTCGTGCACGAGTGAAAAGGGATTCTAAGGGCAGCAAACGACGATTTCGTGGCCGACCTAGGCGGGATCATGGCCTACGGGCGGACAGGTGTGCGGGCTTGGGCACATAACCAAACGTAGGGCCGGTTATTCAATAGTCTATCAAGGTGTACCAGCCATCACGCTTGATAGATGAGAATGCCACAGGAGAAAATGTCCAAAATAGCTGACATGCCAGCGACCGGTACATATAGATTTAAGTGGACTTTGCTGGTGGCAATCTACGTACAAGTCCTTACATTGAAATCAAAGTAGTCTAAGTTAACTGTACAAAGCACCTTCTGAATAGGCTTGAGTATAACACACAAAATGATCATGAGTACTTCGAGCAATGAGTTAGAAAACGTGCCTACGACGCGTTAGAATCTAAGGCAGGAACACGCCCTTGGCACTGAATGCTTACGTGAATCATGTTGAGTTAAAATATATGAATTGTTGACTAACTTGGTTTACATTGAACAGGGAAGGCCGGACGATAAGTATGGGTAAGTCATGTATGTATTTTCATACGACACTTAAAATTGGCAACACGAGATAGGCTATAAAATATGCCATAAAATTGATCCTAAGGCAAGATTAGAAAGACAATGAATGATAAAGATACACAAAAGTAAATGGAACGTGTTTGGTAATGATAGCATTATGGGCGAGCTAGCCTCCCCACCAGTGCATAACAATGTACTGATAACCCCACAGTCTGCTTGCAGGAAGCAGGAAACGTCGGCGAGTGCGGAGCTTTCCTCGAACGTGCTAAGGCGCGGAGCTATCTCTGGAGCCTTGGAGCGTTGCAAGGAGCTGAAGCACCCTATACAGGACATAATGTATCGGAACATTGCCATGAATCATTCCATGTTGCAAGCCACTTGGCACGCCCTTTTATGTTTTATAGAGAGAGAGCTTGAGCGACTTATAATATCGGCCTAGCGTCGCTTATAAACTTCTTGAATATCAATAAAGAGTTCGAATTCACTTCTACTTGTGCTTATTTACTTTCCGCTGCAATGGGGACACTCTGTGCGACTCTGTGGCCTAGCTAAAATCGGCCGTTTCTGGACTTGGCCTTACACGGACGCAACCTAGGCCCGTACGGCATCACGCCTTAGCGAGGACGATCGCTCCTACAGGAGCGGGGCGTGACATGAATAGGGTTGATAATAAAAGAGACAAATCCACATAGCTAAAAGGAATAATCCTGCTCTGAGTCAGAGTGTGTAGAACATAAAAAAATATCAACTTATTGCCTCTATGTCTCTCCACGATGTGTTTTCGAAGCTGAAACTCGGTCTTTTGACCTCACGATTGAGTTAGACAGAATTTAGCCACGAGCTATCGACTTGATGTATAACATGCACATTTGTACGATGCCAATGCACGTTTTCACAGTTTCAAGGCTCGTCATATAAAGTATGACTTGGTTAGTAGTATTGCACAGAACACGGTTGGTTAAATGTTAAGTAGGAGGGCTATCAATATAGTCGTTCCAAAATTTGAGTCAAAATGATGTAGTAACATGGAAAATGCTCGCGACCGTGGATCGTCGAAGCAATTCCTGGTTGGAGGGAGCTGCGTAAAAGTATGAGAAGTAAAGAATAAGAATTGATACTAAGAATGGTAAGTCAAGTCGGGTCTTGCATAGTCATTGAACAACTTATGCACAAGGTTTGGTTCCTCGAACGATCGTCGGGGCACCGAGTTCGTATCGGCCTATGAGGTATTGTAGGTATTGTACGTATGACCTTCAGCGGTGGTGCGATCTGTATTCTGAAGTGGATGATACAATGCAGGCTACGGGGCCTTCAGTGGAGATCGTACCTCGCACTCAAACTGTCACCGTAAGCATAAGTCCAGGATAACTTGTGATGCTAGTGACCTATTTTTGTATAGATTAGGTCAAATGTGCTGAACAGCAATCCGCATGCATGGTGTCAGTTAAGCAAAAGAAGTGTAAGCACGGCACGAATGAGTCAAAAAATGGGTACACGGTTTGCAACACACCTTTATGAAGCCTAAGATTTGGCTATAGCAGTGACACATGCTTCAGCACGAGATACGTGGTGTCGGATGTTTGAGTCAATAACACAAGTTTGCGAGTATGGTTTGAGTCGTTTGTATCATGAAACAAAAAAGATCGTAAGGCAAATATGAATGGGTTACACTCTGTTACGAGGCACGGCCTCGATGTTTGTCACACAAATGGGTCTTACTGCACAGTCACGATATTTACACAAGCAAGGTTTTGTAGCACGGTCTCAAAGAATTGATAGTACGATCACGTTGATCGCAACACGAATACGTCAGGATTTTAATTAATCAATTTGATCCTAAGGCAAGAATAGAAAGATAAACAGAATAAAAGTTGCACTCACTAAATGAACATGTTGGTTTGTATGGGTGGACGAGGGGCTCACTCACCAGTACGGTTGTGTAATGACAACCCACTAGTTTTTATGCGCAGGTTATAGGTACCTGCTCGTTCGAGGCGGAGCTCGCTTGGATGCACTGAGGCATGGAGTTCCTTAACATTTTGAGGCGTGCGGTCGTGTTAAAGACTTCGCCTATACGGGACATAATATATGGACTTTGCCTTCCAAAGCATCCGCAAAATTGTACGCCTAGTGGTAAGATATTGTATTGAGAGATGAGATAGAAGAGTGATTTGTATTCAGAGAGAGAGTGAGCTTGAGTGGTTGCAATCTCAGCTTCGCATCCTTGTAATCTTATATTCAATATCAATAAAGAGTATCATTTTATACATGTCTTTGAAATGTTCAACTTTTCTGCTTGGGACTTCTGTGCAATAACCCTGTCGCTTAGCCTATAAACGACGTTATGGAAACCGTCTTGCGTGAGCGCAACCTAGGCTCGCACGGTATCACACCCTAGCGAGGACGAACGGTTCTACAAAATTGGGACATGATATGAGTGGCCAATTGGACATGAAAATTGAGATAGAGAAAGGCCAATTAGACATGAAAATAGACATAAGAAGATGACATTGAAAAGTACACAAAATCCTAGATGCAAAATAGCGTACCTGATGGAACAAATTCAGACTTGGAATCCAACTTTGGGTGACTTCTAAATTCATAACTTTTCACCAAGTTGTCATAGCTCCTCGGAGGCTTGCTAGGGCGTTAGAGAAAGGTCTTGAGAAGGCATGAGAGGTGGTGGAAGGGGAGGAAGTGGTCAATTTTTAGGGTTTCTGTCGGTTGGTACATGACAGCAAGCGCATGGCAAAGAAGAATATGTGTGCTCGGTTTTCTTAAGATTTAAATGTAGAAACAGTACAGAAATACGAAGGAGCATGGGTTTTATGTGAGAGAAGGGATTTGAGGGAGATTTAGATTTGGTTTGATAGAACTTGGAGAAGATCTAATAGTTTAAATCAAAGGTGTATCTCAAAAAGAATTGATTGGGTCAAAATTAGGAAAGTTGTTATGGAGTTGATTTAAAAATAGATTTTAAATCAATATGGCTGTCATTTAGTTCATAAAAATCAGTAAAAAAAATATTTCTAATAGATTAGGGTACCCTAGAATAGGCTATACGAATCTTACTTGGACTACTTTTGGGTCGGTGGAATTATTTGGATCGGTTTGAGTCCAATAAGTCCAATATTTGGTCTTGTGTGCCATTTGAAAATAAATAACACATGAAAACTCAATTGAGTGGCACACCATTGACATGTGTGTAGTGGGCTCAAAATAGGTCGAAATCATATATTGGGTCGAGAAGTTTGGATCGAATTTGGGCCTCAAATCAAAATTGAAAAAATATATTAAACTTACGACGAAGGATAAAATAACTATTTTTATCCCAAAATTGTACAAGAAATATGTAGTACAAAAAAACATGTTTGAGTGGGACATGATATAGCAAAACAAAGGTGGACACATCTAGAATACGAATATTAAACTTGTTTTGAGGAATTGGTCAATGTTGTACTTCAAAAATTAAATCTACGACAAAGTGCCTATATAGCCATAATTAAAAATATAATATAATTTAATATATAAAAATTATATAAAATAAATAAATAAATAAATCTCTAAAAATTAGGTCCAACTTTTATTATAGGAAAAATATACTTGTATTATTTTTATTATAGGAAAATACTTGTATTATTTTTTACTAATTAGTCATGAGCTTTAGCTCGCCCTGAGAATATGCTCATATGTGACATATTATAAAGCATTATGAAGTATGTCCAACTTTGTTTAATCTTGGGCCTTAAATTTTGTGATTAGAAAATATGCATAATATGGACTAGCAATGAAATATTCTTGCAATTCCTTGATTGGGATTGGACATGGACAAGTCCAAGTGGTTCAAGAAATATGGGCAATCTACATCGATTAGAATAGGCTATCAGTGTAGGGAGATGGGGGAAGGTGTGACCTATTAGTCCTTTGGTGTTAGAAGAAGTAGAAATGATGGGATAGATATGAATGAAGTGAAATGAGCATGCAGCTACTTTTATGCATGGTCACAGTGAAATGGAATGGACTAAAGAGACCCGTGCATCATTTGGTTTGTGAGTTCAATTTTGTTAAATTTTGTGAATTGCATTCTTTTTTACATAGCATTTTTTTTCCAAAATACAAGTTATAAAAAAAATTCTTTTCTTAGTCAATAAAGTAGTATAAAAGATGTTTAACAAATTAAGTAGCATAGTTTCTTTGCCCTTCAACATCCATGTTTAACAGGTAAACTATCATTGAGAAAGTTGTTGCAAGTGGATCTAATTATCTTTAACATTTCAAATACTTGAAAAATTAAATTATCTATGTATCCCCCTTAATTTGTCTATTGTATTTAAATTAGAGATGGTCTATATACCTTTATTAATTTTGTAACTTAATTATTTGGAGAAAATTCTTTGTTACCATGACCCATAGGATAGAGTAACTACATGTATTGATGTTAATAGGAAGAGATGCTCCACTATTGAAAAAAAAAAATGATGGTGAAAGAAATTATTAATATAGTTAATGATGACTTATCGGCCAATCGGTAAAATGCAAATTAAACTTTCTTTATTAGCAATAGTTGTGGTATGGATGCCATAAGAAATTAAAGGGCTAGTTTCGCAAGGAGAGGGGTCTATCTGTTATGTACTATTGAAGTGGATCGTCAGTAGAGATGTTCTCACTAGTGCCCCTTCTTCTAATGGTACTAAATTTATCGTTCTCCTGTCGAAAAAATTATATATAATGACTCAAACTCATGACCCTCGTCCAACACTTGTAGTTCATATGGAAAGCAGTGCGTACACCAAACAGGGTTGACAGTGTTCGAGCTTTCCAACCGTAAGGGCGTATAGGCAAGGGTGGAACCAGACATTCAAGTTAGGGTGAGCTGGAGTAGATCGTGGTGGACTAAGTGTGGACTGACTCATAGAAAAAAAAAAAAAAAAAAAATATATATATATATATATATATATATATATATATATATATATATATATATATATATATATATATATATATATATATGAGGTGGACTGGAGCCCACCCCACCCCACAGAGTGGGTACGCCCTTACGTATATGTGTGTGGGGGTTGTAATAAAAAAAATCACGACCCTCTAATGTTATGTCTTCATACACTGACCACTTAATCGACATCATGTAAACCACGTATGCAAGTACATTATTTGTGTTCTTAAAACCAAATTTAAAAAAAAAAAAAAAGTAAACTTATATGAAAGGAAATGATATATTTTGTTTTTATTAAGAAATTCACCTTATTTTATTTTTATTAAGAAATTCTCAGAGGACAACTTGGACCAGAAGGAAATAAAAGCTCACTTTACTCTTTCCCCCCTCTGCCTTATTAAAGAGAGGTCTTTTTTCTGGTGCAAATGAGATGATAAAAGAGCTCTCCTTTTGCAGCTTCTGGTACAACACTGATACACAGCAGCATCATCAGCAAGTAGCATACTTCACTTTTACTTTTGTTTTTTCCCTTCCTCCCAGCTGATCAGTACTGACAAATACACAGAGAGAGAGGGAGAGAGAGTCAGCTTTAGTTTTGAAACAAAATGGAGGGGGCGTGGGTCTTCAAATTATTTAAGAATGATTACTCCATGATGATATATAGAGAGAGGGAGCCATGCACAATACTGCACACACATTCATTCCTCTCTCTCTCTCTCTCTCTCTCTCTCTCTCTCTCTCTCTCTCTCTACTGCATGCAATAGCTATTGTCAAAGGACACCAAGGGGCAGGTCATGTAGCTAGCTATAGCTACTATGCTGACAAGCTCTCTCACTGTTCTCAAAATTAAACTTGTCAAATCTTGTCATGGCCTAGGCTTGGAATGGGACCCCTACTGAAAGTGAATGTGACCCTTCTTTGACTCCTACTAGCTAGCCTTGTTTTCATCACGTATCTGGACTTTGACAAATGGGAAATGCTTATGGTTACAACCAATTTTAGTTACATCTTTTAATCGGAGGAGAGGAGGAATCGGGTGGAACCATATTAGCAAAGAGTGAATGTGGATTATAAAAAAGTTATAAATTTTTGATAGTAAAATTGGCATTATATATATATATATATATATATATATATATATATATATATATATATATATATATATATATATATATATATTTGAAGCAGTAGGCACTTGTGGCGAACTTGCCTCCACTTGGACTAGAACTCCCGACCACTTGGATCGCATGCATCTCTCTTAACCACTAGACTAGAGGTCATATATATATATATATATATATATTTTTTTTTTTTTGCAAATGTGTGTGTGTGTGTGTGATATTTTGCTGACCTACTCGGACTCTGGTTGACCTGACCCCACCCAGCCTAACACTGTGTTTGGGAAAATATATATATATATATATATATATATATATATATATATATATATATATATATATATATATAGGAAGCGGATCAAATGTCCCGCCCGCGGAGCCCCGTCGAAGCCCCACCCCCCCCCCCCCCCCCCCTGCACCATCGGATCGCGCGGGGCCCGCGTGGGGCCCGCCCCCGCCCGCGCGATCCAACGGCTAAGGGAGGGCAGGATTTCGGCGGGACTCCGCGGGCGGGTATATATATATATATATATATATATATATATATAATCCTTGGTCTGGGTGGGGTCAGGTCAACCACAGTCCAAGTAGCTCAGCAAACTTCCATACGTGCCTGCATGCGTTGGAAATTATGGTACTTGGAAGCAGTTGGGAGGAACTTGACCTTGCCATGATCTGCATGCACGCTTGCGTGTTTTTGTAGTTTAATTTCAAGTCCCAAGAATAAGGACTATGGAAGGAAGGAAGGATGTATAATCGAATGGTAGTTTGTCATATGGATTTTGGGCGAGTAGAACAAAAATAAAGCATTGTCATGGTCGGAAACGTGATTTACCATAAGAAATCGTTTGGTTTGCGGAATTGGAAAATTGGAAAAGAAAAGTGATTTTTTGTTTGGGTGCCAAAAAAAACTGAGAAAAAAGAGAATTTATTTCACAAGAGGAGAAAAAATAGGTAGGGCAATGACTTCTCCCACCAACCTAAGGATTCAATTTTCTCCCCTCTAAGGATTCACTTTTTCTTCCATTTTTTTTTTTATTTTTCCAAACACCGAAAAAAAATTGTTTGCAATTACAATTTTTCAAAAGAAAGGGAATATCAAAGAATCAATTTTCATTCCTTTCCTCGAACCAAACGAGGCCTAAGAGAATTGGAAGGATAAACCCTAACTCGGGTAGAGGTTCCAATTAGGCACAACTCAAAAAAAATATAGTTTAGGAAAAACCGAAATCTGTGTGTAGAAGATGTCATGTTCAGTGGTGTAGCCAGGCACAACGATAATGCCACTACCAGAATAAGTCGTTTTAGCGACGCCTAAAGACGTCGCTAAGACGACAATTTTCGTCGCTAAAAAAATTTAGCGACGAAATTACCGACGTTTTGGGCTGGTCGCGGAAATGTAAGTCGCTGATCTTCAAAACGTCGCCAAACGTCGCAAGTACCGACGTTTACCGACGAATATATACGTCGGTATATTACCGACGTCTACCGTCGTGTCGTCGGTGTATTAGTGACGTGTTTGACGTCGCTACGCGTCGGTAACTTTATCGACGATTACCGTCGTGCCGTCGGTGGTTTAGTGACGTGTTCAAAGTCGCTTCGCGTCGGTAAAATCCTGGGAATTCCTGGGATGATTACCGACGTGCACCAACGTTTACCGACGTTCTCCGACGTATAATGACGTCGGAGAACGTCGGTACCCTGGAAAATATTGCAGATTTACCGACGTTTACCGACGCAAACATACGTCGGTGGACGTCGGTAAACGTCGCAAAATTTGCAAAATAAAATAAAAAAATAAAATACAGAATGTCCATTTCTCCCTGCAGTTTAAAAAGATAACAATTTCTCACTGTAGAATAGGATCCAAACAATCACAGAATGTCCATTTCTCAATGTACACAGGTTTCAGTCCCTATAACCAAGTCTGCAACAATCACACAATGTCCAGTTCTCAGAATGTCCATTTCTCACTGTACACAGATTTCAGTCCCTATAACCAAGTCTACAACAATCACTACCAAAATTTGTCGATTTAGCGATGGCCAGATCCGTCGCCCATCCGACGGAAATTTCTATTAGCGACCGATCACTGACGGGTCTTAGCCAAAAAAATCCGTCGACAATCAGCTCGTCGCTAATAACGGTCCGTCGCTACGTAGTCGTCAAGCGACGGAATAGCGACGGCATTTCGACTTCACAATACGAAGCATTGTCGACTACTTTCCGACGATACTAATCCGAAATGGTATATAATAATCCAACACGGCCGATACCTATCGGATATGACCGATACCAAATCGATAAGGCCAATATGAATCCTAGCTATACGGCCGATACATATCGGATAGGACGATACCAATTCGCTAAGACCAATACCAACCGATACGGCCCATACCAAAACGATAGATCGATACTAATCCGATATGGTCAATACTTATAAGTACCTACGGTCCAGGAGGTTGATCCGCTAGTACATCCATGTACGATCAACGAAGTAATGATCCATTTCAATTTGGATGTGAAAATCTGTATCGTAAGACAAACTAAACATAATCAGTTCTATTTCACATGCTTAATTGCCAAGTATGGGAACGAATGGCTCAGAACACAATCCAAAATTCATTCTAGCATACATTAGTGTGAATCATCTATGTTCTGTACATATGGTGTAGTATATGTTCTTATCGTATCTAGTATCTGAAGAATGTAACAGAATCAAGATAAACTCACATAATGTAATACTAAGACATCATCTACTACTATATAAGATATAGTGATAGGTTGTCGTATCATCATTGCCGAGGGATGAGGGTCGGAGGACAAATACCGCTCGAGTGAGCCAAAGGCATGCAGCCACTTCCCTCTCTCACGTTATCAACGTCACAACTTTTCCACCTCAAGTTCTGATCAAGCATCTTCCTTCTCCTCTCCTCCACCATGGCTCTGGACCCATCTGCTCCTCCCTACCTCCCTTCTTCTTATTTGACTCTCTCAGCCACATATGATATCCACCTCAAGTGTAGAGTCGGGGGAGAAGAAGTGGGCAGGAAGAGGAGGGGGAAGCAGCACAGCCGACGGCATGACCCGGAGGAAGTACAGAGGTTTTTTTCAACATCCGTATGAGAACTATAAGGATATATCTTTTCACAATATATCACCTTGTCAATGACCCTTAATGTGACAACAATGTTACCGCGGTGTCTGAAAACTAACATGTCATAATTTTTTAAGCCGTGTGTTTTAACATAATCCTCCAAACTCTTTCCTGCTATGGAGTAATGCAAGATTACTACATAGGAGGAAAGAGTTGGGAGGATTTTGTTAAAACATACGGCTTAAAAAATTATGACATGTTAGTCTTCCGACACCGTGGTAACATGATATTCACATTAAGGGCCTTTGACAAGGTGACATGTTGTGAAAAGATATATCCTTATAGTTCTCCTACGAATTTGAAGAAAACATCTGTACTTCCTCCGGGTCATGCCGCCGGCTGTGCTGCTTCCCTCTCCTTTTCATGTCCACTTCTTCTCCCTCGACTCTACACTTGAGGTGGATATCATATGTGGCTGAGAGAGTCAAATAAGAAGAAGGAAAGTAGGAAGGAGCAGATGGGTCCAGAGCCATGGTGGAGGAGAGGAGAAGGAAGATGCTTGATCAGCATTGTCTTTCGGATCGTCCTCATCAAGGCATAATGGGCTGCTCAGCGTGTCCAGCTTCTTCAACTTCTCGCTAGCTGCAGAGTCAAAATGGAAATGGGTCCTCTTTGCCGACCCGGAGCTCTGACTCGCACTCGTCGCCTCGCTACCGGTTTTCTCTACTCATCTGATGCGGGTGATAAGAAATTAAATTTTATACCTCTTCTTCACATAAACATCATTGCCGCCTTGTACTCGAGCCTCCTCGTCTGTGACGCTATCTAACTTCTCGGTGCCTACATTGTCACTCGAATCTTCCCTTCGACTCGTATCGTCCTCTTCTTCGCCTGTCTTTTTGCTCCCTATCTTGCAATCATCTGCTATCACCGCCGACTCATTCGACTCCTTCTCCGAGTCTTCCTCCTCCTCCTCCTCCTCGGAGTCATCGGAGAAGGAGTCGAATGAGTCGACGGTGATAGCAGATGATTGTAAGACAGGGAGCGAAAAGACAGGCGAAGAAGAGGACGATATGAGTCGAAGGAGAAATTCGAGTGACAATGTAGGCAACGAGAAGTTGGATAGCGTCACAGACGAGGAGGCTCGAGTACAAGGCGGCAATGATGTTTATGTGAAGAAGAGGTACAAAATTTCTTTTTTTATGACCCGCGTCAAAGGAGGAGAGAAAATCGGTAGCGAGGCGACGAGTACGAGTCAGAGCTCCGGGCCGACAAAGAGGACCCGTTCCCATTTCGACTCTGCAGCCAGCGAGAAGTTGAAGAAGCTGGGCACGCTGAGCAGCCCGTTATGCCTTGATGAGGACGATCTGGAAGACAATGCTGATTCAGTTTTGCCTTCCTTGGATGGTATTGATTATGTAGATCCGTGTATAAAAGAGGAAGAGATTGGGAGTAGAGTGGACCCGGAAGGAAATGAGAGATTGGAAGATGGGTCAATATCCAAGAAGCGAAAGAGAGTCGAGGATTCTTCATTGCAACTCTCGCAGCTTAGTTAGCCTCAAGTAAACTTTACAAAATCTGATCCGGCATCTAGAGAACTGCTTAATATTGTTTTAATCTACTAAAGTAACAAAACCTAAGAGTTTCAAAATCATAATTAAGCATCCTATATGAAATAAATCCTTCATAATCAATTTTCATCACTGAATCTGAACTCTCCACAGCCAGATAGCACAAGCAACATATTATCGTACCTAAGGTGTACCGAAAAGAGAAAAGCTAGGGTTAGGGTTTACCTTCAGATGAGGGGGACGGCAGAGGAGGGGACGGCTCTCGACGACGGAAGAGGGACGGAGGAGAGGGCAGGCGGCGGAGGGGCAGAGGCGCTCTCGACCACGAAAGAGAAAAGCTAGGGTTAGGGTTTACCTTCAGAGGAGGGGGACGACAGAGGAGGGGACGGCTCTCGACGACGGAAGAGGGACGGAGGAGAGAGCAGGCGGCGGAGGGGCAGAGGTGCTCTCGACCACGGAAGAGGCGGCGGAGGAGAACTTAATTTCGAAATAAAATTTGAGATAGAGAGAGAGATGGGTCGGGAATGGGGGAAAAAGAAAATTCTGAATCGTTATAGTAAAAACTTAGCGACGTCGGTTAAAGACGTCGCTAAGCGTCGCTAACTTTAGTGATATTAACGACGTCTTAGTCAGTACGTCGGTAAGCGTCGCTAATATTAGGATATTAGCGACGTTCACCGATATATCCGTGACGTATATTTTTTAATAAAAAACGTAGTCGCCATACGTTGCCGAGCGTCGCTGATAGTGACGTCTTGTGACGTCCTGATATTATGTCGCTAATTTATTAAAATTTAGCGACGTTTTTGTCTACCGTCGCTAATTACGTCGCTAAATTGAGTTATTCTAATAGTGTGCGCCAGCCTGTAATAAATTAATGGTGGGTCTGCAAAATGGTGATTCGGTCGATGGTCTTAGCAATGGACAAATTTGGCATCGTTGAATAAGTTCGATATTGCGCATCCAATAATATAAGTCTCGTCGTGATCCAAATACTGTACAAGGAATTTGCAAATTTTTGAAAAATATCGTGACGGTAAAATTCGACGGATACAAGCCAAATTCGTCGCTCACAATCGACGAATTCAAGTTCTGTCTATTTTCATATGTCTACAATAATCGTGCATGCCTCTCGTTGAAATGGTTCATGCTGGAATCCAGATCAACGAGATGAAAACCAATCCATAATTTTTAATTAAAACTGAAATGTTTAAATCGCTCACTTGGAGCATCATGATGACTTACACTACAAAAATACTGTTAATTACCGACGGACGTCAGCGACGACAGTAAATCCATCGCTAATTAGTGACGTACTTGTGACTGACTTGTGACGGATAATTTACGTAAAAAAATAATTCAATTGGACGTCGCTGAATCTGTCGCTAGTTTTCTTCCGACGCCTCAGTGACGGAATTTTTCATCGCTGAGCTTCTGTAAAAGTATCCCCCATACTCATTCTAAAAATGTTCCCAAAATTTTAATTCTCCTCCAACTTTGCTCCTTCCGCTCCCTCGACTCCCTCGCTCATCTCCGACGACCCCTCTCCGGCGAACCCCATCTCCGCCCCTCTCTCTGCCCCCATCTCCGACCCCTCTCTGGCGACCCCCTCCCCCTTTGCCCCCCTTTGCCCCTCTCTCAGACCCCTCCTCGACCACCTCTCCACCCCCCCTCCCTGTGCCCCCTCGCTGCCCTTTCTCTGCCACCATCTCCGCCCTCCTCGACCCCCTCTGCCCCCCTTCTGCCCTCCCTCTGCCCCCCTTTCCCCTCTTCGCCCCCTCCCACCTCTGTCCCCCATTTTCTCCCTCACCGCCACCTCCTCTACCCCCCTCCGTCCGTCCCCCTCCGTCCGCCCCCTCCTCAGCTCCTCTTCGGCGACAGGGCAACCCCCACTCCTCAGGTAATGACCTAATTTTTTCTCTAATAATTTTTGTTGACACGGACACGATATGCTTCTCGGACACGAAAATTATGACATAATATAGTAGCTAGGGTTTTGGACACAAACTCGGATATGGACACGGACACAATGTAGTAGCTAGGGTTTTTGATATTCGTAAATTATTCAAAATTCGTTAAGGCCGATACTAGCCCGATTTCGATAGCTAACCCGAAATTCGTTAATGTAGTAGCTAGGGTTTTTGAATCCGATTTCGATAAGGCTGATACTAACCCAATTTTGATATTACCGATTTCGATATCGATACTCATAGGAATGGTATGATACCAGTTTCGATATTCGATTATGATATAAGGATATCCAATTCCAATTCGATAGGCCGATACTATTCCGATAGGCCGATACAAATCCGTTACGGACATTAAGATATTGAATCCGATTTCGATAACGCCGATACTATTCCGATTTTGATATTATCGATTTCGATATTGATACTCCTATGAATGGTCTAATACCGATTTCAATATCGATACTCATAGGAATGGTCGATATTACCGAGTTCGATATCGATACTCATAGAAATGGTGTGGACACGGACACGAATACGGACACGGACACAATGTAGTAGCTAGGGTTTTTGGTATTCATAAATTATTCAAAATTCGTTAAGGCCGATACTAACCCGATTTCGATAGCTAACCCAAAATTCGTTAATATAGTAGCTAGAATTTTTTAATCCGATTTTGATAAGGCTGATACTAACCCGATTTCGATATCGATACTCATAGGAATGGTATGATACCAGTTTCGATATCCGATATTCGATTATGATATAAGGATATCCAATTCCAATTCAATAGGCCGATACTATTCCGATAGGCCGATACTAACCCAATACTACAATTAGGTACTAAATTATTTTTTACTTGTAATTACCTAATATATGGTACATGGTGCAGAATTGGTTTGAACAATGAGTCGATACTTAGTTAACCGTTTGTGGATGTACAATCGGCGACATGAGAGCAAGATTGGTTTGACGGATGATTTCAAGGCGGACGTCGAAAAATTTCTGAGATATGCCAGTAGCCAACCTTATTTCATGGACGAAAGGCTCATAAAGTGCCATTATGTCAATTGTCGTAATATACCATTCAGAGAGGTAGATCTCGTGAGAGAGCACCTCTACAAGAAGGATTTCGTACCGAACTACAACGAGTGGACGGCTCAAGGAGAACCTTTGGTTCTGTAATATCAGTCCTCCTTCAATACGGATGTGGAAGACACTACTAAAATATGATCTATTAGCGACGTAAGTTTGCGACGGCGTTAAATTACGTCGCTATATATAGAATTCAGCGACTCCTTTATATAAACATCGCAAAATGTCGCTATTCAGCGACGTTCAGCGACAGGTATAAAATTACGTCGCTGAAGAGCGACGTTACGTCGCTGGATTATTAAAATATGTCGCCAGTTTACGACGTTTAGCGACGTCCTCATGTGACGTCGCTAATATTTTTACTTAGGGCACAGCGTTTCGTTTTTCCCACTCACTCGAAATTTCCAATTTTTCCTTCCCCCCCTCCGGCGATTCCTTCGGCGACCGCTTCCCCCCCCCCCCCCGGCGACTCCCTCCCCCCCCTCCGGCGACTCCCTCCCTCTCCGGCGACCCGTACCCCCCGTCGACCTCCTCCTCCTCGAGCTCAAGTAAACCCTAACCTCCTCCTCCTACTCCTCCTCCTCCTCCTCCTCATCCTCCTCTCCCACGGACACACACACACACACACGGACACACACGCACACACACAGAGAGACACACACACACACACACACACACGGACACACACGCACACACACACAGAGACACACACACACACACACGGACACACGGACACACACACAGATGGACACACACACACACACTGGACACACTGTGTCATGTTGTGGTGGACACGAGACACTATGTTGGACACGTACACATAGCCTAGATCCTTTACCAACCATTTATTTTCCATTTTAACATGTTTAATTAGGTGTACTCACATGTGAATTTTGCACAAGACGAAGCTACTGTGTATATTGTATTAATGTAATAAGCTTTGGTACTTCAATTCTGGTTGAAACTCCACCTGTTATTAGCTTTCTTCATCAATGCTACTTGACTTGTTTGAAAGACAAGTGAGGGACATTTTTGCTCTTATATCCTCTTATTGATTTATATGGAATAAAGAACTACCTCAATTCTTACAGCCAAGGATATTTACTGCTTATGTAACATCTTTAGTAGCACTCTCTCTTCTTGTGATGACAAACATTATGCATTTTTGTGCTTTGTTTATTGTGTTGGTTTTGAATTATTAATTCTACACATGGACTAAAATATGGGCATGTTGATATTTGAGTTGATTCTGGACTGAAATCTGGGCATGTTGGACCCTCAATATGGTGGCGTAATATTCTAGATCATAATATGATATATCATATACCGTAATGTGATATACGTTTACTACTTTGTATGTTTTCCTAAAATTGCTATCTTCAGCTCTAGACCTGTTTCAGTTTTGATGCTCAATGGATTCTTTTTTCCTCTTGAACTCTCAATATAGTTTCAAGGAGTCAACATTTCAATATACAATATGTCGGCCGATACTTTAAAATTATATGAAATAGTAGTCACCCCCAAGGTTGACTATTTTTACTGAAAGTCAAAGTAGAGTAAACATCTGACCTAGATTGGACTAAGAGTTGACAAAGTCAACTATAGGTCAACCATTGACCTTGTTTGACCTTGTTTGACTTTGTTTGACTTAGCTTGACCTTGTTTGACTTTGTTGTCTTCATGTTTGTTAAATGACACCCAGATACTAGTTTTAGTTGTTTAAATGACACCCAGATACTAGTTTTAGTTTCAGTTTGCTTTGGTAACTCACTATTGCTCATTACTTGGTACTAGTTTTAGTTGATTGTGTTTTTTTAAGTCTAAACAAATGATACCCAGATATTACTTGTGTGTATGAGATAGCTTGAGTTGACTCTGGTCATTATTGGTACTTGAATTATAGGTTAGGCTTGTATAGCCTTGAATGGTGTGTGCTAGCTAGTATTGGGATACCAATAGCGATAAGGTAAAGGGTACCTTGGTAGGTCATGACTAGAAATAGGATATTTGACTTAGATTTGACCTTGTTTGACCAAGGTTGACTATTTGACCTAGTTTGACCTTGTTTGACTTTGTTTGACTTAGCTTGACCTTGTTTGACTTAGTTTGACCTAGTTTGACCTAGTTTGACCTTGTTTGACTTTGTTTGACTTTGTTTGACTTAGCTCACTACCAAAATAAGTCATATTACCAACGTAATTTGCGATATTTTCCGAAAACGTCGCAGATAAAAAACAATTTACCGACGTTTTCTTATGACGTCGCAAGACGTCACTACTAGCGACGTTCAGCGACGTTCAGCGTCGTATAGTAACTATGTTTGCTTATTGAAAAACTCACGTCGCGGATATGTCGGTGAACGTCGCTAATATCATTGATATTAGCGACGTTTGGCGACGTTTTTACTATGGCGTCGTTAATATCAATAAAGTTACGACGGTTACCGACGCGCTTATGTTACTTCGCTAATGTGCGAATATAGGTCAGTTTTGATTTCACTTCCCCCCATTTCCCCTCCCCCCCCCCCAATATTTTCCTTCCCCCCCCCATTATTTCCCGACCCCGAGCACCCCTGTCCCCTCGACCCCCGTCCGACCGCGCCCTCGGCGACCCCCACCGACCGCCGCGAGCACCGACCCCGTCCAGCCTCCTCCTCCACCGCCCAGCCTCCTCCTCCACCGCCTCTCCGACCTCCTCCTCCTCCTCCTCCTCCTCCTCCTCCTTCCCGGCAGCCCTCGCCGAATCCGACCCCCTACCGCCGTCGTTCGCCAGAGCACCTCCACCGCCGCTCCTCCTCCTACTCCTTCCCGGCAGCCACCTCCACCGCCGCTCCCCCTCGCCGTCGTCACTCCCCCTCGCCGTGACGGTCAGGTAAACCCTAACCCTAACCGGTTGTATACCTTACAGATTTGGGCTATCTATATATAGATATGTGTTGATTTAAAGGAACAAATGGAAGAGAGGGTTAGATGTTAGTGAGTATATTATACATATTGCTATAAATGTGTGTGAATGCAAGTAGATAGTTAGAGCATCTCCAACCCTATTGTGACTTTGGAAAAAAGTTGTTGCCACATAGGAATGACAAAATTTTATTCAAAAGTTCTTCTCCAATGCAATTGTCAAGTCAATTGTGAAGCTTATGTGGCAAAAATTAAACAAGACATTGTGAAGTTGGTTGTCTAGTTCTAGACAATGCACTTGACAATGTCTTGTTCTCCATGTCATCAATTATGAATAAAAAATATTAGGAAAAAGAAAGAATATGAGTAGTTGTCTTGAAAGTTGGAAAAGAAGTAAATATCTTAATACTTTATCTTCCAAGTTGAAAAAAGTAAACATTTTACATTGGAGAAGATTTTCTTACTTCATTGTCATTTGTCAATATAATCTTGCCACCTAGACAAGACATTGTCTTGTGCCTAATGCCACATATGATTCACAACATATAACAAGACAATAGGGTTGGAGATGCTCTTAGAGTATGGTGGGTAACAGTTGAGTTATAGAGTAGGTAATGGATTAGAGTATAGGTATATGGCTAATGAGATGCTACACTATGTAATGTGTTTGAGAGTCCTTGTAAGGGATATATGTTTAGACTATAGACATTGGGTATATATACCTTGATATGTATATATGATATAGTATTATGGTATCCTAGGATATCCTAGTTATATTGGCCTATAGTTAGTTATGAGTTAGTATATCATAGAATTGACTTAATAGTCTAAGTGACCTTGTTGACTAGTCTAGGTTTAACCAAACCCTAGATTTTGACTTAGTTTGACCAGAAAGTTAACCCATATTCAGTCAAACCCTAGATTTTGACTTAGTATATGGTTACTAGATCCTAGTGTAGAGTAGTATGTAGAGGAGTATGGCTACTAGTGATATATAGATATGTAGGTCCATGTGTATCTGTATCGAACTATCGCTATCGGTATCGGACTATCGCTATCGGTATCGAACTATCGGTATCGATCGAACTATCGGTATCGGACTATCGCTATCGGTATCGGACTATCGCTATCAATATCGACCGTATATACTTAGTATCGATCAGTATATAGGTTTGTGTTAAGATCAAGGTTCAAAGTATCGGTATCGGAATAGTAGGCCGAATAGGAGGCCGAGATAGTCGAATGAGAAGAAGGGAAGAAGGGAGGAGCAGATGGGTCCAGAGCCATGGTGGAGGAGGAGAAGTAACATGAGAGCAGTTTCCACCGTAACATCTCCTGTGGCTCTGCTGGCAACTGAAGTCCAGATGCTACAAAGGACGATCCTTCGCTGAAATCGACTACAACACCCATCAGTTCAAGTTCATTCCTATATGAGTAGATTCCAATGCCATAGAAGCCATCAGTTTGTTGACCTTCCTCTATGGCATTGGAATATACTCATCTAGGAATGAACTTGAACTGATGGGTGTTGTAGTCGATTTCAGCGAAGGATCGTCCTTTGTAGCATCTGGACTTCAGTTGCCAGCAGAGCCAGGAGATGTTACGGCGGAAACTGCTCTCATGTTACTTCTCCTCCTCCACCATGGCTCTGGACCCATCTGCTCCTCCCTTCTTCCCTTCTTCTCATTCGACTATCTCGGCCTCCTATTCGGCCTACTATTCCGATATGCGTTTGATACGGTCTACCTAACCTATATACTGATACTAATCTGATACTCTCTGATATTAAGTACATCCGGCTTACTAGCTAGCGGATCCACCAGTTACATGATTATATACTAATTATGTTTAGTTTGTCTTACGATACAGATTTTCACATCCAATGTAATCCAGTTGACCAATGTAACCCAAGATGTTGTCTTATTGACCTAGTTTAGCCTTGTTTTACTAGATTGTTGATCGAAAAGATAAATGCAATGCATGAATGAATGGATGAAAAGATAAATGCATGTATAATAGTAGGTAATGATATGCAAAACTGAAAAGATAAATGCAATGCATGAATGAATGGATGAAAAGATAAATGCAATCCATCAGAAAAGCTTTGACACTTGCATATCATTCACTACCTTGATGTATCTATCTTACAAAATTATGGAGCTGAATTACTATCTGCGGAATCGTACTTGGATGTACAACCGTCATCCTGATGACATGTGCGGTGTGCGGGATGAATTCATAGAGGGTGTACACTAGTTCCTGCAGTTTGCCAAGGCGTTCCCTCAGTACATGGACGGTACTGTTCTAGGATATGTTTTACTATCCACCGCACCGGGCCGAGCTGATCGAGGGGATGTTTCCTTCCGTCGCTGCTAAGCTGATCCGCGACTCTATTAATGATCAGAAGGAACGTGATCGTGCCGGAAAGCCGATCAAAGGTTGGATCACCCCTGATCAGTGGAATGCGATGAAGGCTCGATTCAACGAGCCAAGGTACAAGGAGAAGTCGGAGAAGGCTAAGGCGGCTAGGCAACATGCCTCGAAGTGGTACGGTGGGTCGATTCCGATGACGGAACATTTCCGTCGTCTGGTATGTCTTTCTCTTTTAGAAATATTATTTTAATGCAAATTCGATAAATTATTACTAAGATAATATATTTAATTACAGGTAAGGAAGGTCGGTAACGCCGACATGGTGACCGTCTTCCTGGCCACCCATCGGAAGGGCGGAGTCCTTATTGACGAGAGGGCCGAGTAGACCTATGTAAGTATTACAATACGTTATCTTAATTTAATACTTCGTGTCAATTTTAATATAACTTAGTAAATATGATGCAAATAAATATTCATGAAGTTAGTAAAAATAAGTACATTAATTAGAAATTAGAAATCATAGAGTACTATCCATACTTTCTAGGCCGAGTATCAGAGGCTGCGGGAACGGGCGACTGCTAGTGCACCTGATGCAGGAGTGGCTGGTACTTCCTCGCAGCCCACTCAAGCTCCGTCGGCGGACGAGCTGTGGATGACCGCCGCTGGTGGCCTCCATAGGGGTACGTACTACGGTACGGGATCCTATGGCGCCCTAGTTGCGACCCAGTCCTCTAGGACATCTCCTGCTAGTGTGCATGGTCCACAGCCGTCCCAGGAGTCTGCCCGAGTCCACCAGATGATGGAGTCTCTCCGTGACGACCTGCTACGATGGATCGAGCAGCAGTCTCAGCACCCTACGGACGATCCTGTGCTGATAGTACGATTGGATGCGCTCGACCGCGGTATTATGGGGCTCGTGGAGACGACTGAGAGGACAGAGCGCACCGTTGGAGGGTTAGAGCGCACGGTGACGGAGTTGCAGACAGGACAGGTGACCATGGCCGAGACGGTGAGATTGGCGCAGGATTCGATGGTCCAGAGCAGTGGTAGAATGTTATCTATCATGGATTCATACAACCAACGACTTACAGCGTTGGAGCATGCTGGTACTCTGGGTGCGCCTTCATCGTCGTCGACTCCGCCGCCTCCACCGCCTTCTTCTTCGACACCGACTCCATCGACGTCACAGCCTGGCGCTCCATCTGTATCAATTTTACTTGCGGAGTATGAGGAGTTGTTATCCCTTCGTCGCGGCGGTGCCCCTCCTGCACCAGATCACTAGTAGTCCTAGTTAGGACTTTTGTTTGTGTTTGTATCATCATATGTTTGTGACTTATGATTGGATGTTTGGATTTGGATGTTAATTGTGTTTGTATCGATTTGACTTGTGACTTATTTGGATTGGATGTTTGGATTGGATGTTAATTCCTTCGTCGATAAATGTTAATTGTGTTTGGATTGGATGTTAATTAACTTAGATTAAAGCTATATGTGTAGCATCTTGAATTGTGAGTGGGGGTTTGAATGCGCTGTGATTTGGAATTGTGAGTGGGGATTTGAATGTGTACCTATATGTGTAGCATCTTGAATTGTGAGTGGTAATATAGAATCTGTGTTTTATTTTTTTTATTTTTTTTACAATTTTAGCGACGCTTACTGACGTTTATCGACGTCATTTTCCGACGTTTACCGACGACAAGCTGCAAAAAATACATTTTTCCGACATTTTTCCGACATTTATCGACGACTAACTGCAAAAAAAGTACAGGTCTCCGACGCTTTTCCGACGTTTACCGACGACTAGCTGCAAAAAAATGTACAGGTCTCCGACGTTTTTTCGACGTTTAAACGTCGGTGAGTGTCGGTATTATCCAGGACCTTTACCGACGTCTAGCGACTACATTCACGTCGCTATATTATCGACGAAACGACGGTAGACGTCGGAAATTATTCCAGGACTTCACCGACGTGTAGCGACTACATATACGTCGCTAATATACCGACGACACGACGGTAGACGTCGAGAACTCACCGACGTACAGTTACGTCGTTGGATGTCGGTAATTGCGACGTTCAGCGACGTTTTTGTAATCAGCGACTAAGGAAACGGCGACAAAACTTAAACGTCGGTAATTGCGTCGGTGCTTCATATTAGCGACGGATTTTATTGTTTTAGCGACGTTTTTGGGCGTCGCTAAAACCACTTATTTTGGTAGTGGCTTGACCTTGTTTGACTTAGTACAACCTAGTTTGACCTAGATTGCATATCATTGTTATTAGTAACTGTTCGCTACTAATGTGTGTCCCATAATAAGACATAATATACGAATTTGTGCCTGTTGGATAATGTGTGTCCATCTTTGCAGAATTATTTTCAAATGGATATGAATTACTACTTGCGGAATCGTTCATGGATGTACAATCGTCGTCCTGATGATATGTGTGGTGTACGGGATGAATACATTGCGGGAGTAGAGCAGTTCCTGCAGTTTGCTAAGGCGTTCCCTCAGTACATGGACGGCACCAAAATTAAGTGTCCGTGTGTGAAATGTCATAACGTAAAATATTATCCAGAAGTGGAAGTGACATATTATTTGTACTCGAGGGGTTTCACGCCTAATTACTATCAGTGGACCACACACGGAGAACTTGTGTCTTTAGCATCAGAGCCGGAGCCTTACGTTGAGCCGTATATGCATGCGGGACCTAATTTTGTTTCAGATAATTATGCATACGACGACGGGTGCGTGAACATGGTTTTCGACGCTGCGGGGCCTAGTTTCGTTCATGATGCACCTGAGGAGGCACCAAACGCCGATGCTGCACAGTTCATGGAGTTGCTGGAGAATACAAGGACTCCATTGTATCCTGGTTGTGAGGATCATTCACCGTTGGAGGTGGTTACAAGACTGTTGAGCATTAAGTCAGATTTTAACATGTCGCAAGAATGCTACAACCGAGTGTTGGAGTTGATTATAGAGATCTTGCCGGCGGGTGCTAAGTTGCCTAAAGACTTCTACCGGTCTAAGAGGATGGTGAGATCGCTCTGGATGGGATACGAGAAAATCGATTCCTATCGCAATGGGTGCATGCTGTACTACAAAGACGACAAGGACGCAGATGTGTGCAGATTTTGTGGTGCTGATCGCTATAAGACAACTAGTACAGGAAGGTCTACCGGTGCAAGAAGATCGACCGATTCAATGCACTACTTGCCTTTAACGTTGCGGTTGCAAAGATTATTTATGGTGAAAGAGACGGCCGAAAATATGAGTTGGCATATGCGAGAACAGATTGAAGGAGTGTTGGATCACCCATCCGATGGAGAAGCGTGGAAGCACTTTGATCGAGTGTATCCAGATTTTGCTTCAGATCCGCGAAATGTCAGGTTGGGACTATCTTCTGACGGTTTTACTCCTTTTGGTCTTTCGGGATCCCAGTATTCGTGCTGGCCTGTGATTGTTACTCCGTATAACCTACCGCCTTGGATGTGCATGAAGACTCAGTACATGTTTCTAACCGTTATAATTCCTGGTCCGAACAATCCCAAGAGGAACATTGACGTGTACTTACAGCCTATGATAGATGAGTTGAATCAGTTATGGGAAGTAGGCGCTAACACGTACGATATTTCCAGGAAGCAGAATTTTCAGATGAAGGCAACCCTTATGTGGACCATCAACGACTTTTCGGTCTATGGAATGTTATCTGGATGGAGCACTCATGGCCGTCTCTCATGTCCGTATTGCATGGACCGTAGTAAGGCTTTCCGCTTGAAACACGGCAGAAAGCCGTGCTTCTTTGATTGTCATCGGCAATTTCTGCCAAAAGATCATCCGTTCAGAAGGAACAGGAATGCTTTCCGTGCCGGCGTTGTAGAGAAGGGAGATCCACTGCCAAGGTGGTGCGAAGACACGATATGGAAGGAGGTTAAAGATTTTCCAAGTGCTATCGAAGATCCTACAACTTGGTACAAGTGCGATGGATTTGGTAGAGTTCATAACTGGACAAAGAGGAGCATATTCTGGGATCTGCCATACTGGAGTACCAATCTGATCAGACATAATCTTGATGTCATGCATATTGAGAAGAATGTGTTTGATAACATAATTAATACTGTGATGGACGTAAAGGGAAAAATGAAAGACAATCCCAAGGCCAGGTTGGACTTAAAAGAAATATGCAAACGCCCTGCGTTGCATTTGATACAGCAGAATGAAAAACAGTTCCTTCCGAAGTCAATTTTTTCGCTGGACAAGGAGGATAAAGTGAGACTTTGTCGGTGGATCCAGGGCCTAAAATTTTCAGACGAATATGTGTCAAATCTGAGAAGATGTGTCGATCCGAAGGAAAACAAATTGACGGATATGAAGAGCCACGATTGTCATGTATTCATGGAGAGGTTAATTCCGATTGCATTTCGGGAATTCTTACCGCAGGCAGTTTGGGATCCATTGACGGAGCTTAGCATATTCTTCAGGGATCTTTGTTCTAAGAAATTGCTCGTTGATCGTCTAGAAAAGCAAGAGAAGGACATTGCGGTAACACTATGCAAGCTAGAGAGGGTATTTCCTCCTGGATTCTTCGACTCTATGGAGCATTTGCCGATTCATCTATCCTATGAGGCACGTGTTGGTGGACCCGTCGAATATCGATGGATGTACCCGTTCGAGCGACATTTGAATCACCTAAAAAGAAAGGTGAAAAATAAGGCACGGGTCGAGGGTTCTATTTGTGAAGCCTATGTTCTCGAGGAGATTACAAACTTTTGTTCGATGTATTTCAAGCCTCATGTTGTAACTAATAGAACGAGAGCTTCCAGAAATGACGAGGGAGATCATGAAAGTAATGATACAATACTGAAGGTATTCAATGCTCCAGGAAAGCCATCGGTTAAGATAAAAAAGAGATATCTGAACGATGATGAGCTAAGGGCTGCTCAGGTGTATGTATTACTCAACTGCGACGAGGAGGAAGTAGAGAAACTGGAGGGGTAAGTAATTAATACGTCTATATTATTTTAATAGTGTTAATTATTATACTATTACATTAATTGAACGATGTTGTTTTCAGCATATTTAATGATGATGTGAGGTCGGGTAGGCCACACATAACAGAAGAAGAACTAGAACAAGAAATGAGGCATTATTTTTCATCATGGTTGAGTGCATATGTAAGACTTGAGAACTCTGTAATTACCTTTTTGTATATGCACTTGATTGAGAATGAGCTTAATTGCTTCTTTCGTGGTATTTAGGTCGATCGTCCATACGCAAGACTTGAGAATGAGTCTATTAGAACGCTAGCCAAGGGACCAATTTATGCTGCAAAAATATGGCCAAGCTACTGTGTTAATGGATTTAGGTTCAAGTCAACAACTTGCCCGATCAGAGACAACTTTGTGGATCTCGATTCCACCAAAAACAGCTGTTTGTGTATCAGATCTTCGAACTACAAAGATGTTGATGCGGGCAACGATTTCTATGGCGTGTTACGGGAGATTGTGGAGCTGACATATAGTTATGGAATAGAGCCTGCTAAGATTGTGTTATTCAGGTGTGATTGGTTCGATCCGATTGAAGGTCAAGGTTGGAAAGTAGACAAGCACGGTCTTGTTGATATAAACTATCGGCGTCGATATCAAGCCTATGAACCATTAGTCCTATCAAGTCAAGCTCAGCTCGTGTACTTCACAAGTTATCCTAAACGGGGAACAACAAGGTCGGACTGGTGGGCAGTATGCAAGACTAAAGCTAGAAATACCTTTGAGGTTGACGATATAGCTTATCAACAGGATGAACTACCTCTTGTAACAAATATTATAGAAGTGGACACGACGGAAGTTTCCTATTACACATCTAATTGTATAGAAGAAGTAGAATTATCTGAAGAGGAAGATGCAGATGAAAGTGAAGATGTAGAGGAGGAAGAAGAAGAAGAAGAAAAAGAAGAAGTAGATGAGCTAAACGAACTAGATGAATTTTCAGAAGAGGATTAAATCTGTACGTTTGTTTTATCATCATATTTGACACTTTAGTGACACTTCTATCATATAAATCTGTGACACTTCAGTGACACTCTATTGACACTTTTATTGACACTTCAGTGACACTTTTTGACTATGATATTTTTCAAAAATCTGTGATGTCTATCATATAAATATGTTTTTTTGTTTTATTGTCATATGTTTTATTGTCAGGTATGACTAGACCATTCGGACGACGCGGAGGATTATATATTAGGCAGTCCCGTCAGCCTCGGGCTGGGGATGGAAAGGGCAGTTTCGTACCCTCATCCTCATCTCCGAGTACACCAGTGTACCATTCTGTTCCCGGTCCATTACCGGGACAGGCTAGTTCTAGCAGGTTGGCGACTCCTCCCTCGTCGTCCAGCCTTCCTATTCCCGGTCCATTACCGGGATAGGGCAGTTCTAGCAGGTTGGCGACTCCTCCCTCGTCGTCCAGCCTTCCTGATCCCGCGTCCAGCATCCCTGATCCCCCGTCCAGCATTCCTACTGTCGACGGCTCTATGGAGGGAGCCCACGCCGATCATATGGAGGACGGTGATCAGACTGATCCTGCCCAGGCAGGAGGTGAGAGCGACCCTCCATGCGCTCCCCCGGGCGAGACGCGTATGGAGATTTGGACGGACGGGCCTATAAAGTAAGTTAATTAATTATTATATATTTCTCAAATAATTATATGTACATATATATTCATGAAAAATTATTATTGTATAGATATCGGCCTTCTGCAGTACAGAGACAGCTGGGGACATTTATGAGGCAGAACTATGGTGGGCCTTGGCTCAACTACTCAGATGCTCCCGCAGATAGGAAGGCCTTTTGGTTCGCCCACTTCAAGGTAAAAAATTTGTTTATTTTTAAATTTTAATAATCATTTGTGTATATTATACAACTTTGTATTTTACTTCTTGTAGAGGACCTATTTCTATCCACCACACCGGGCGGCGAGGATCGAGGGCCAATTTCCTGCCGTCATAGCCAAGCTCATCCGTGATGCGATCGACGACCAGAAGCGTCGTGATCGCGCCGGACGTCCGATCCAGGGTTGGATTACGCCAGAGCAGTGGACTGCGATGAAGGCTAGATTCAGCGAGCGCCAGTACCAGGAGCGGTCTGAGAAGGCCAAGGTGGCACGGTCGAGCGCCGGTAAGTGGTGTGGCGGCTCCATTCCGATGACGGAGCATTTTCGTCGTCTGGTACGTTTCCTATGACGGACATTAATTTATATATAGTTCGATATAATGTTTAATACTAATAATAGATAATATATTTTAACAGGTAAAGAAGGGTGAGGACCCGAACATGGTGACCGTCTTCCTGGTCACCCATCGGAGGGCTGGGGACTTCATTGACGAGAGGGCGACGCAGGCATATGTAAGTTCTATTCAACTAATATTAACTGACTATAATTTAGAAAACAGGAAAATAGATATCAATATAGACTTTAGTAAACACTTACACGTTAGCAAACATGTTCTAGGCCGAGTTTGTTCGGCTACAGAAGGAGGCGGCTGATGCTGCTGCTGCTGCTAGTGCGCAAGCAGAGGGAGGGGCTAGTACTTCCTTCCAGCCGCCTGCAGAGCCATCGCCGGACGAGCTCTGGATGACCGCCGTTGGCGGTCTTCAGAAGGGTACGTACTACGGTACGGGATCCTACGGCACGTATTTGGCTTCGGAGTCATCCCGGGCCCCCTCTGTCAGTGCGCAGTCTCCGGCTATGCAGGCGTCGTCACGAGCTGAGGATGTTCGTCATCAGATCGAAGAGCTGCGTCGCGAGTTGCAGCAGCAGATTTCTGATACGGTCGAGCGACGATCCGACCCTCCGATCGTCAACGGACGATTTGATGCGGTCGAGCGCAGTATACAGGAGCTGATGAGTCTGCATCAGGCTGCAGCTGCCAACTTGCAGACGCTCACCGAGTCTACGCAGCGCACGGAGCGTAGACAGCTCGAGCTGGACGGATCGCAGAGGAGCCTTTCTCTCTCAGTCGCTCAGTATACTGAGAAGGTGGTGAGTGCCCTTGCTGCGCATGGTGAGCGACTGCGAGAGCTGGAGCAGGTACGTCCTCCGGGTCCATCGACGGTGCCGACTCCAGATACTGCACTGCCTCCGGCGTCGACTCCAGACATTGTACTGCCTCCTACTGCCCCTACGGTACAGCTCACCCAGGAGCAGTATGACTACATTCTATCCCAGTTGCGCGGCAGGGGTCCGCAGTGATTTTATTGGTTTTTTTATGACTTGTATGTATTAGCCCTATGGGCAAATTGTTTATTCATACACTGTTGTTTATACACTTGGTGGGAGACTTTTTATCATCTTCCATTTTTATTTGACTCTATTGGATGTTTGTGAGGATGTGTGTCTTTGATATTTACTTTGCACTGCCTCATATTTTTATTGTGATATTTACTGTGATATTTGCGACGGGATGACAAATATACCTACGTTGGGTTATAAGCGATGATCTGATATACAAAGGAGATGCTGCCAAAATTTTAAAAAAATATATTGTATATTTTTGTTATGATGTGTGTCTGTGTTTACAGTGAATGTGAAATACAGTGTTCGGAACCATCGACAGTTTCGATTACTGTTGTATGTTTTATCTTGGATAGAAATAGCAACAGTTCAGGGTGCACTTCTGAGAGCTTCATTTTCACGTCCTTCACTTTCTCGGACGTCGTAAAGGTTCCCGAGAAGGTGAATGACGTGAAGAGGAAGCTCTGAGAAGTGCACCCTGAACTGTTGCTCTTTCTATCAAAGATAAAACATACAACAGTAAGCGAAACTGTCGATGGTTCGAACACTGCACTTCACACACACTGTAAACACAGACACACAGCATAACAAAAATATCAATTATATTTTTTTAAATTTTTTTTATATTAGCGACGTATAGCGACGTTCTGCGACGTACTGCGACGTCACACAGACGTCGCTAACTAGCGACGTGACGTCGCTCGACGTCGCTAATATACGTCGCTACGATGCCCACGTGGCCACGTGGATGCCATGCCTCGTCATCATTTACAAACTTTTGAAGCGTCGCTAGTGGTCGCATTACGTCGCAATATTGGCGACGTACTTATACGTCGCTCTCTGTCGCTCATTTGGCGACGTCTAGCGACAATGGACGCCGCGTCGCAAATAGCGACGTTCGGCGACGAAATTACCATCTGCGACTTGCCTATAAGCGACGTAGGTTTTTCGTCGCTAAATACGTCGCAAATCAGTGTTAGCGACGTACTGCGACGTAATTAGCGACGTCTCCTGACGTCGCTAATCTGGGTTATTTTAGTAGTGAGAGTCCACTCTTAGAGACCGCTTCCAATATCGACATCGAAATTTGGCACGTGAGTTGATATTTGATGCGGCTTGTGTCGATTCAAGTTATGATCAGGAGGATCCGAATCCTGCTGCAAAGGAGTTCTATGATATGTTTAGCCATGCCGATACTCCGTTATATCCGGATTGTGATTCTCATTCTGTCCTGTCGGTAGTGATAAGGTTGTTGAACCTCAAGTCTAATTTTAATTTACCACAAGAATGTTACGACCGAATAATTCAGTTTGTTAGAGAATTGCTTCCAAAAGGAGCGAAGGACTTGTCGGAAACCTTTTACAAGTTGTAGATGTTGATACAGAAACTCGGATTAGGTTACAAAAAGATAGATTGTTGCCGAAACGGCTGCATGTTATACTATAAGAGAACAGTAATAAAGACAGATGCATTTTTTGTCATGAGGACCGGTACAAGCCTATTCGGGGCAAAGAAAAATCAACTGCACGAGCAAGGTTGTGTCCCTACAAATACATGCAGTTTTTGTCGCTCACAAAGAGGCTACAGAGGATGTATATGTCCTCGAATACTGCAGAACACATGACATGGCATAGCAAAGAGCGGAAGATGGATGAAGGAGAATTATCTCATCCATCCGATGGAGTGGCATGGAAGCATTTTGATCGATGCCATGCTGAATTTGCTACAAAGCCTAGGAATGTTCGGCTGGCTTTATGTTCTGATGGATTCACTTCTTTCGGACAGTCGGGGACTCAGTACTCTTGTTGGTCGATGATTTTGAGCCCTTACAATCTACCACCGTGGATGTGTATGAAGACTCCTTATATGTTCTTGACACTTATCATACTCGGTCTAAAAAATCCAAAGAAGAACATCGATATCTACTTACAGCCGTTGGTGGACGAGTTGAAACAATTGTGGGAGTTCGGTGTTCAGACGTATGATATATCAATGGAGCAGAACTTTCAGATAAGAGCAATGTTGATGTGGACCATCAATGATTTCCCAGCATACAAAATATTATCTGGGTGGAGTACTCATGGTATTATATCTTGTCCGATATGTATGGAAAAGAGTAAGGTATTTCGCCTTCAGAATGGAGGAAAAACTTTTTTTATTGCCATCGTCAGTTCCTTCCTATGTCGCATCCATGGAGAAGGAATAGGGACGCCTATAGAGCTGGTAAATAGGAACTAACTCCTCCTCCGTTGAGATTGACTGGAGATATCGTTTGGGCAGAGGTAGAGGATTTGCCGACTGTAAATAAAGATCTGAGTTCGGACCATCACTTAGAAGGATTCGGACATAGCCATAATTGGACGAAGAGAAGTATCTTTTGGTACTTACCTTATTGGAAGGACAATCTCATAAGACACAATCTTGATGTCATGCATATTGAGAAAAATATATTCGACAACATTTTTACGACCCACACCCGCTTTTCGGATACGAGACGTATCCAAGTCCAGCCTACGCCGCAGTGTCGGTGGTAGAACGCTGTCTAGTATATAAACACGTCACAGAATCTAACAAGGCTGTCTAGATCTCATCCACAGAAATATGACACAATCAACTGAATATAGAATGAATAAATTGAAATATCAAACTCATCATGAATCCAGGTCACGTCCGGTGGACACAAATCCAATACCAGTAGACGGAGTAAAATAATACATAGAATGGAAGATAATTGAGTCAATACTGCTAATCATCAAAGTACCCTCGTCTGCAGTGGTACCGTGGTCCAATGCTGGCTCAAAACTGCTCGTCTCCACCTGGCTCAAGTGCGGCTAACCTGAAAAGATCATCCAGTCCTCAGAGGACTAGCAAGATACATAATATACAAGCCTTTCTAACAGTTTAACATGCATGAAAGAAATCCAGGATATAAGCAGGAAAAACTAAACAAGCGCGAGACATGAATGTAGGAACAACTACGTATAAATGAACTGCTGAAAACAAGTAAACAAGAAAATCAATATAATACCAACCCTCGCCCCGAATATGGACTCGCAGGTCAGTTTCAAGACAAGTCACCCTCGCCCCGTGTGTGGACTCGCAGGTGCAATGGACAACCCTCGCCCCGTGTGTGGACTCGCAGGTTGGAAACAAACAAAATGAGAAAAATAGCAGTTCAATCTATAACGTGATCGTCCTATGATACAACTCAAACCAGTACAAGTGAAAAGCATGTCCAATAAAGCTACAAGGCTAACTGTGAGCGATGGTAAAGCATATGTCAGCAGTCAACTGAATAATGAAGCAGAGAAACATGTAAGTAAAACTGTAACGAAGGGCAAGGTATACTTGCCTGTGGTCCTGAGCTGTTGTACGGAACGAATCCGGATCGAGATCCAAGTAACCTGATTTTATAAGTTTACCATGTCAATAAATAAATTGAAAACAAGAATATCTTATCTAATTGAGGTTTAGGTCTCTAGCTTCTGTTTGTAACCCTTATAGATCGACTTGTCTATAATTATTACTAAACAATACTTGCCACCCTTATTTCCCTAATTTGATTACATAGCTATAACTATGTTGGCTGCCTGATTTGTATATACTTGATTCTCTATAACTGTTTATTATGCTCAGAGTTATATCGGCCTCCCTACATAAGGTACATCATACATCCCTATTTGAACACAGTTCATGGCTTCTTGTCTAGAGTGATTCACTAGTTGGTTTACACTCTACACCAAGCACCTAGGTAAAGTAGACAACATTGCCTTTCCTGCCTTTGACATTACAAACTCTTAACTAAACTCAAAGTGTCACTCTGTCAAATAAAGGAAGGGTGACACCAAGTAAAATAGAACCAAGATGAGAGGCTCTATTTTGAGTGATCTGCTAGTGTACAGGTTTAGGTGCTTTCCTCCCCATGTGTTTTTGATCTTCTTAAATGAACTGGAATTGGGCACACCTGTGTAATTACCTCTAACACACAATATGTAGATATGCTACTGTATAGGCTAACACTTGACACCCCTGCTACAGGTGGACAATATACCAAGGGATGAACCAACTTCCTATCAAAGACTGATACACTCATGTTTCAAACATCGGGCTGAACAATGGTTTAAGAGGACTGAACCTCTAAAGGATGTGGCTAAACATCTAAGTGCATGGAGTCTGAACCAAAGTCGATTTCTAGGCATATACTGCCATTAGGTTTAGGGTCTGTACACCTATCTAACTGAGATACATGATCAGGTAATGCCTGGACAAACTAAAGGGGCTGGGCAATAGGAGGTGAATTGATCTCTAATGGACAGGACATCTAATGAACTTCAATGAACTAACGATATCCATATCTACAGTATTAATGATATGCAAAACTAAGAGAAATAATAAAGATATTTCTCAGTAACCTATCTTTACTTACACTGTTGGAGAAAAAGAGGCCTTAGTTTAACTTTAACATCATGATGAGTACTATTATTATATTTCCTAACAAGCATTCAACAAAAGTGACTTGGCTACAATTAACCAAATTATGCTCCCTGTCATTATGTATGAAATGTTTCCCCCTGGTAGCAGGGAACTCCTGACAGTACTAAATGAAGGCTCACATATAGCACTCATTTGATTCTCACAAGAGGGTTCACCCTCCATTACTTGAAGGGATTCCAGAAAACCCTCCTAGCCTTTTGGTTTTCTAACTACTGTGTTCTATAACCCATACTCTAATTCCTTAACTCCTGCAATCTGATACTCAAGTGGACAGGGGTTATAGGAGGATTGAATTAAAGGAATGCAGTGAATAGAGTCAATATAGACAGATGTAAATTAACCTGGGTGTGAGGCTAATAAGGCCACTCCTACATATATGTCGAATGGTCTGAGCATCAAGCATGGTAAACAATCTCACTCGAGTCCCTAACTCTCTCTGACTGATAGCAGTACAACATGGGTGCTACCAGGTACTTATAGTCTAGGATTGATATCCTAAAGTCCATACCAGGCTGGTACTGTCACGTCCCGACCCGGAATCACCCGAATTATCGTCCTCGCAGGGGGCGTGATGCCGCATGAGCCTGGAGTTGCGCTCGTGCAAGACAAGATGACAAGTTCTCAAATGGTTATCTTTTGATTCGATATTTAACAACGAAAGAAAACAGAGTATACGAAACAATTCTCTTTATTGATATCCGAAATTAAGATTACAATGGCTTTCGATAGCCTAACAATATATGCCAGATTGGCTACAACACTCAGGTTCTCTCTTGCCCACAAAGGATTTCACCGTTCCATACATCATGCCTTCTATATCTCGGTCGCATCAATCTAGCTGCGTAGTCCGAGCGTCAATGCGATAGCACGCTTCAATGCGCTTCGGCATTTCCAAGCCTCAACACGTTCAAGCAACGCTTCGCTGCGAGCAATCCATTCCCTGCACCATGCATGAAGCTGGTGGAGGATCAGTACGTTCGTCCTCACATGTACTGAAGCAAAGATCATCTTTCTAAACCGACATTTTAATATTTATGTTGAATCATGCAACTTAGCTTATGATCTTGCTATGTTCTCCTTAGGGTCAATTTCATGGCATCTTTGAAAGCGTAAAGCATGTTATTATAGCAGCATGTTATCGAATTGAATAGGCAAGCAAACAAACAATCTCGTGTTTGATTCGTGGTGCGACTTACCAAGTCGACGCACTCGTCCTTGCACCGACACAAGGTGAATACGTCGCATTCCTTCCCTGTCATGTTATATGTGCATCTCTAAGCAGGATCTCTATGCGGGACGCATATGCGCCTATACTTTCAATCCATCGTTCCTTAACTATATGAAGGTCGTGGGTGTATCCGCGCCGGAATGGACTAAAGGAGTTTCTCTTTTATTTTTCCTTACTTTCTTTTCTCTCCTTCTTTTCTCTCTCTCTTGTTTGGGTAGCCCGGCGTTTCATGGGTTGGGTTGCTATCCCAACAACCGAAACTTACCGTGTGTCTACCATCATTTGCGGTTTCTCACATTTACGATCGAGTGTTAGTCGGACTTCGCAGATGTGCGCCTATCAAAGATTATCATCCCTCCTAGGCCGAACGGTCCGGGTGCTCCGGTGCGCCCGTTCGGAGGGAACGTTCCGTGCACGGAAGATATCATCGCAATTATCTCAAGTCCATTCCATTCGACCATGCAACGCACTATCATTCAAACAACCAAGCATAGCCTTGAGTCCAAGACTCAGACTTTATCATCTCGTATTTCTTCCGTTAACTTTCTATGTTCTCACGTTTCATACTTCGTTTCAATGATTCAATGGCATCGTGTCTCAACTCAATGCTCGTCAACCGAACGACCCGAAGGTCTCGAACACCTTTCGAGGCACCATGTCATTACCGACAGTTCCGCCACATTCATGCCACAACTGTATTCTCTCGCAATGAAGCCATCTTTTATTATCCCGTGCACGTAGGCACGTTTCGACCGTATTTCCCTGTTCTATAACTTAGTATTCAATGTTCGGGGCTTCGCGCTAGGGCGCTCGCCTATTGTCTTCCAATGTTCTAGCCGTCTAACTCGTGCAGCAAAGGCACGGTATGGTTCGTGCACTAAGGCACTTGCCGATTACAGTTATCCTATGTTCTTGCGGCTTGCGTACTGAGGCGCTCGCCTTAGCGATATCCAATGTCCCATAGCGACTCGTGCATATTGATGCGCATTTCATTTCAATTGTTCTAACTTAGTGTTCGACTCACACTATGATTTATCTCCGATCGGACCACGTCCGTGGCGTCGATAGGTTAACTTTTAGCAAACAATATATTTGACCTATCGAATAAAGGAGTAAAAAAAAGTCAATCCTCCCACCTTGAGTCGATACGCCTTCGTCGTTTCGCCGAGCCGATGCGGCTCGATTCCCTAACTTTGTTGCACGGCCACTCTCCTGACTTAGCCATTCGAGCGCTTCGTGCTTCGTTGAGTTATACGCCCAATTCGCCTTAGCATGCCCAAGTCTTAGCCCGTCGCAAGGCGACGATTTGATTTCACGGACCCCTTACTAAATATTGCAAAAGATCGACCTCTAATATTTTCCCGTCAAAGTATAACCTGCACACGAAACCAACTAAAATCAATACTTGCATCGATTTGGACTTGCGCCTTGGTCGATTTGATTTCTTAGAATCTTCGAGCCGATTCAACACACTCATCCTTCGGGGCAACGCGGTGCTTCGCATCGATTCAACTTGATGTATTCTTTCGGGGCAAGGCAACTCTTCGCATCAACTTAGTTTGATGCATTGCTCGGGACAACTTAACTCTCGCATCGTTTTGCATCGATACATTATCGGGTCAATGCAACTCTTCGAGTCAATGACTCAGCATAATGCACCGTACGGAGCGGGACATTACAGAATATACCACTCAAAACAAGGTTCGTCCCGAACCGAAACCAATACTAAATTTCCAAGGGTTTCATTAAATCGTTCCACGATCTCGTCTCACTATCGTTTGGATCGTACAACTTAGTTTGGAATCATACACATATTTTAGGCATCCCACCAATATATGCAATTCGACCAAGCTCAGTTGTAAGATATCGGAACAATGTAAACACGTAACTTTTCATTCTCTATTACTTGCCATCTTGTATTCTTGATCGGACTTGGCTCTATTACTTGTTCTCGCAATTCTAGCGCACATGCATATTGATACATATGCGATTCGCCAACAAAAGTCAAGGTACACGATACGATTCAAAAGTCACATTTCTTACTTTGTATGTTTCATCGGGACTATCAATTCTTACGCGTCGCGTCAAGCCGTCGCGCATCCGATCACAACGAGTCTCCGCAATGCCTTGCGTTCGGCGTCACTATCCAACGATTTCTGATGTTTCACTTCGTATCCTATCTCGACATGATTCTTTTTGTTGACTTGCAAAAGCATCAACATTCAGGACTACGTCCGCTAGGTTACTTACCTAGGCACCGTGCTCAAATCCTTTCGACGCAAGTTTAAATTGACATTGCACAAAGGCCATAATCTATCCGACTCAATAGTTTACATCAAGGCGACGGTGCTCAAGACAACGATCGCCTTGACACGAGGGTCTTTACGATACGCCTTACATTTAATTCCTAACGAGTAGGAATTTACTAGCCAAATTCTCAACTTATCCATCTCGCAACATCGAATGTAAATTTTGATTCACGCAAGCTTAATTGCAAGGTGAATCCAAATCTAATGACATGACTCGTAAGTCATTCCCTTATCATTCCCTCTCGTGCATAGCACATTTCTCGCAATCGTCTATCCGAATTACCAAGTCTGTTGGTGAATTCTAGTTCGACCGTCGATCAACATAACCATTCAAGTATTCATCCGACGAATACTCAAAATCTAGCTTATCATTCTCAATCGAAAGCTGTTCCAACAATTCTCGATTGCCTAGACTTATCGTCAACATGTACCGTGTTATATTCGTTATCAGTGCAATCTCATATGCGATATCGCATGGGTCGTCTTACGGTCTGCAACAATCAATTTGATTTGGCGGTCAAGTCTTCTAGGGTCAGCTGCCCCGAAGCTACGCTCGATAACTGTAGATCATCATCGAAGGACAGTTTACTATGAACCATGCTATATCTTATTTCGGAGCTAAATCACGTTCCGACAATTCTATGCGACTACCCAATTTTGGACAAAACCGTTTCTATCGGCGCAACTGATGCACAATTATCCTCCGAGTCAAGTCATGCACTATCGTTGATGATTCCGTAATTTACGAAACATCTAATTGCATCGAGTTCGAGTCTATCTTATTTGCGGGTCGACATACGAGATGCTATACGCATCGAGCAATCGTCGATGACTTATAGTCTCGTCTTTGATTAATCACAAAATTTATGATCAACCAAGTTCGTTCATTCTCGTATCGTTACTTACAAAATTTTGATAGCACAAGGCGCACTCCATTTTGTATTCTCACATCGTGCTTACGTTTCCTTGCATATCGATCTTAATAGTTCATATCAATTTTGATAGCAAGAGGGTCGACTTCGAATCTGTTTCAACGTCAACTTAACTCGCATCGCATACATCCAAGTTCGCAACAAACTTTTTTATATGCATCCATTCGTTCTCTGATTCGCCGCATCCTGCTAAACTTTGATCGCGTAACTGAGTTACCGATTATCCAATATCGAACCCTCGAGTTATACGATCACGCCCTCTAAGTTTTGCGTGTTTTTCAGTCGTACTCAAATGAGTGTCGCCGTAACGTAACCAACTATTTCTTAGGCACGATTACTCACATCAACCAACTCTTCACCGAAGTCGCACATCGTGCGGTTCGATTACAACTTGCATCGCCCAACATTTCTATCGAAATCGTAAGTCGTGCGATTCGATTCGCCTAGCCGAACATTCCTATCGAGATCGCAAGTCGTGCGACTCATTTGTAAGCTCGAGTATTCCTTTTCCGTCGATCCGATTATTGCGTCAAGGCATAATCGTTTCGCTAGTCTCGGTCGTCCGACCAACTTATAACTTTCGTCCGACGTATCGTTCATCGATACAAGTCTCACCTTATCGTCCCAACCGATTTTCGAAGAACACTTGCATCAACATATCGTCATACAAATTTTCAATCGAGTCTCGGTACTCTCCCGTCCGTTGCGAACAATTCTTTCATAATTCTCACAATGCGTCGACGCAATTTATCGCACAAGTGATATACCATATACCACTCGAAATCGAGTCATTCATCGCCTTTGTGGTATGGCATATACCACTCGAAATTCAAGCCATTTCCCTCGCGCTACACTTAGTGTAAACCAACGATCTCTTCCGACTCACAATTTCTGCAGTGATCGTGCTTGATCACAACCGTAACTTTGATTCTATCAAAATTCGACACGATTCGGTCAATGTTCTCGTTTGCCAACATAAGTTTGGTGTGCAACCGACGATTCGTTCTATCGATTTACGATTTCAATTCTTTCCTTACGTTGCATCTCGTGCAACAATTTATTTGATATGCGTTGCACCCCGTGCAATAAATTTTACTTTCGATACGCGTTGCACATCGTGCTACGATTTATTTTTGACACTTTCATTTCACTTTGTACAACGATTCATTTCCAATTTTCTTTGTACTTCGTACAACGATTAATTTGATATGCGTTGCACCACGTGCAATAATTTTTACTTTCAATATGCGTTGCACATCGTGCAACGATCATTTTTGACATTTACCGCACCTCATGCAACGAATTACTCTCGACTTTCCAAGTCAATGCACAATCCGTTTTAACACATTCAGTATTGGCTTATCACTTCTCACTTTCATTTTGACGCATATTCATATTAACTCGCTGCACTTCGCGCATCATTTTATTTCTCATTCAACATGTTACATTGCGACAACATCTCAAATCGTATTTCACAATTTGTTGTGCTTGCAGCAACTAACATTTTTACGGCTCGTTTGTATTCAATGCAATATACCCTTCGCGACTTTCTTAGCAAACATCATGTAATTTTCAAAACACATGCGGCAAAATTACACGATTGTATTAGACTTATTGTATGGAACATCCAGTGCGGCATCGAGTAGAGTCAAGAGTGGTATCAAGTGGTGGTGGGCAACTTTTCGAATTGTAATGAAGCGAGCGTCCAGAGGAAATTAAGCCTAGAGCTCTGATACCAATTTGTCACGCCCCGACCCGGAATCACCCAAATTATCGTCCTTGCAGGGGGCGTGATGCCGCATGAGCCTAGAGTTGCGCTCGTGCAAGGCAAGATGACAAGTCCTCAAATGGTTATCTTTTGATTCGATATTTAACAACGAAAGGAAACGGAGTATACGAAACAATTCTCTTTATTGATATCCGAAACTGAGATTACAATAGCTTTCGATAGCCTAACAATATATGCCAGATTGGCTACAACACTCAGGTTCTCTCTTGTCCACAAAGGATTTCACCGTTCCATACATCATGCCTTCTATATCTCGGCCACATCAATCCAGCTGCGTAGTCCGAGCGTCAATGCGATAGCACGCTTCAATGTGCTTCGGCATTTCCAAGCCTCAACACGTTCAAGCAACGCTTTGCTGCGAGCAATCCATTCCCTGCACCCTGCATGAAGCTGGTGGGGGATCAGTACGTTCGTCCTCGCTTGTACTGAAGCAAAGATCATCTTTCCAAACCGATATTTTAATATTTATGTTGAATCATGCAACTTAGCTTATGATCTTGCTATGTTCTCCTTAGGGTCAATTTCATGGCATCTTCGAAAGCGTAAAGTATGTTATCATAGCAGCATGTTATCGAATTGAATAGGCAAGCAAACAAACAATCTCGTGTTTGATTCGTGGCGTGACTTACCAAGTCTACGCACTCGCCCTTGTACTGACGCAAGGTGAATACGCCGCATTCCTTCCCTGTCATGTTATATGTGCATCTCTAAGCAGGATCTCTATGCGGGACGCATACGCGCCTACACTTTCAATCCATCGTTCCTTAACTATATAAAGGTCGTGGGCGTATCCGTGCCAGAATGGACTAAAGCAGTTTCTCTTTTATTTTTCCTTACTTTCTTTTCTCTCCTTCTTTTCTCTCTCTTGTTTGGGTAGCCCGGCGTTTCACGGGTTGGGTTGCTATCCCAACAATCGAAACTTACCGCGTGCCTACCATCATTTGTGGCTTCTCACATTTACGACCGAGTGCTAGTCGGACTTCGCAGATGTGTGCCTATCAAAGATTATCATCCCTCCTAAGCCGAACGGTCCCGGTACCCCGGTGCGCCCGTTCGGAGGGAACGTTCCGTGCACGGAAGATATCATCGCAATTATCTCAAGTCCATTCCATTCGACCATGTAACGCACTATCATTCAAACAACCAAGCATAGCCTTGAGTCCAAGACTCAGACTTTATCATCTCGTATTTCTTCCGTTAACTTTCTATGTTCTCACGTTTCATACTTCGTTTCAATGATTCAATGGCATCTTGCCTCAACTCAATGCTCGTCAACCGAATGACCCGAAGGTCTCGAACACCTTTCGAGGCACCATGTCATATCCGACAGTTCTGCCACATTCATGCCACAACTGTATTCTCTCGCAACGAAGCCATCTTTTATTATCCCGTACACGTAGGCACGTTTCGACCGTATTTCCCTGTTCTATAACTTAGCATTCAATGTTCGGGGCTTGCGCGCTAGGGCGCTCGCCTATTGTCTTCCAATGTTCTAGCCGTCTAACTCGTGCAGCAAAGGCACGGTATGGTTCGTGCACTAAGGCACTTGCCGATTACAGTTATCCCATGTTCTTGCGGCTTGCGCACCGAGGCGCTCGCCTTAGCGATATCCAATATTCCATAGCGACTCGTGCATATTGATGCACGTTTCATTTCAATTGTTCTAACTTAGTGTTCGACTCACACTATGATTTATCTCCGATCGGACCACTCCCATGGCGTCGATAGGTTAACTTTTAGCATACAATATATTTGACTTATCGAATGAAGGAGTAAAAAGAAGTCAATCCTCCCACCTTGAGTCGATACGCCTTCGTCGTTTCGCCGAGCCGATACGGCTCGATTCCCTAACTTTGTTATACGGCCACTCTCCTGACTTAGCCATTCGAGCACTTTGTGCTTCGTTGAGTTATACGCCCAATTCGCCTTAGCATGCCCAAGTCTTAGCCCGTCGCAAGGCGACGATTTGATTTCGCGGACCCCTTACTAAATATTGTAAAAGATCGACCTCTAATATTTTCCCGTCAAAGTATAACCTGCACACGAAACCAACTAAAATCAATACTTGCATCGATTTGGACTTGCACCTTGGTCGATTCGATTTCTTAGAATCTTTGAGCCGATTCAACACACTCATCCTTCGGGGCAACGTGGCACTTCGCATCGATTCAACTCGATGCATTCTTTCGGGGCAAGGCAACTCTTCGCATCAACTTAGTTTGATGCATTACTCGGGACAACTTAACTCTCGCATCGTTTTGCATCGATACATTATCGGGTCAATGCAACTCTTTGAGTCAACGACTCAGCATAATACACCGTACGGAGCGGGGCATTACAGGTACAGGGTTGGAACATAGGTATAATAGGTGAGAACATCTGAATATAAGGTGGGTAAGAATTGGACAGGGTATAAGAGCTGAACTTATATGAATTCTTTAGTCTTTGCCCCCTCTCAAAGGCCGGCACTCTATCCCTTCACGACCACAGTATATGTTTTAACTTAGTGAAAGTGTAACCTGTTATCAAGTGTCATGTGTTTTCACAGATACAGAATGCATCCCCCTTTTATTTTCTAGATATTCATATAACATGTGCTTTTTATGCTAACCTTTAACCCACAGACTTGGTTGCTTAGCTAGTTGCATAAAGGCAAGTGCCCTGCTGCCATATAGGTACTGCTACATCTAGGTGTCCCATTGGCCCACTCACTCGCAGGTTCATATGGGTCTATGCTCCTCTAGGACTGTCACAGATGCGTACTAACTTCTAACCTCTATTCTCTAGTCTAATGTATATACCAGACACTATTAAATACTCATAATGAATTCCTGATGTCCTACCACTAAACTGATACCTCTACGAAATAATAACACAATTGCCTATTGCCATATTCACCAACTGCTACTCGATACCCCTCCACATATACCTACATCTCCAGATCACTGTGGTTCACATACTCGCCATATCTCCCTGTAACTTGGCTTCTAACTGAGCACTTCTCTACTGTCACATGTTTATGTGATTGCTCTGTCTATCCTTACTGTTACAGAGTACCTAGGCTATTGGTTAGACATGTAAGGGTCTCCCTGTATCTAACTAGGAATTACTACAGGCACCTACTGCCCTTCCTTTAGTATTTTGGCAAAGGATACAGTAATTTGAAATCAAGAGGAAAAGTACTTACCTTTCCTTTCTTGGTTTGAACAGCACTGTAGAAGCATGGAAAAGAATAAAGAAAGATCAATGCGGCCAGAGAGCCCCCTGCAGCTCAGAGAGTTCATGCGGCTCAAGTATCCATGCGGTTCGAGCGACTATGCGGCTCAAACAAGTTCCATACGACTCAAAGTGGAGCCACGTGGCCTGCAAACAGCTCTTTCGCTTGTCCTTTACTGCATTAAATGCCTTGACGGCTGACAGCTCTGACAAGGTGACAGTTCTGATACAAAGATATCATTATGACTCCCTCATAATGACGGACTCCTTGGGGAAGCGAAGAAAATCTCTGACACGATCCTCCGAGATTCAAAAACTGTCATACGGCCTTGACACGTGGACAGTCGTATGCGGCCCAAGCGGAGACTCCCCCATGCGGCCTAAGTGGAGGCTCCCCCATGCGGCCCAAGCGGAGGCTCCCCCATGCGGCTCACGAAGATTAGCCCAATGCGGCTCACGAAGACTAGCTCCATGCGGCTCACGAAGACCATCCCCATGCGGCTCGCAAGGACTATCTCCATGCGGTTCACTCATGCGGTCATCCACACTCATGCGGCTCAAATCATTACCATGCGGTCCAAATGTTCAGGGAGGCCACTCTTAGGCAACCTTGACACGTGGCCAGCCTTATGCGGCTCAATAAGGAGCAACTTTTCTGCGGCTCAGATTTCTGCTGTTATGATACGTGGTATGATAGCAGGGCACGTGGCATCAGATTGATCGAAATCCCTCAACAAATTCCAATAAAATATTGGATCAAATCAGATCATCTGCAAATAAGCCAATTAAAGACACGTGTCGAAGAATCCGAGGTTGGCATGACAAATCAGGAGGATTTATGTCAATCAGCATTAATTCCCCACAAAAGATTTGATGCAATCATATTTATTGCTCAAATCTCGATGAACGGCCCAGATCCAGTGATCCTTAGCCGTCGACTTTCAAGAATGGGCAATCATTGTAAACCCTAATGAGGCCCCCCACTCTTATAAATAGCAGGGTGCCATTCCCTTGTGAATAGACACATACGAAGATACAGAGAGATAGAGACAGACGCACATAGAGACATACACAGAGACAGAGAGAGAGCCAGAGAGCCTGAAGAGAGAGCATTTCTTCATCAACGCCCTGCAGTTCTTCTACAGAGCCAAGGCTGCACCCGATCGTCCAAGGAGTAAGGCAGAGCTGCTGTCGCTTTTCCGAGCCTCTACCGTCACCCCCCAGAATCTAAAATAAACAATTGTACTTAGATTATTGTACCTAGGTTTTCGTCCCTAGGCTTTCTTTGTACAAGCGAGTTTGTATTGTGAAGTAAAAGTCCAGTCCTCCGATAATTGTTCTGTTCTTTTATATTTCATGGCAAACACGATGGCAACTCTGCTGGGGACAAACTTTTCCACGGCTGAGAAGTTTGTGACGCAATCGGATGCAGCCAAGCTTGGCTCCACGCAACAGAAGATGGTCGTCCGCTTCGACCAACATGCGTTTGAAGAAATGCTCTCTGAAGAAAGTGCTGGCCCGGTCCAGAAGTGAACCTGCTCAAAGAAAGCTCGCTGCGAGTGGAGGCCAAAATCATTTGCTCCTTCCCAAGCTCTGGACGGAGTACTCTCTGTTGCCCAAGACGGCGAAGGCGACTCTCATACGGCTCCACTTCAAGCCGTAGGGGACTCTGCTGTCCCCAAGTCCAGCAAAGAAAAGCACTACGATGCTGGACTTACAGGAACAAAGAGTGATTCTACGCGCCCCAAGAAGAAGCCGAACGCTCATATGACCAAGTCTGCCAACCACATGAAGGACGCTCATGCGGCTGAATCTGCCAGCCGCATGAAGGAGGTCTATGCGGACAGATCATCCAGCCGCATGAAGAAAACTCATGCGGCCGAGACTCCCAGCCGCATGAAGAAAGTCTATGCGGCTACGCCTGCCAGCCGCATGAAGATTATTGATGACAGCCGTATGACGCCTAATCCACGCGGCTCTGTCTTCGACCGCCTCTCTTATGGTCCTGATCTCTTGTGCTCCCAAGAAGACATGTCTGACTCTCTCCAGTATTACTTAGACTCTTCCTACTATGTGCCCTTACGCACTAGAGCGAAGAAGTCTAGGGCAGCGCTAGCTTGGCAAGCTCGAATCGCTAATCCGACCTCTGACCATCCGAGCGTCCCGCATACCGTTATGCGGGCCTCAGATGGGAAGTTGTACAGAACCACTCGAGTCCAGCCCCCGGCGGCCAACGGACAGAGAGGTTCGCAAAAGTCTCAAGAAATCCAGGGAGCAAATATGGTCGATCCAGACCCATCTGACTTGCGTGAGGCCATCCTCCACAAACGCAAGCAAAGAGAAGGCGCATCGGGGTGCAAAGAGTCCTCCCACGGACGTCACTGCACCCAAGTCATCGTCAACTGCTGCTGCAATAATGCGACGGTGCGAAAAGACCGACAATCCATCTTTCAAAGACTATAACAGCCGTCTTCAGAAGACGAGGCACTTTCCGTCGTCTCCTGCAACTCTGCTCAGAAAGTCCCCGCCAATGGAAGAGGAAAGAAGACAAATGTTTCCAGCCCGAAGATTTCAACCACGATGACTAAAAGACTGTCATCTAAGCGGGTGCCCACCATCGGAGTTTTCCAAGGTACTCGTACTAAGACGAAATCTGCTACAGTGGGAGATTCATCGTCCACACCACTGCGGGTTGCTGGGGCTGGGGGTAGCACTCCTCCGAGCCTCCACGACAATCCGATGTTCCAAGAAGACGAGCCGGGGGAAACAACTCTTCCATCAGATACATCAAACCTCGACGTCCCCGAGGACGTCCACAACTCCCAAGATGGGGCGAACTCGGAGACTGGGGGTACTGTTCCTTCTGAGTCTGAACCAAAGGAAGACATTCCCACATATCCCGATGACTTCTCACTACAGGGGTATGACTCGGAAGATACGTCCTCCACTGTGCCATCCATCTCTCCGCACGTAAGGACGGTATTCATGACGGACAGTAATCAAGGTGGTTCCAGTGATCGCCAACACATCGATACTCCCGAAGCCATATTTCTTGCCATGGTCAAGTCTGTGGACGAGATCAAAGCGGCCCTTACAACTCTGCAAGGAGGGACGCCTGGCCAAACAAGCGCGGGTCCCGCGGTCAATGCGGACTCGAATTCAGCGGCACCAAACCCGGGCAACAATCCTCCTGAAGTAACGGCCCCCACCGTCGTGGATGAAGCCCGTGAAGCGAGAAGAGAGGTCCAGGAGCTCCGAGCCATGTTTCACGCTCGAGAAAATTCTCAAGACCTCAGAATACGGCAACCATACCCTGCTGCATGGAGGGATGTCCCCTTCCCACCAAGATATAAGCCGTTCAATATCAATCCTTATGATGGCAAGACCTTCGCAAGTCGGTACATCACTTACTTCGAGGTCACCACCGACCATCTGCCCCATGACGATGCCATCCTCACACGATTATTCATCGGGGCATTGGAAGGAGTCGCCTTCGACTGGTATCGTAATCTGCCGGACAACTGCATCTACTCCTTCGCCGACTTCAAGCGCATGTTCTTGGAGAGATTCTACGAAGTAGGGCAGGACATCACGATGTCCACCCTCATGGACGTCGTCCAAGGGGAGAAAGAGATGACAAGGAACTATATCGAACGGTTTCGCCAAACCGCCATGAAGTTGCCCTCTGGAAACTCGAATTCCTTCTTAATTGAAATTTGCCAAAAGAGACTGCTTCCAACAATCAGTCTCTGGATGGACGAAAGTCAATTCAAGGACTGGAAGACATTTATCATTAGTGCCACAAGCACCGAAGAATGACTGAAGAAGGCTCACTAACTGGGATTGCACATCTCAGAAGGAGAGGACAAGGGCAGACGTCCCAACGCCAACACCAACAATGGGGGTAGCTCCTCCAACAATCGGGACAACAAGGGCAAGCAGGCTATGGTGGCCGACACAGCACAGAAACCTGAGCCAAAGCCGGCAGACAAACAGGGGCCACAAATTACCTACTCCTTCGAAGACGGTCACGTCAAGCCCATCTTGGACATGCTCATACAAGGAGACAGAATTCAGCTTCCTCCACCAAGACGGGAACCTCGGCCGGCGGAAATGGAGAATCCAAAGTACTGCCATTACCACCGCTACGTCCGCCATGCTACACACGACTGCTACCAACTAAAACAGTACATCCAAAATCTTATCGATTCGAATGCTCTGGCCATCGATTTTGAGAAGGTAACAGTGGCAGCCAATATGGTGTCGGTACAATTCGACAGCTTTCCTCCGACGAAAACTCAAGACGGTGTGGTCTCCATCCCTCTGGAGACAATGGAGATTGCTAATCTTCCACCTCCTCGAGATCAAGCTACTGGTCTAGTGCCCCTCACCACATCACGAGGGGAGGTCATGTGGGTCCATCCAGACTTGGTATCAGAAGTAACTCAGCCCACACCATCTTCCATTGGCAAGAAGAAGAGTGAAAAAGTCAGGTCCTGCTGCACAATCTCGGCAGATATCGAAGAAGCTACAGCTGTCTTCACGCGGTCTGGGGCACACTCCCAACCCGTGGCTGATAACTCAGCTGAAGATCATCAGTCCGCTACAACTGACGCTCTGGGACCTGCTCAGCCTCCGACGACCGACAAGCCTAGGCCGAAGGAGACTCGCTTTGACAAGTCCCTCCAAAAAGAGGCATCGCAGGGGCTGGAGAAGCCATACAACTTTGACATCTTGGCGCAGTTAGCCAACACACCGGCCAAGTTGTCATTATACGAACTTCTGAGACTCTCAAAGGACGTTCGCGCGGCTTTGAGCGATGCACTCCAAAATGTCGACGCGTACCTGGCTCAGGTCAACCTCACGGAAGAGAACCCGCCTGCAGATCTCCAAGACAGCGCTTGCACGGGAGCGATGCCCAACATTGTCTTCACTCCGCAGGACATGCTCATCAAAACCAACCTACACGATCGCCCGCTATACTACACTGGATACATCGACGATGTAAAGGTTGATCGGATGCACATTGGTCCTGGCTCTTCCATAAGCATCATCCCAAAGGGCCTGTTACATCATCTCTGCATCCCTATGCATCACCTGACGCCTACAAGTACCGCCATCAGCGGTTTTAATTCAGACATGAGCTACCTTATTGGAAAGATTTGCTTGAAGTGCCAAATTGGCGATCTCCAATCAGAAGTCACCTGCTACGTCACAGATGCAGACACTTCTTACAATATCCTCTTGGGGCGCCCTTGGATACACGATTATATGATCGTACCTTCCACGCTGCACCAATGCTTCAAGTATGTCGACAAATACAGCTTTGTGAGGACAGAATTTGCCGACATTGATCCCTTCAAAGGGGTCGAATCCTACTACTCAGACTCCTGCCTGTACGAAAAGTCAAAGAGGCACCTTGGTGAAGGAGATGTGCAAACTCGTATCGAGTCAGCCACAGGATCAGAAGAGCCTCTGACGATCCATCTTCAAACTCGCAAACCTGGCAAGTCCGTACCCCTTACCGCCACTCTGCGTAAGGACGCGATCAGCCTCTCGGCACAAGAAGAAAAGATGATAATCCGGCTGCCAAGGTCCGGCAAAGTGCCAAGATCCACAACAGAGCCATTGACAATCAGGCTACCGAGAGTCGGCCAGCCGCAAACGAAAAAGCTCAATCCCTCCGACAAGCCAATGACGATACGCCTTTCCAAGAAGAGTCGTCACCCCGATGCAAGGTCTGGGGCCTCTAGCGAACCAGCCACTCCCCGCCCAGCATCGAGTACCAAACTGGGGGTTGCTAGTCTACCAACAACTCCCCGTTCTGCTCCACCAGCTGAACCTCTGACGATCAAGCTGCCCAGGTCGTCCTCTTAGTCTTCATTTACATAGGGGTAGCTGAAGAGAAACCGGAGCTAGCCAAGTATGTGGCTGCCCATACTGATTTTCCCTCCGCAGATGATGTAATCCCGCTAGAAAATATACCTTACTTCATCAATAAAGGGCTATCTTTGAACTACCTCGAGCTTAATAAGCTTTATACAATGTATGCTATGGAACACGGTATAGGCACTCACCTACACACACAGGTGACAAATGTGTACACCGCAATCCAGCTTACTCCAGTGGAAGATGCTTACCGCATAATCGAGGGAGGGGACCATCCAATCATCTTCAGCCGGAAGGACGATCTGCACCCCTTCACCGTAGAAGAAGTCGACCTTGAATCAGATGTCGGGAGACTGCCTATGTATCTTTATAGCCCCCAATCCAAATATCTTATGCAAAAATAGGGGTATAATCTGGAGACGACGCTAGGCTTGAACTATGGCACCGGACGACGATTACCTTTGAAGCCACCAGTCCCGGCGGGCAAACCACGGGACTACTATAGCAAAACTCGATATGGATTAGGGTATGTAACACCCACGATGACCCCTTAAAGATCGAATGAAGAATTTGACTGGCATTCACATTCAACCGGGTCACCAACTTTTGACTCAGATACCAGCATCAGAGACGTATTCAGACAGGTCCTGTCAGTCAACATGGCATTTGCCGACGCGTATGAAGAAGATGAAGATATTCCGAAAATCCTAGAGCTAGAGCCGTAGGCCCAATAATTGGATGCACAATGGGAAAAGCGGTTCGAACAGAGGGAACCTCCAACTGAAGATAAAGTTATACAGGCCGACCTCGACAGCGAATCCTCTCCAAAACCAATCTTCATCAGTAAAAGCCTAACAGACGAAGAGCAGGAGTCGCTACTAGAACTTGTCAAGGAATACATTGATGTGTTCGCCTGGAGCTATGAAGACATGCCGGGGTTAAATCCCGATATTGCTCTTCACAAACTCAACATTCAGCCAGATGCAAAGCTAGTCAAGCAACAACAACGACGCTTCCGCCCAGGCATCATGGATGTGATCGAAGCCGAAGTCAACAAACTAATAGCCAGCGGCTTCATTCGTGAGGAGCAACATCCTGACTGGGTCGCCAATATAGTACCCGTCCTCAAAAAGAATGGGAAGATTCAAATCTGTATCGACTTCCGCAATCTGAACGAGGCATGTCCCAAAGATGAATTCCCCCTCCCTATCACAGACATCATGATTGACAACACCTGCGACTTCGAATGTATGTCATTCATGGATGGCTTCTCGGGGTACAACCAAATCAAGATATCTCCTGACGACGAAAAGCATACGTCATTCCGAACACCAATTGGCACATACTGCTACACAGTCATGCCTTTCGGTTTAAAGAATGCTGGCGCCACATATCAAAGAGCCATGAGTATCATCCTCAGAGACCACTTACGCAAGACGGTGGAGTTCTATGTTGATGATATCGCAGTCAAAAGTCGCTGTAAGGGAGACCATCTGCAGGATCTGAGGACGGTATTCGTCCTGATGCGACCGCACAATTTGAAAATGAACCCCATAAAATCCTTTCTAGGCGTATCCAGCGGGAAGTTCTTGGGTTTCATCATCACCGCTCAAGGTATTCATGTAGACCCTGAGAAGACAAAGGCAATTATGGAGATGGGTCCCCCAAGAAATCTCTGCGAACTCAGAGGCCTTCAAGGAAGGTTAGCTTACATCAGGAGGTTCATTTCTAACCTCTCCAGGCGATGTCGACCATTCACCCATCTCATGAAGAAAGGCGTCTCATTCGTATGGGACGAAGAATGTCAGTGGGCCTTCGACAGCATCAAAGAATATTTATCGAACCCTCCAGTCCTGGTGGCCCCGGTCGCTGGAAAACCATTCCTGCTCTATGTACGCGCAATGGAGCATTCCCTTGGTGCCCTGCTAGCACAACGATGCAGGCCATGAACAAGCCATATATTACCTCAGTCGAATGATGATTGGGCGAGAACACCGATACACCGCTGTGGAGAAGGAATGCCTCGCCCTGGTGTTTGCCATTCAGAAGATGCGGCACTATGTCACTGGGCAAACCATACATGTGATCTCACGAGTCAACCCTCTCAGGGTCCTCATGACTAAACCAGGGGCACTCAGCTCTCGCCTTACTACATGGGCAATATTGTTGTCCCCCTATCATATGATCTTCGTCCCGCAAAAGGCTGTTAAGGGTCAAGCCCTGGCAAACTTTTTGGCAGCTCACCCAGGATCGGAGTCGTCCAGAATATATGAAGAAATCCCAGATGAGGTCGCCGACTCGCATGCAACCTCTCACGATAATATATGGCGAATGTTCTTCGACGGTGCTTCGAGAACTGGACCCAAGGGCAACATCGTCGTCGGAGTCGGGGTGGTGCTGGTTTCTCCTTTCGGATTGGTGATCAATCGTGCTTACTCTCTCACAGAACCCTGCTCTAACAATGTGGCCGAGTACAACGCTCTGGTCATTGGCCTCCAACTTGCAAGAGAGCTGGGGGTAGAATATCTTGAAGCATACGACGATTCTCAGTTAATCGTCAATCAGATCCGGGGCTCATACGAAGTCCGCCACGAAGACATGATCCCCTATCACCAAATAGCGATCGACATCATCTCGCCGTTCGAGGGGTTCTTTATCGAGTATGTTCCCAGACTCCGATTGATGAGTATGTTCTTCATCTCTTAGCAGGACTGGCCGCTTTCCTACCAGTGCCAAATCATACTCATCAATCGGTAGATGTGATAGGCCACGAACTGGTCTGCCCCAAGAACAACGTTCAATTCGTGGTGAGTTATTCCGCCCAGACGATCGACGATGTCCCAGATTGGAGACAACCATTCATTGACTTCGTAGTCTACGACATCCTGCCCGAGAACCCAAAGGAAGCCACTTCCATCAGAAGGCATTCTCTCAGATTCTTCTACGATATAGAGACAAAAATACTGTATCGCCGATCCTATGATGGATTATTGCTTCAGTGTCTGTCAAACGTAGAAGCCAAAGAAGCCGTACGAGAAGCTCACGACGGTGTTTGCAGGGCCCATCAGCCTGGCCCTAAATTGCAAGATCGTCTTCGCCGAATGGGCTACTACTGGCCCACAATGGTAGCAGATGCGATAGACTATGCTAGAAAGTGCAAAGCCTGCCAAGTCCACGCGGACTTCATTCACCAACTATCCGAATTTCTACATCCGACAGTGGCATCCTGGCCATTCGAAGCATGGGAGATGGATATCATTGGTCCAATCACTCCACCTTCCTCCTGAGGACATCGCTTCATATTCGCAATCACAGATTACTTCTCCAAATGGGCGAAAGCTGTCCCACTTGCAGAAGTAAAGACTTTAAACGTGATCAGCTTCCTTAAGCATTACGTCATCTATCGCTTTGGACTGCCCCGAAGGATCATTCCCGATAATGGTCCGTAATTTGCAAGCCACGCCTTCTATCGGTTCTGCGACAAGTACTGCATCCAGAACATCGCTTCAACGCCATACAATCCAGCAGCAAATGGGTTGGCAGAAGTATTCAACAAAACCATCATCATGTTACTCAAGAAGTTTGTGTCGTCCAATAAACGTGATTGGAACGAAAAGCTTGGTGAATGCTTATGGGCGTACCGTACCACAGTCCGAACGGCCACAGGGAACATGCCATTCTCCCTGGTGTACGGGAGTGAGGCAGTTCTCCCGTTGGAGACTCAAATACCCTCACTCTGTGTCGCCCTCACTTATCAATTGACGATGGATGATAACTACCGACGTCGACTACAAGAGTTAGAGGCCTTAGATAAAAAGTGCCTCCTGGCTCAGCAAAGGATTGAGCTATACCAAGCACGCATCTCTGGAGCCTTCAACAAGAAGGTTAAAATCAGAACATTCCAAGTGGGCGATCTCGTTCTGGCAGTCCGGAGGCCGATGGTCATGACTCACAAGACCACCGGCAAGTTCCAGCCAAAATGGGAAGGTCCATTTATCATCGAGACTGTATTCTCCAACGGTGCTTATCGCCTTGCAAAACAAAATGGAGACTTGCTCATGTTGCCAGTCAACGGCAAGTTCCTGAAGAAATATTATTTCTAAATGATATTTTCCATATTATTGAGTCATGTACCTACTGGTTCCGCTGAACTCACACCCACAACATTTTCTAGATCATTGAGTCATGTACCCGCTGGTGCTGCTGAACTCACTTCTACAACATTTTCCAGATCATCGAGTTATGTACCCGTTGGTGCCGCTGAACTCACTTTTACAATATTCCAGATTATCGAGTCATGTACCCGCTGGTGCCGCTGAACTCACATCCACAATATTCCAGATTATCGAGTCATGTACCCGCTGGTGCCGCTGAACTCACATCCACAATATTCCAGATTATCGAGTCATGTACCCGCAGGTACCTCTGAACTCACATTCCGGTCACTCTTTCAGATAGTAAGTCATGTATGACCATACCTCTGAACTTTCTTCCTGAAAGAGATCCTCCCTCGTGATCCACTGCCCGCACTCCCAGTGCACAAAAAGGGTAACAGATTCACAAATTTCCAAAACGGCCATGTCCTCATTACCTCTGAGTTATTTTACTTCCACCAAAAACAAATCACCCCTTTACATAGAACTTCCATGTCCTCATTACCTCTGAGTCGTTCTATGTACCCTCCTTCATTGAGCCCACTCCTGTCATGTCATCATTACCTCTGAATGGGAAGGCTCCGTCGAAGAAACCTTCATGCTTGCCATGTCCTTATTACCTATGAGTAAGTATGATGATTCCCTTTCGACTTATTATCTGTACCCACAACCGGAGTACGCCAAGGATAGTAGGTCCACAAATATTCTCTACTGAGTCCACTCCCGCCATGTCCTCATTACCTCTGAGCAGGAAGACTCCACGGTAAAACCTCCGTACTTACCATGTCCTTATTACCTCTGAGTAAGTATGTTGGTTCTCTCTCGTCTTATTATCCGTACCCTGAACCAGGGTACGCCAAGGGTAATAGGTCCACAAATGTCCTCTGTTGACCACAAATGTCCTCTGTTGACCACAAATATCCTCCGTTGAGTCCACTCCTGCCATGTCTTCATTACCTCTGAGTAGGAAGACTCCACGGTAAAACCCTCGTATTTGCCATGTCCTCATAACCTTTGAGTAAGTATGTCGGTTCCCCTTCATCCTATTATCCGTATCCTAAGTCGGAGTATGCCAAGGATAATAGGCCCACAAATGTCCTTTGCTAAGTCTCTTAGTACATGCCTATCATTCCTCATCATGCCCCGGGAGCCCAGCTGCTCCACGGCATTCTATCTCCCGATACCCCGAACACCCACGACCACCTTGCCGTGGAACTGTTCTAGGTATCCCCAATCAAACTTGTTATCCGTACCTAAAACCAAGGTATGCCAGGGGTAACAGGTCCACAAACAAGTCCCCCATGCGGGGCAAACATCACCACAATACCACAGGCACAACAAGCGATACAAATGAAGGGTAGAATGGAAATTACTCTTTATTTGAAAGATGAAAAAGCATTACATGTTTTGAGTCCACGTCCCTCTCAAAGAAAAAAGAAAAGGAAAAAACAGGAACAAAATCAAGAAAAGGCCGACTATAGTTCGGCATTACACAATTCCAAGAGACGGTTTCTCACCAAGGCAGTACCCCACTCAACCTTCTGTCTAACCCTGCGCTCAGCCTCCTGGGACAACCGTTCTCCATTATCCAGGTCCATGAGTGTCCGCCAGTCGTCGTCCAACCTTTTCAGAGCCACTTCTAAGTCAGCCGAAGCTTTATTGACATTATCAGCCTCCTGGATAATCAGCCCTCTGTCGATTCGGGCAGCCTCAAGCTCAGACTCAAAGAAAGTTAACTTCCTTTGGAGCTCAAGGATCTGCTCCCGCGTTTCAGTAATCCCACGGGAGGCAATCGCTTCCCGAGCTGTAACATCTTCACTCTCATGGCTCAATTGATCATATCGGTCAGACAGAGTACGGAGATCCTCCAGTATGGCCGGCCTGGTTTTATCCTGAGCAGCCCTCACCTTCTCTATAGCAGTTGTGAGGGAGCCATGCTCCTGATCTATAGCGGCAGATAGATCAACCTGCCGCAGTCCCTGAAGCTGGGCCACCAGCTGATCAGTCTCCAGCAATTTTGCCTCCAAGAGTGCAGCCACCCCTGCCCCACCAGGAAGGGCCTTAAGGATATCAATTTGACCCTGGGCGCATTGCCGGGCCAAGACGAAGGAGGTCCCTCTGTCCACAGCAGCTTCTATCCCCCTTTTCAAATGACGATAAAAGCTGTCGACCACGTCCTGTAACGATTCGTCCAGTACCTCTGTAGAGGACGGCGTCAGAGGAAGCGTGGCCCGTAGTATCGAAGGAGTGGTGCTAGAACTTGCCACCAGGTGGGAAACGTCCGAGCAGAACGAGGCACGGATTGCGGTTAACTCTTCCTCTGCCACCCAAAAAGCCTGGACGCTTGGCAGGGCGGAGAGGTCGACTCTCTGGGCCGCCCGAGCAGAGGAAGACACAAGGACCATCGTCCCCTGCCCCGATTGTCCTATCACCGGACTTGTCGAACTCGAGCCCGCAGGAGGACCATCAAGACGAGCAGGAGGGGGAGGAGGTACGCCCCTCTCTGCTAGTGCCCCTTCGGCAGAGTTTGTCTCAACAAAGTCCATCCTCGGCACCAGAGAGGCAGGACCTGCATGTCCAGGACAATGATCAATCGACGTGACCCGGAGGATGTGATCATAGAGCAGATAGGCCTCTTCGTAAGTTAAGATTTGGCTTATCTTACCGGGAGAGGAGCATCGAGGCTGCAGCTCATTCACAACTGGCAGGGTCTCCTCACCCGCGATCTCCAAATTAAATTTGGCCATCTTCTCTGACCCAACCACCTCAGAGGGAGAGGCAACTCGATCAGCATCATCTTGACGAAATTCAACAATTTCAGGGGCAGGCTCACCGGAGCCCCCGTCATCCCCAGTCACGATCTCTGTAACTCGAGAGTCCTCTTCTTCTGACGCCTACAAGAGGGAAAAAGATGATTAAAATCAAAGATAGAAGAAAGAAAGGACCGGTAGTAACTTATTTACCTCTGATGCGAGATCGATTTCTTCACCTCTTTCCTTGATAGTTAGCCCGCGGTGTCTGGTCGCAGCCAGTTTTCGAGAGCGAGGAATGCCGTCAACAGGAGAAAGTTGCCTGCTACGCTTCCGTGAAGGGCCGGGTGCAACGGATGGCTGATCTACCATCATCTCATCTGGCAAAATAGGCGGCTGATTCGTCCCTACATCTGCCACCGGAAAGGAAGAATCATCTTCATCAGGCTCGTCGCCTTCGTCATCTGCAGCAGCGGAGTCCGAATCCGACACTTCGACTTTGTTCTTCCTCTTCCTTGTCTTGGCCCCCTGGGAACCCTCATCCAGACCGGTACCAACGATGAAATTGATACCTGGGTTAAAACTGACAGGGGGCTTATTCGCCATGATGTGGTACAGAGCCGCCATATATAAGATCTCTACCGACGCCTTGATAGCAGGAACTGAGAAAACGGTACGGGTATGGAATATGTCATAGTAATGCCAGGCCCGAATACCGTCAAGAAGGCTACCTTCAAAGCCCAGACAAGAGCTGGGGCAGTCTAGAAGAAGCTGACTATATCCAAATTGCCGGGCGAACCTGCTCAGCAGATAAGGCTCCAGAAAGACAGTGTTACGATTGCGATACACCAGATGAGAGGGGCGGATATTTTGCAGCCACAGAAGCATCTGGCCGTCCAGAAGTTGAGGGGGGCCAATACCGTCAAGATGGACAGCCGCTATTTCCTCATCAGTAAAACAAGGAATAGATACGAAAATGTTGTACATGTCTGCCCTCGCCAATGCCATCCGGCAAGCACGCATGGTCTCGAATTCCCAAGACTCATTACGATAGCGGAAGATAAAAGCGTCGTCATCAGTTACGCCGTCTTCAAAGCCCGGTCTCATCAAAGACGGATAATGCATCAACAGCCACCCCATCAAATAATGATAGGGCAACTCGGTCCGTTCAAAATCTTTCGTCACATCACGGGCAATAACCTTTGATGTGAAAGTGCGAAGGCCACGGTGTACACTGCACACCATAGCCGGGAGGAGAGCTAGCCGGACTCGCAAAACTAGCTTCACAGTCGGAAGGATGAAATTACGACTGATCCTCTCGATGGAACTAGCCCCGCCCGAGACTACACAGTTTTGTAGCCATATCATTAAGAATCCCGCCAGGTGCGCCTTCTCCGACAATTCTTGGGTGTCCTGATAAAAATAACCGAAGGAGTCGGTCTGCCTCCCGAATCTGTCACTAGAGGTGGCCACCCTCTTAGCTGACGACACTAAGGCTTTCACCGCCTCCCGGGATTGAGGACGGCGGGGAATAACTTGACCTGAGGCATCCGTCGTGAAGAGGTAGCACACCCAATCTTTGGTATAAGGGGCATTCCCTTTCGAGCTGTTCTCCTTTTTGGCTATTTGATGACATGTGCTATAATGGCACATTATCTCTTGATAAAGAGCTACGAAGCCTGGATGCCGTCTTTCCAACTCTTTGAACTCCTCGTTCGTGGGAGTATACGCCTCAAAAGCTTCGTCCCCCCAAGGAAGCTTGGAGACCGCATGCATTTCGTGGAGCGCGAGCCCCATTTCCCCTATGGGAGTATAGAAGGTTCCCGTACGGCGATTATACATCTCCAACAGAGATATAAATAATCTCTTTTTTATAGGTAAGCCATAGCTAGTGCCCCGAATAGCATGGTAAAGACCAATCTCACACAGAAAGGCCTCATACTTTTGCAAAATCCATGTAGACAGATTGGTCCACAAGGGAATCGGATGTATCCAGCTGGGGAGCATCAATCGACCAATGGGATAGGAGCCCTTCCGAGCGAGTTGGTTCATAAAAGTGTCGGCAGTAGAAAACGTAAAATTGGGACCCGGCACATTCAAGAAGGTACCCGGGGCCAATCCCATTACGGAACGGCTTGTGTGCACCTTGCCCGCGCACACTAACTTCAGGCTGTTGTTATAATGGATGTCTCCCACGAATATCCCACTCCGAGTAGGAGTTAAAGAATCTTCCATCTTTCGGTCCAATAGAAGCATATTGAACCAAGATAAAGGAAAGTGACGCTCCATCTGGGGGATACGGATCGCTATCCTGTTAGAAACAAAACTCCAGTTCTCTGACACCTCCAGAATCTGACTGTTCTTCACAGTCAAGGCATCTCCAAAGAAGAATGTGGGCTTCAAGTATTCTCCTTCTAATTTTCCCGAGTTCATCATAGCATTAAGAAAATAGAAAGGCTGATTCTTGATGGCATTCGATCTCGCCGGGGGCTCGTCACTCGGAAACTGGTCAGCCATGTGTTGGACTATATGGTCGTACCTATTTCCCAGAGCAGCTTGGGTGCTGCCTACCAGGAGCTCTCCAGCAGCATTTATCGGCAAATTCACTGAGAAGAAGACAGAAAAAGATAAGTTAAAAGGATGGACAAAAAAGGAACTAATGGGTGCTTTCGAGCTTATGCGGCTCCAACTTAACAAAGCCTCATGCGGCTCAGAAGAACACTTATGCGGCTCCAACTTACTGAAGCCTCATACGGCTCATGAGAACACTTATGCTGCTCCAACTTACGGAAGCCTCATGCAGCTCAAGCTCAGCAGAACATTCATGCGGCTCCACTTAGTGAAGGGTCATGCGGCAGTGCTTTCATAAGGCCCGTAGGGATCGGATAAGTTCGTGCGGACCACGTGACAGACAAATGTGTGCGAATCTATGCGCCTCAGTGTAGCTTATGCGGCTTTGTTGGCAAAGCGCGTATGCGGCCACAGTGGCTATTCTTATGCGGCTCGCGGCTCGACCGTAGGACGAACATGCGTCTCACATGAAGATAAAGGCTCGTCCATAAAGCATGCAACGTAGCCATAGCAGTTAGGGTTCTTTAAACCCACATAAAGTCCTTACCAGCAATAGGAGGATGGACGTCAGGGTGAGCTGCGGGCACGAAGGCCGGCGGAGGAACGGTCGCGGTTGAAGTAGAGGCAGTCTTCTTCGACGAAGACGCCACCTTCTTGCCCTTCGCCGTAACGGTCTTCTTGGGAGCCATTAACAATTAAAGAAGAAATGGAGTAGGGAAAATTCGAAGTGAAGGAGAAAGTAAAGAAGTTTTCTCTCTCAAACTCCTCTTATTTATAGGAGGACAAGAGAGGGGGGAACACGTAGATTGATAATCGCCTCGGAAAAGATGAAACCGACTCCTCGAATTTCGTCCCCTCTCCCATAAAAGAGATTCACCCAGGGCATAAAATCCAAAAATTTAATGAGCCGACCCTTGGGATCTCCCCTAAAGGCGACACTAAAACAAATTTCAGGCAATTAGTGATGCGCACACGTGGCAAGGAGCTTTACGGCCTGAAAGTCCCTATGGTTGATTGACTTAATGCGTCCGAGACATCCATGCGGCCGAGTCATCCATGCGACCGAGACATCCATGCGGCTGAGACATCCATGCGGCCGAGACATCATATACGGTCAGAAGAATACATGGCCATGCTTCTTATTCAAAGTATTTTAATTTTGCAAATTGAAAACTTTAAAGGGGGTCTTGTAGAAGCATGGAAAAGAATAAAAAAAGATCCATGCGGCCAGAGAGCCCCCTGCGGCTCAGAGAGTTCATGCGGCTCAAGTATCCATGCGGCTCGAGCGGCTATGTAGCTCAAACAAGTTCCATACGGCTCAAAGAGGAGCTACATGGCCTGCAAACAGCTCTCTCGCTTGTCCTTTACTGCATTAAATGCCTTGACGGCTGACAGCTCTGACAAGGTGACAGTTCTGACACAAAGATATTATTATGACTCCCTCATAATGACGGACTCCTTGGGAAGCAAAAAAAATCTCTGACACGATCCCCCGAGATTCAGAAACTGTCATACGGTCTTAACACATGGACAGTCGTATGCGGCCCAAGCGGAGACTCCCCCATGCGGCCCAAGTGGAGGCTCCCCCATGCGGCCCAAGCGGAGGCTCCCCCATGCGGCTCACGAAGATTAGCCCCATGCGGCTCACGAAGACTAGCTCTATGCGGCTCACGAAGACCATCCCCATACGGCTCGCGAGGACTATCTCCATGCGGTTCACTCATGCGGTCATCCACACTCATGCGGCTCAAATCATTACCATGCGGTCCAAATGTTCAGGGGGGGCACTCTTAGGCAACCTTGACACGTGGCCAGTCTTATGCGGCTCAATAAGGAGCAACTTTCCTGCGGCTCAAATTTCTGCTGTTATGACACGTGGCATGATAGCATGGCACGTGGCATTAGATTGATCGAAATCCCTCAACAAATCCTAATAAAATATTGGGATCAAATCAGATCATCTGCAAATAAGCCAATTAAAGACACGTGTCGAAGAATCCGAGGTTGGCATGACAAATCAGGAGGATTTATGTCAATCAATATTAATTACCCACAAAAGATTTGATACAATCATATTTATTGCTCAAATCTCGATGAACGGCCCAGATCCAGTGATCCTTAGCCACCGACTTTCAAGAATGGGCAATCATTGTAAACCCTAATGAGGCCCCCCACTCTTATAAATAGCAGGGTGCCATTTGTCACGCCCCGCTCCCGTAGGAGCGATCGTCCTCGCTAAGGCGTGATGCCGCACGAGCCTAGATTGTGCTCGTGCAAGGCGGATTTCATAACGGCCGATTTCAGCGGCTGCGACGGGGTCGTCGCACAGAAGTCCCGTGCAGAGACATTGAATAATAGCAGCAAAAATTAGAACAAACACAAGTTATTCAAAAGAAGCTCTTTATTGATATTGAAACATAGATTACAGTGGGGTGCAAGGCCAATATTACAATCACTCAAGCTCACTCATCTCACATTTACAAGTCACTCAGCTCTCCCTCATCTCTCAGTTACAAGTCTTGAGCCAGCGGATGCTTCGGAAGGCGATGTCCATACATTATGTCATGTATAAGTCTTTACTCCATGCGGCCGCACGCTTCGAATCGCCAAGGAACTCCGTGCCTCGACGCATCCAATCGAGCTCCGCGCCACGAGCTTCTACCTATGCCTGCACATGAAAACTATGTGGGTGTCAGTACTCAACTGTACTGGTGGAATGAGCTCCTCGCCCACCCATACAAATTCGACACGTTTGATTTACTTTTGTGCAACATAGACCCTTTAGATTGTCTTTCTACTCTTGCCTTAGGATTTGTTTAGGACCGACGCCTTGGCCTATTTTGTGTCTCTAGACCATCCCGTGCTTGTATGACAATGTTAACTCATACCTTGCCTCAAGACCCTTCTCGTGCCAACAACGTTAACCTATCGAGTCGTGATTGCCTTATAGCTTAAATCAGAGACGCAACTACGCGATAGGCCCCTTTTTCACGTGACCGTGCTATAAAACACTTGCTGAGGCCGTGCCTCACAACTCGATGAGACTCGATCATATCGCCGTCTCGTGGCCCTTTGCTACCAAATCATCAACTGATCCATCCAATTTTGTGAACTAAGTGTCACTCGACCAAGTTTGCCTTGCGGCATCTCCTAACTTAAACTCATGACAACTCAAACCATAACTATGCAACTTATATGCCGACAACATAGGACTCGACGCTACATCTCGTGCCGAAGCACGGTGTTTTCGTTGCAGCCAAATCTTAGGCCCAAATATTGTCTTCTGACCGAGCACGCATTCGACTCGACTCTTGATTCACTTCACCTAATACTCGACTCAGTCCAAAGGCATATACGCGGATCGCCGCCCATGCCAACTCATCTATATGAGGTCACTAGCATGACAAGCAATAATGGACACATAGCTTGCGGTTGGCCGAGACCCTTCCAGCGTAAGGTAGCTAGCCCCCTGGAAGCCCCCGACTAACCCAGTACTATCGAGTCAGCACAGCTATCATCGTGTTTCCTTAGGCCGCATCGGTCCCGTGGTGCCACAGGTTGCCGTAAGGGGAAACTCTACCTTGTCGATAAGTTGTCCAATGACCATGCAAGACCCTTCACTCAAACTGACATCTCACACAATCATTGTACTCTCAGTGTTATCATCTCTTTCAAACCAATATTCAGACTTTTATCATTTGAGACCCCTCGACGACCCATGGTCGCGAGCATTCTTTCTATCATTTGAGACCCCTCAACGACCCACGGTCGCGAGCATTTTTCTATGTTACCATATCATTTCATTCAACTCAATGCCTATTCGATAGTCCTTTCTCCAAAACTCACTCAATCAACCGTGGTTCATGCCTTAAACACTAAGTCCGTGCATCGTGCCTCAAACTGACTCATGTTCTACGCAACGCTATCGCCCAAGTCATACCTCATATGATGGGCCTTGGGATCGTAGGACTATTTGACTTGACAATCGCAGAATGAGCGGGACCACACTTAGAATTACTTAGGTCGACCGACATAACTTTGCCTAACATACTCAAGCCTACAACTTAACCCGAGGGACGAGCCAAGGCTATGCCAAGCCTTGTATTACGGAAGCATGTATGCTTTATCGAGCATTTACGCGGGCGACGCCTATGACTTAGGCAAGATCATAGTTTTGTGTCGAAGACCAACTTTCCTTCTCCCAAGCCACGGGACGAAGGACCGAGTGTCATTTTCAAAGCACGCCGTGCACTAACTCTAAGCCGACCGTTAGACCTTTCCATATTCTATCTCAATTCGACCCGTCGGGATTACTCCCTTTAGCTATGTGGATTCATCTCTTTTATTTATTAAGCCTACTTGTACAAGTTGAAAAGATGCAATTTATTATATGAAGGATAAGATGAGGCAAGTTCACCGAAACTACCCCACCTGAGCGAGCGGTCGCTTCGACCGAGCGATGTCTTCGAGTAGCCGTCGCAAGGCTAAGTCCAAATACCGTTGGCATTTTGATTCTGTCGATTGACTGAGCGGGACGGGGCACTACACCATTCCCTTGCGAATAGACACATACGAAGATACAGAGAGATAGAGACAGGCGCACATAGAAACATACACAGAGACAGAGAGAGCCAGAGAGCCTGAAGAGAGAGCATTTTTTCATCAACGCCCAGCAGTTCTTCTACAGAGCCAAGACTGCACCCGATCGTTCAAGGAGTAAGGCAGAGCTGCTGTCGCTTTCCCGAGCCTCTACCGTCACCTCCCAGAATCTAAAATAAATAATTTTACTTAGATTGTTGTACCTAGGTTTTCGTCCTTAGGCTTTCTTTGTACAAGCGAGTTTGTATTGTGAAGTAAAAGTCTAGTCCTCCGATAATTATTCTGTTCTTTTGTATTTCAAGGCAAACAAGCACTCGATTTCTCCTTGGCTTCTTGTCGTTCTTGCTGTTGTTTGCAAAAAACAAAACAAAAATTTGAGTGCCTCTCGACAGAATCTTTCAATGAAGCTCTCTGTGGATTTATTATGCCTACGTTTAATTTTAATGAGGACAGACATTGTCATATCGTTGACTCCCTCATAAAATCGTTCTAAGAACATTTGTTTGAAACCGGCAAAAGAAGTGATACAACCATCAGGTAAGCTACGATACCAGTCATATGTTGCACCTGCTAAACAACTGACGAACACTCTGGTAAGGAGAGCATCATTTGGCTGTAATTGATCAGTCATCACTTCGAAATGATTGATGTACTGACTTGGAGAAGTACTACCATCAAACAGCATAATGGTTGGGAGTTTATACTTAGGAGGAAATGGAACCTCCTTCCACTCTGTAGGATATGGTTGCTTGATGCCCAATCTTTGTAGGCCATCTTTCTACTTGAAGGCCTCAAACTGGGTACACAAGAGTTTTACAGCCTCATTTGCATCTCCCGATGTTTGAGAATTAGTGGGCTGGTTAGGAGTGTTAGGAGGAGGAACAGCATGGTAATTACCACCCCCAGTACCAGACTGACTTGGATCAGCTTGAGTTGGCACAGAAGCGACCTGAGGGGCTGGTACCCCGAGACTAACAGGTACAGAAGATGCTATAAGCTTCGAATTTGTAACAGGGTTTACAATCGGAGGCACCGTATGTTGAGCTACCATTATGGTGTGCATGCTTGTAACCATTTCTGCCATAGTTTTTAATTTGTCTTCTAATGCAACAATTCGTTGCTCTTGGCTGGTTGATGTAAAGGCATCTTGATCTTCTGTAATGGTATATGCCGTCACTTCTTTTGTAGCTATTGACGAGATAGTTTGTTCAGAACTTTCACTATCTGCATCAAACTCTGAAAGAGAGTCCTCTCCCATATGGGTGATAGGGAGATCTTCTTGATTAAAGACACCTTGGATCAAATGTCTATTTCTTGATCTTGTGTATTGAAAGACACCTTCACTGGATGCATGGATCCGGTCTAAGTATTGTTGACTAGGATTACGGGATGCATTACGTCTTGGACGTTTTCCACCCCCAGTGCCTTGAGAAGTCATGTTAACAGAAGCATATAATAGTTCATCTTCGTCTTCTATTATATGCTCAGGAGTTGAAGCATAGTTCAGACGATCGAAGACAGATCGTCGAGCCGATTAGCAACAACAGTTGATGACAACTTTATGTAGGCAATGGTGATTTGAAGCGCGATTTGGAGGTGAGGAAAGCATTCCCGTAGTTTTTCGTCTTTATGTAAGACGTTGCCGGAGATCAGTTACAACCATAGGACGAGAAGAAGTCGGAGGGACATATTCCTTAATGATATTAGGAACATGTCTCCTATTCTTCAGGTGTTTGGTTCCTTGAGTGTACAAATATGTACTCAACTCATTAGCATAGGTAGAAGGGTCTTTCTTTTTAAACTTTGGCTTTTGATGCAGATTGGCCCTTGGTATAGGGTTCTTACGTTTTGCTAAAGCTGATATTGGTTGACGCCTATTGAGATAAGCGCATAAATCTGAAAATTCTGCTCTCGGTGTCTCTGTTTGTGATACTTTTAATTTTTCTTGCTTGGATCTTGAAATTTGCAAGGTAGGAAGATCTTGGCCAGACCCCACAGGAGTAGGCAAGATACCTCCGTGATCAGTATTCTTTCCAGTATCAGAGATCCGAGGACCTCTGTTTAAAGGAATAGAATCTGATACATCTTCCTCTGAGTCATAGACCTGAGAAGTTTGAGGAAAGACCAAAGGGTACTTCCCTTTATTTTGAACAGGGTTAGCTAAGAAGCGTTTTCCTTTGTTCTGCTGTGTGATCATTTTAGGCATAGATTGTGCCAATTGAAAAAATGCCATAGGACTTTTTTCTTTTTTCTGTCTAATGTTAACACTAGGACATGAATTCTCTTAGTTCAGAACTTGAAAATCAGAAGAGGGTATAGCCAAAAGACTAGTTCCCTTAAGTTGTGCCGGAGTAGCAGATTGTTTGGGTTGCGCCATAGTCCTACGGACTACTGGTAGCGTCTTGGCAGCAATTTGGTAGGCTGTGCATGGGCAGCAGAGGAAGCAGATTGCGCCTTAGCAACAGAAACAGGCTGTACTGGAGCCAATGAGGCAGATTGTGCCTTGGTCATTGAGCACTCAAGTTGCGCTTGGGCAACATCGACTGTGGGGGATTTAGGAGTCCACACAACCCTGTTCTTGGCAATAGCCATTGAGCGCTTGTTGCTCTTGGTGTTGATCATGTTCTCGTAGGCTGTCTGGTTGACTTGAACAACCAGAGTCTTTTGTGTCTTGCCGATCGACGCAATGTCATATTGAGTTGTCACTTTCTCGTCGGAGGAGAAAGTCGTCTCCAGCAGAGTCGCCATTTTGTTTGCAAAAAAACATAAATTTGTTTTATTCCAAACTTGTAAAAGAGTACAAAGTACAATAAATTCTGGAGAAGTACAACTTTAGGAATCTGATCAGAAGACGATCACTTTATCCCTTGGACTATGTGAACTTGAAGACTGTAGCCTTTGAAGAATGTAGCAGCAATTTTGTAAGAGTTCTTGATCTCCTTTGATGATGATTGGAAACTCTATTTATAGAGTTCAGGAAATAACTATATTAGCAGTTATTTTGATGTGCGCGAGGCTGGATTGCGCCATACTGGATTGCGCCAACCTTCTGTTGCGCCAACTTCCATTCAGTTGTCAATCGTGTACTAACTGTATTTAGACGCGTGGCATCGTATGATTGAGATGCACGTGGTCATGTACAGGATAGTAGACACGTCTTGAGAGATTAGTGGCATGTGCGCCACGTCATCCTGCTTTAGAATGTAAGTTGTCTCAACTTTATCAAGTTGTGCGAGCTTCAGTCAACAAGTCAACCTGCGCTTGATTTGAGCTGCGCTTACACAGTGGCAGCTTCTGAGTAAAAGTCGTTCAGGTTGTGCCCAGGCGCAACTAAGGATTTTGTTTAGATTGTGCCTGGGTGCAACTCACGAAATATATAGGACAGCTGTCCACCAACTTTTTCTTGAGCGGCACACTTCACGGGATTCGAAGAGATTTTCCTCGTTCTTTGTTGTGTCAGTCGTCAGTATGGTCAGGTAATGATGACCATTAAGTGTCAGATGCCACGTAGGCCTTGGCACAAAAAGATTGGGCGCAGTCTTATATCAGGCGTAATCTGATCGGTGGCGCAGTCTGCTTCATATCAGTGGCGCAAGTTGACTTTTAGGGCACAACTTGATCACTGATCAGTATATTGAAGGCACAACTTAATTTTTAGGCTCTACAGCTGCAAGACGAGATTTTTAGATTTTGAATAGAGGGGAGTCGGATGCCATCCTCTCCTATTATATAGGATGTTTGATCTCATGGAAGGAGATAGGAAGAAACTGAATTGGTCTTATCTAAGGTTTTGGAGATCGAATTTTGTGTTTATCCCTTGAAGATTTGAATTTCCTTGATTTGATCCTTTGAACCTTTTTCTATTCGAGTAGGGGAATAGATGTGGGTGAGTTTGAATTTTTGGTTTTACAAATAAGCCCCTCTAGAATTCAAACTCACATTAAATGCCAAGTTTTATTATATCCTTACTTATCCTTTATAATAAATCACTAGTTTATAGTATATATTAGTTTTTAAAAATATTTATAAAATAGAAAATTATTATCTCATGAAATACTGAGAATAAAATAACAATAATCAGAACGGGAGTTTACAAACATCTTCAATACGGTGATGGATATCAAGGGAAAAACGAAAGACAATCCCAAACCAAGAATGGACTTAAAAATTATTTGCAGGCGTCCAGAGTTGCATCTATCAGGAGGATCCAATGGTAACTGGGTCAAGCCCCCAGCACCATTTATATTGAGTTGGGATGATAAATTGATAGTATGCAATTGGATTAGAAACTTGAGATTCCCTGATGGTTACGTGTTGAATCTGGCAAGATGTATCGATCTCAACGAACGCAAGCTGATAGGGATGAAGAGTCATGATTGCCACGTGTTCATGAAGCGTTTACTTCCTATCGCTCTGAGAGAGATGTTGCCTTCTCAAGTATGGGGTCCGTTGGCCGAGTTATCTATATTCTTTAGAGACTTGTGTTCAAGTAAGTTGACGGTGCAACATATTTGAACTTGAGGAGAAGATTGTATTGACATTGTGCAAGTTAGAAAAAATATTTCCTCTCGGCTTTTTTGACAGTATGGAACATTTGTCGATTCATCTTGCATACGAAGCACGTATTGGTGCTCCCGTCTATTATCATTGGATGTATCCATTTGAGAGGTATAAAATATTTATTTATCTAGTACTAATAATTATTTTATTCAAAAAGATCTAATATTGAATATATTATTTATAGATATCTACATCACCTGAAGAAGAAGGTGGGCAATAAGGCCCATATAGAAGCTTCGATATGTGAATCATATATTATTGAGGAGGTCTCAAACTTCTGCTCAATCTACTTCGATACTCATGTCAGAACAAACTGGAATAGAGCACCAAGAAATGATGAAGGTGAGGTCGATGAACCAAATCGTGGAATCCGTACTATCTTTAATGTTGGTGGCAAGCCTACAAGTGCTTCTAAGTTACGGTGGTTGGAGGACGATGAGTTTGAAGCCGTTCATCGATATATCTGCCTAAATAGTGGTATAGAGGAGATGGAAGATATAGAGAAGTAAGAGACATAATTTTGCTATGTTATACTCCAATTTTGCGATATACTTGTAAAAAATTTACTAACTTTTTTTGTTTTTATCACAGTATTTTTAGAGCTGAGATAAAAATGGAGAGACCTAACATTGATGATGATGATCTTAATAGAGTGGTTGACAGAAAATTTTCGTCGTGGTTCCATACTATGTAAGGATTAGTATCATTTAACTATTCTAAATTCAATTGACCGATGATCTCATTTTTGTCCTAATGACGTTATGATACGTGATATTTTAGATTTTTCGTCCTGGCACACAATTGACCGACGAAAGACTTCGAGCACTAGCTATCGGACCAAGCAAGAGGGCAAAATATTAGGATGGATATACCATCAATAGCTTCAAATTTAGAACCACTGATAAGCCTATCAATCACTCATTTATCGATAAGGAGGCTAATTCCACAAAGAATTCTGGAGTTTGTGTAAGGGGTTCAATCTACGACGTCTATCCAGAATTTGATTATTACGGTGTTCTAAGAGATATTGTAGAGTTGGATTACTTTTTTGATACCCAAATTGTGCTGTTTAAATATGATTGGTTCGACACAACACTCAAGCAAGGATGGAGAATTGACAAACCGTTTGGATTTATTGATATAAAATACGAAAAAAGATATATAGGTTTCGAACCGTTTGTGTTGGCTAGTCAAACGGTCCAAGTGTACTACACGAATTATCCTAGTCGAGGACGCACGACTCGTGATTGGTGGACTGTATGCAAAACTAAAGCAATAAATACATATAATATTGGAGATCAAGCATACCAGGAGGATAAGGTAGTCATGTCTCAACCAACATATATGAGTTTAGCCGGCATTGATGACATGGAAGTTGACGTTACTGTAGAGGATGATATAGTTAACGAAGAGCTTTACATAGAGGACTTACCTCATGTAGATGAGGAGTCTGAAATGGACGTATCGGATGAGGAGGAAGAATTTGAAAATGAAGGTGAAAGTGAAAGTAATAGTGAAAATGAATAAGATGAATATGAAGAAGATTCGGAATACGAAGAAGATGAAAAAGATTAGTATGTATTACCTATTAGATTTGCATTGATTATTTGTATCAACACACCTTTATTTAATTTATATTAGATTTACATTGATTATTTGTATCATCACATCATTCTTTTTATTTCTTTCAGATTTACATATGGCGGGACGAGGTCGTCTACGTCGACTTCGAAGATCTGTGTATGTACTATTACGACTGTTGGACGTGTTTTTATCATTTGACTGTTGGAAGTGTTTGTATATGTACTATATTTGACTGGCGAACATATTTGATTGTTGGATGTGTTTGATCGAGATGCTTGGGTTTATTTTGTACATATTGGGGTTATAGAGTTTATGTATGACTGTTAGACATATTTGGGGTTATAGAGTTTATATATGACTTTTGGAATGACTGCTGGACATATTTGACTTTTGGAATAAGTTTATGTATGTATTTTCAGGTTTGAGCAAAGTTGGAACAATTTAATGTGGTATAAATAAAACGATTAGCGACTAATCAGCGACGGATTAGCGACGTTATTCTAAAAAATTTGCAGGCTAGCGACTAACCAGCGGCGGATTAGCGACAGAATCCTGGAAATATTTTCAGGTTAGCGACAGGTTAGGGACGGAAATATCAGTCGCTGAGCTTCTGTCTGATATCAAAACCATATCAGATGAGTCAGCGACAAAAATTTTCATCGCTGGGCTTCTGGAAAATTTGATATTTTGGCTCACTAGAAAATGTTGCTAATCCGTTACTAATATGTCGCTGTGATTGCCGACGTTTTGAATTCGTTGCTAATCCGTCGCTATATTTGCGTCGGTAGTTCCGTCGGTAATTCGTCGCTATAGCGACGGATTACTGACGTATTTTCTATAGCGACGTTATGTTTATCGACGTCAGTTATCCGTCGGTAATCTAATTTAGCGACGGAATATACGTATTTAGCGACAGATTGTTCCGTCGCTAAATACCAATATTTTAGTAGTGTTATCAAATTTAACTTAAAGAAAGAACAGTTTACCATGATCGAGGAACCACATTTCTTACAAAAAAATGAGTTGCAACTGCGAAAATATGCTCACACGATCAGCCTACGCTAAAATTTTCTACTGTGCATGCCCTCTCTTTTCTTCTTCCTCCTTTGTTTCTTCTCAGATTGCTCTAACAAACTTGTTGGCGATAGAGGAATTTGGTAGAGGGTCGAGGGTGATCGAGTAGGGAGTCGGGGCTCCTGATGGTGGCATCGGGGGACTGCTACTACTGCTAAGGTGATGATGTCGTATGCAACAGCTGCTCTTTTGCCGGCATAGATTTTGATATAAGGATAAGGGAAGGACGGGGATGTGTGAGCTCTACAAGGGCGTCAAGATAATCTACTTATAATTATTAATGTGTGCATCATAATTATCTTTCTAAGAAGAAGAAGAAGAAGAAGAAGAAGGTGAAGGCATTTATTAAAAGCCAACCTCAACACGCAAGAATATTAATACTCTATTTGGTATATGGATGGAAAAGTGGAAAGAAGAAAAAAGTGTATGAATTTTTCTTTTCCTTCTTTTGTGTTTGGTAGGATGAATGAAAAGTGGAAGTAGTGTACTTTTCTTTGTTTAGTCTTAAAGAAAAACTAGAAGAAAAAAATATATAGACTTTACCAATTATATCCTCAACTAAAAGTATTTATTTACCATTTGACTTCATTGAAATATTTTTAAATAATATAATTCATATGGGGTACTATTGTAAATTAATACAAGCGTCTATATTTTCTTCTATATTTTCTTTCACTATTAGAGGGATTTAATTTCTTAGGTTAAGAGGAAAAAATAATCCCTCCACTTTTTCTTACATACCAAATAAGAGAAAATGGATCAATCCCTTCACTTTTTCCTCCTCCATTTTTCTTCCTTCCACTTTTTCCTCCTAGCAAATGGACCATAAGTGTACCAACAGACAAAGGTGGACCTCTCACATGACCCTATTACAAGCTGACTAACTAAAAGTACTACTCCATGTCGACCTTCATCAGGTTAAGATTCTGATATGGTATGCTTTAGTGGTTGTGAACTCCATCTGTGTTTCGGGAGCTCATAGTTAGAGTGGATGAAGTTTTTCTCTGTCCTTCCCTCGCTTCTTGTGCCTTCATCTCTAATGTCTTCGTCCAAATAGAATTGAGGACAACAAGATGTTGGTCTTGCCCTTATATTACCTTATTCCCCTCCCCATTATCCTGAGCAGAAGTAGTACTCGTCCTAGAGTGTCTCAGGATGGATGGGAGAGTGTCTGTCCTAGCTGGATTGACTATCACCTTCCCTTTGGTTCTCATGATTATTATTCATGTTTATCCCCTAGTCTTCACCCACATCGCATAATTTGTCATGTCCATTTCGTTCCTCCTCATTTTTATTGGTGTCCTCTGACCCAGACCCTAAAGTACCCTCTTCAGAACAATGGCTTATTGTATGTCCAAAATATTGCACACAGTACAAGACGGTGGCTATCCATCCATACTCTATGCTTGCTCTATCATAGTACCGCTAGGTAAGTGGAGTTTAATCTTCTCCAGGAACAGGTCGGAAGTCTCAATCTCTACAAAGATGCGGGCATAAGACAATCGAGTCCTCCCCCCCTCTCTCTCTCTCGTAATAATAATAATAATAATAATAATAATAATAATAATAATAATAATAATACGGCGGAAACTACTCATATAGGAATGAACTTGAACTGATGGGTGTTGTAGTCGATTTCAGCGAAGGATCGTCCTTTGTAGCATCTGGACTTCAGTTGCCAGCAGAGCCACAGGAGATGTTACGGCGGAAACTGCTCTCATGTTACTTCTCCTCCTCCACCATGGCTCTGGACCCATCTGCTCCTCCCTTCTTCCCTTCTTCTCATTCGACTATCTCGGCCTCCTATTCGGCCTACTATTCCGATACCGATACTTTGAACCTTGATCTTAACACAAACCTATATACTGATCGATACTAATCCGCTACGCCCGATACTAAGTATATACGGTCGATACTGATAGCGATAGTCCGATACCGATAGCGATAGTCCGACACCGATAGTTCGATCGATACCGATAGCGATAGTCCGATAAATGGAATTGTAAACTCGGAGGCATACCCTTAAGGGTTGAAACCAAATAAATTTTGACATTCGGAAAGGGGTTATTTAGAAGGTTCTCTTGCAACATAACATGTTCCCATGGGCTTGTGGGAAGAAAACATGGCCTAATGATTTAATTCGTTAAATGAGATCTTAGGGAAATGCCATGTTTGGTTCACAGAATTAGAGCTGTGGAAAGGAAAGTGATGGATTCATTTTTCCCCTCTAAGATTCACTCTCTCTCCAAATATCTGTTGTTTTTCCAAACATAGGAATGGAAATGGATTGAAATTCTAATTTCACAAAGCTTACCTTTCCGCGAACCAAACGAGGCCTTGATAGCTACTTTGAGATTGAGAAAATGTAACACAATGTGAGGAGAAGCTCTACTTCAATCGATCTTCAGGTGATTGATGTAATAGGGAAAATAGATGGAGGTAAGTCCAACAAACTTATAAATAGCACACACAGTCATTCGAAGAAGACTGCTCAGGTCTTGATAGCTACTTGAGATTGAGAACTGCGATAAAAAAAATCATCTAATGTTTATGATTTCCTTCTTACTGGCTACAATTTTAGGAAAGGAACAAATGTTTGCAGGTTATAAAGAGAGTACAACTTTGCAGAAGTTGCAGCAATAGATCATTGTTGCTTAAAAGGATAATTTCTCTCCAACTCGTAAGATTAATGGATCTTTCCAAATGCTCTACTGGCCTTCTCTCTCTTTTTTGTCGGGGTCACGAAAACATCTCAAAGCCTCCTTCGAATTCTCAGACGAAGCCACTGACCAAGGCTTGAAGGTTCGGGGATGAGAAACCAAAAAAATTATGTATGCATTATATCGTGACTTCATCAATTACGTCACAGCAAAATCTCATATGTTTGCATGCTAATTTGCAAGATCAGGAGAAACTTAACTTGGCTCGAGATAGAGAATGAAGGAGTTAGGGTTAGGGTTTACCAGCCTTGGTCGGAGTCGCGTCGGAATCGTCGGGGCTGGAGCAGCGGTGGAGTCGGGTTGGCGTCGACGAGGGGAATCAACGGTGGAGGGGGACGCCGGAGGGAAGGGGGTCGCTGCAGGGAAGGGGAAACCGCGGGGAGGGGGTAGCCGGAGGGAGGGTTCACCAGAGGGAGGGGGTCCCCGGAGAGGAGAGAGAAAGGGGCAGAGAAATTTGGGGAGCGGGAGATTGAAACTTTTTGGTGAAAGAAAAAAAAAGATCGATCGGGTGGAACCCTATATGAAATATTTTAGCGACGTCCACAAAGGACGTCGCTAAACATCGCTATTCAATAAAAACCTGGCGACGTCCCTAATGTGGAGTCGCAAATCGTCGCTGAATTAAAGAAAACAGCGACGTTCTGCGACTAGACCGCGACATCAGCTTTCCAAAGCATAATGTGTGTCGCTAACGGTCGGTAAACGTCGCTGATGGTGACGATCAGCGACGTTTTTATATAACGTCGCTAAATTCACAAATATTACCGACGTATATGACTTGCGTCGCTAAATTCGTCGCCAATATGACTTATTTTGGTAGTGATTAGTTTATCATTCATACAGTTTCTACGCATGTTAGTCCATAGATTTGAGGTCAAATTTAGGCCATGAAATGCATGCTTGCTAGAGCATGTTAGTCTATGCATGCTACGCATGTTAGTCCATAGATTTGAGGTCGGATTTAGGCCATTTGTACTACAACATGATAGATGATCAGTATTGGAGTACTTCATATTGTATAGCTGGCCTTCTTCCGCCTCTCCAGTATTATTGTTACGGGACGTGTCAATTATGCTATCTATAAGGAAAATACTATGCTTACAACAATTATTGGTTGCAAGATTTACAACCACCTACGTGACACCCATTGATTGGGGGAGAAGAGAGACCGAGTGGGACCGGGTGGGGACCATGTTAGCAAGGAGGGACATGGGTTGTAAGAGAATTGTAAAAAATTGATAGTAAACTTAGCATTATTATATCTATAATTTCCTACACCCTGAGGAATAAAAACCTTAATAAGTTAAAACCATGTCTTTAGGCAATGACCACTTGGTGCATTGCCCTTTGATTTCTCTTAAAATCACTCCACTACAAAAAAAAAAATTACATTTCTCAAAAACATGTGATATTTGGCTTTAAAGAATTCATAATATATTAAATAATAATATATTTAACATGGGAAGGAAAAGATACTATTCAATTATTCGATTAAAGAAAGAAAAAGACAACAGGAAAAATAAAAATATGGTTTTTGAAAAGAAAAAAAAAAGAAATTTAGAGTATTCCCCCTCTCCCATAATTTGCGAGAATCACGGGAGTGTCTAAACTGTAACATTCCGCAGCTCCTACGTAGCCTCGGAATAGTAATAGTGGAACCCCCCATTCCGATCCCGCCAAATCGCAGCCGTCCATTCCCTCAGCATTCGCCACGCGTCACTCCGACGTGACGTTTCATCAATCGATTTAGAACGAAGCCCTCCGCCAATGACAGAATTTCCAAAATTGTCCGGACCGACAATTGATGATTTTGCACTCCATTGCTTTATGATTGGCCAGCTGCCCGCGGGCAACCGGGTAGGTGCCCGTCCCATCGGACTGCGGTCCGGTCTGGTTTAGCCGGTCGCTGTCAGCCCGGTTTTCTAGGGGCCTGCTGCTGTATTCTGGGCCACATTGGTTTGCAATTCAAAAAAAAACAAAAAAAAAATTGTGTTTACCGATTGGAGGACGGAAATGGAAAGATTTGTCATGTTAATTTCGAAGGGGGTTGGAGCGAGTACTGTACGGTTCGGTTCACATGCGGGTTCTGATGTGACTACACGGGCGGTTCATTTTGTAGGAGCAGGAAATGTGGGCCATTGGAAATATCTGAATTTGAATGCAGGTTTCAAACAAAAAAAATTTAATTGCCAATTTTTACAATGTTTACAATTTTTTTTAGATGAGTTATCAACATTATCTTTAATTTTAAGAGCATCTCCAATCCTTTGTGATTCTTAGATGGCAAGAGATACAAGACAGTGTCTTCTATAGGTGACAAGATTATATTCATAAAAGACAATGAGTTTGAAAAGTCTTCTCCAATGCAAAGTATGATAAAACAATACAAAATATTTTTTTACAACTTCTAAGACAACTTCAACTCTTCTACCTTTTTCTATAAACATTTTTATTCACAATTGATGATGTGGATGCAAAGTTATTGTGAAGTAGGGGTGAGCAAATACCGACTGATACCGAAAAATCGACCGAATACCGATTGAAAATATATCGAAAAATCGAACCGAAAATATGTACCGATACCGAATTGCCGAACCGACTAAAATATGGTATAATGGTAATGGTAACGGTTTGAGTGTAATATCATACCGAAAATACCGAACCGATCATATATATAATGTTGTTCGTGATTAATTTTATACTAATTTTTATTTTTATCTTTGTTTTAATTAGTTTCTTAGAACTTAGAATGAATTTTAATTGACTTGAAGTTATGTCAAGAATGCCGAGAATTGAGTTTTTGATCTTTTGAGCTTATATTTTTGTATTCTCATAGAATTATGAAGTAAATTTTGGTTACTTAAACTTATACTAACGATTAAACTTAGTGACAACGTTTGATCTTTTAAGTCCATTTTTAGGTGTTTGCAACTTGTTACATATTGTTCTAATAATTTTGATGAGTTGTTTGGTTGGTAGAGGCTTGACTTTGAAATTTAATGCTTCCAAAAATGTAAAAATATATATCATAGGTTAAGAGGTTCTAATATTAAGTGTGTTGATTGACCAAATGTCAATTGGTAAAATATCGATACCGAACAAAAACCGACCGAATACCGATTTAACCGAAACCGAAAAAACCGATTTTAAATGGTACGGTATTGGTATTGATATTTTAAATACCGATTAAAAAAAATACCGAAAAATTCGATCAAATACCGACCGAATATACCGACGCTCACCCCTATTGTGAAGTGCATTGTCTATATCTAGACAACCAACTTCATATTATCATTGCCATGTCATTGTCATGTCAACTCCATACTTTATTTTACATTTGCATTATAGAAGTACTTTTGAAAATGGAGTTTATCATTCCTATGTGGCAACCATTTTTTTTCAAACTTACAATAGGGTCGGAGATGCTCTAAGGTGCAAGAGGAGGTAGATTTGTTATAAATTTGCTGTTACTTTAAGATGCAACGAAGTTGCAATAAGATTTTTGAAAATAAATAATCTAAATTTTTTCCTTTATTTTTTTTACAAATGATTAAAGATGATGATAAAATCGTTTTTTATCTCACACACACACACGCACACGCACACACATCATCTTGTTTAATAGAGAATAAGACGTGTAGATGCATGAAAGGACCCCTAGAAAAGGAGAAATAATCAAAAGATCCTCTCCCAGTCCTTCCCTGGTAAATAAGAAACCCTAACTCTTTAACAGCATGCGTGGTGGCTCTCAGCTCACCATGTTAATTTATAATATTCAAATTTTCCTTTTGGGTTAGGGACCACTCACTTTTCTTTTAATTGTACTAGCATATGTGCACGTGTCTTACATGTATTTTAATATTATTTTAATTAACTTAGGAAGACTTTTTAGGAAGACCAAATTGAGCGCCTATACCGTGTTCCATAGCATACATTGTATATGGCTTATTGAGCTTGATGTAGTTCAAAGATAATCCTTTATTGATGAAGTAAGGTATCTTTTCTAGGGGGATTACATCATCAGCGGAGGAGATATTGGTGTGGGTAGCCATATATTTGGCTAGCTCCGGTTCCTCTTCGGCTACCTCCTATGTAAATGAAGACTAAGAGGACGACCTGGGAAGCTTGATTGTCAATGGTTCAGTTGACGGGGCAAAGCGTGGAGTTGTTGGCAGACTAGCGACCCCCAGTTTGGCACTCGAGGTGGAGCGAGGAGTGGCCGGTTCGCTAGAAGTGTCAGACCTTGCATCGAAGCGACAACCTTTCTTGGGAAGGCGTATTGTCAATGGCCTGTCCGAGGGGTTGATCTTCTCTGTTTGTGGTTGACTGACTCTTGGTAACCTGATGGTTAGTGGCTCCGTTGTGGGTCTCGACACTTGGCTGGATCTAGGCAGCCGGATTATCATCTGCTCCTCTTGTGCCGAGAGGCTGATCGCGTCCTTCCGCAGAGTGGCGGTGAGGGGTGCAGACTTGCCCGGTTTGCGAGCTTGGAGGTGGATCGTCAGGGGTCCTTCTGATCCCGTGGCTGTCTCAGTATGAGCTTGTGCGTCTCCTTCATCCAGGTGCCTCTTCGACTTTTCGTATAAACAGGAGTCCGAGTAGTAAGATTCGACCCCTTCGAAGGGATCGATGTCAGCAAACTCTGTCTTCACGAAGCCGTATTTGTCGATATATTTGAAGCACTGGTGTAGCGTGGAAGGCACGATCATATAATCGTGTATCCATGGGTGCCCCAAGAGGATGTTGTAAGAAGTATCTGCATCTATGACGTAGCAGGTGACCTCGGATTGGAGATCGCCAATCTGACACTTCAGACGAATCTTCCCGATAGGGTAGCTCCTGTCCGAATTGAAACTGCTGATGGCGGTGCTTGTAGGTGTTAGGCGATGCATTGGGATGCGGAGATGATGTAGCAGACCTTTCGGGATGATGCTTGTGGAAGAGCCAGGATCAATGTGCATCCGATCCACCTTCACATTGCCGATGTATCCCGTGTAGTATAGCGGGCGATCATGTAGGTTGGTTTTGATGAGCATGTCCTGCGGAGTGAAGACGATGTTGGGCATTGCTCCCGTACAGGCACTATCTTGGAGATCCATGGGTGAGTCCTCCTCAGTGAGGTTAGATTGAGCGAGATAGGCATCGGCATTTTGGAGTGCTTCGCTCAATGCAATACGAACGTCTTTGGAGAGCCTCAGGAGTTCATATAATAACAATTTGGCCGGAGTGTTAGCCAATTGTGCTAAGATGTCAAAGTTGTAGGGCCTCTCTAGCCCTTGGGATGCGTCCTTTCGGAGAGATTTGTCGAAGCGAGTCTCCTTCGGCCTAGGCTTGTCGGTCATCGAAGGCTGAGCCGGTCCCAGAGCATCAGTTGCAGTGGGTTAATGATTTTCAGCTGGACTATCAACCACAGGTTGGGATTGCACTCCGAACTGCGTGACGACGGCTGTAGCTTCCTCGTTGTCTGCTGAAACTGTACGACAGGTCTTGATTTTTCTACTTTTTTTGTTGGTGGAAGATGGTGTGGGCCGAGTCACTTCTGACACCAAGTCTGGATGGACCCACATGACCTCTCCTCGTGAGGTGGTGAGAGGTACTAGACCAGCAGCTTGTTCTCGGGGCGGAGGAAGATTGGTAATCTCCATTGTCGCGAGAGGGACGAGGATTACCCCGTCTTGAGTCTCCGTCGGAGGGAAGTTGCCGAACTATACGGACACCATATTAGCTGCTACGGTTACCTCTTCGAAGTCGATGGCCAGAGCGTTTGAATCGATGAGGCTTTGGATGTACCGTTTTAATTGGTAGCAGTCATGTGTAGCATGGTATACATAACGGTGGTAATGGCAGAACTTCGGGTTATCCAAATCAGCCGGCCGAGGCTTCCGTCTTGGTGGAGGAAGCTGAATTCTACCTCCTTGTATGAGCATGTCTAAGATAGGCTTGACGTGGCCGTCTTCGAAGGAGTAATCGATTTGCGGCCATTGTTTGTCTACGGGCTTCGGCTCAGGTTTTTTTGTTGTATCGGCCACCATAGCCTGCTTTCCTTTGCTGTCCCGATTGTTGGAGGGGTTACCCCCATTATCGTTGTTGAGACGCTTGCCCTTGTTTTCTCCTTCTAAGATGTGCAACCCCAGTTGGCGGGCCTTCTTCAGTCGTTCTTCAGCGCTTGTGGCGCTGATGATGAACGCCTTCCAATCTTTGAATTGACTCTCGCCCATCCAGAGACTGATCGTTGGAAGCAGTCTCTTTTGGCAGATTTCGATCAAAGAAGAATCAGGATTCCCGGAAGGCAGCTTCATGGCGGTCTGGCAGAACCGCTCGATGTAGTTCCTTGTTAGCTCCTTCTTCCCTTGGACGACGTCCATGAGAGTGGACATAGTGACGTCTTGTCCTACTTCATAGAACCGTTCCAAGAACATGCTCTTGAAGCCGGCGAAGGAATGGATGCAGTTGTTCGGTAGATTGTGGTACCAATCAAAGGCGACTCCTTCCAATTCTCCAATGAATAACCGTGTGAGGATCGCATCTTCATGGGGCAGATGGTCGGTGGTGACCTCAAAGTAAGTGATGTACCGACTTGCTGAGGTTTTGCCATCATATGGGTTGATGTTGAACGGCTTATATCTTGGTGGGAATGGAACATCCCTCCACTCAGCAGGGTATGGTTGCCGCATTCTGAGATCTTGAGCGTTTTCTCGGGCATGAAACATGGCACGGAGCTCCTGGACCTCTCTTCTTACTTCTCGGGTCTCATCTGTCGCGGCGGGGGCTGTTATTTCGGAAGGATTATTGCCCGGGTTTGGTGCCGCTGAGTTCGAATCTATATTGACCGCGGGGCCCGTATTTGTTTGACCAGGCGCTCCTCCTTGTAAAGTGGGCAGGGCCGCTTTAATCTCGTCTACAGACTTGACCAAAGCAAGTAATATAGCTTCGAGACTGTCGATGCGCTGGCGATCACTGGAACCACCTTGATCGCTGTCCGTCATGAATACCGTCCTTACGTGAGGAGTGATGGAAGGAACGGTAGAGGATGTGCCCTCTGAGTCGTACCCATGCACCGAGAAGTCATCGGGATAGGTGGGGATGTTCTCTTCGGGCTCGGACTCGGAGGGGATGGTATCCCCAGCTTCAGAGCTTGTCTTGTCTTGAGAGTTACGGATGTCCTCGGGGGCATCAGCGTCCGTTGCTCCTGATGGAAGAGTTGTTTGTGCGGACTCGGTTCCTTGGAACATCGAATTATTATGAACGTTCGGAGGAGTGCTACCCCCAGCTCCTTCCACCCCCAGCGATGTAGATGATGAATTTCCTATCGCGATAAATTTTGTCTTTGAACGGGTGTGTTGGAACACACCAGTGGAGGACAACCGTTTAGACGACAGTTTTTTAGTTGTAGTGGTTGATATCTTTGGACTGGAGACGCTCGTTTTCTTCCTCCTCTCTTCGGCAGGAACTTTTTGAGCAGAATTGCAGGAGACAACACGAGGTGCCTCATCTTCTGAGTTCGGGTGCTGTAGCCTTTGGAAGGTGGACGGTCGATCTTCCGTCACTGCCGCGTTGTTGCAGCAGTAGTTGACGATGATTTGGGTGCAGCGATGTCCAAGCGAGGACTCTTTGCATGCCGACACTCCTCCTCTTTCCTTGCGTTTGTGGAGGATCGCGTCCCGCAGGTCAGAGGAACCGCTCTGTCCGTTTGCCGCCGGGGGCTGGACTCGAGCGGTTGTATACAACTTTCCATCCGAGGCCCGTGTGATAGTCAACGGGATTCCTTCCAACGTGACATTGATGGCCAGTGTACAGGTTCAGTCCAGCATAGTTGAGAGGATCCGGACGGCGCAATCTACAGATTCCAAAATTCAGCGGCTCAGAGCAGAGTGTAAGGCAGGAAGAAGGCCAGAGTTATGCATTCATAAAGATGGTACACTTCGATACGGCTCTCGTCTTTGTGTACCCAGTGGAGATATCAGACAGGAAGTCATGGCAGAAGCTCACAGTTCGCAGTATTCTATTCATCCCGGTGGCACGAAGATGTACCGTGATATCCGTCAGCATTTCTGGTAGAATAGCATGAAGAGGGAGATAGCCCAGTTTATCTCTCGGTGTTTGGTTTGCCAGCAGGTTAAAGCGGAAGCCTCAGAAATATTCTAGAAGATGATAGAATCCTCTAGAAGACTCAGGATCTTCCACGAAGACTCATGAAGTGAAACTTCATTATAAATATCTAGGTTCTAGAGTTTCCTAGAATAATTTCTGGAATATTCTGTTTCCAGAAGTTTCTTGTAAGCCCTATGGGCACTATAAATAAGTGGAGGCTCATTTGCTCCTCACCACCCAAAGTTGTATTCTCTTTCTAGTATAGTGAAGTTTGCATACTTTCAATCTCTCTCTTTTGCTCTACTTTGTTCTCAATATCGCCTTAGCGATCTAGCTAAGCATGTTCGGGAAGGCTGGCACGAGGCTTCGAGTAGGAAGCTTATGCGCCACACGAATTAAAGTGTAGCCTAAGACACTAAGTCTATGATATATTGTCCTTTGGCAGGAGTAGCTAGTGTTCTGAAGTTGTTTCCAACTCGTCATCTATTTTATTTTACAAAATAATTTTTTTTATTTTTGAAATTTCATCTTATAACTTTTATCTATTTAGTAATGCATGTCCTGTTTTGTTTTGCAATTTAAAATAATATATATACTGGTTAGGAAGAAGTTGGCATATTAGTTAAAAAGTGGCTTGACTAGGAATGAACCAAAAGAACTTCGATTGGGATTGTAAAAAAATGATTTGGAATCTTTACAAGCCAATATATCATTTGTGGTGCTTGATAAAAAAACGTACAAACATGAAAATTGTATAAGATACTTGTAATTTTTCTTTACCAAATCTTCAAGAGGCTGGAAAACCCTCATACAGATGCACTTTCAAATTTCGATTATAGGGGATCAAATCTATAGAAAAGGATAAGCATATATCTTTTGTTATCTTCTAGAAAGTTTCGGAAGCTTCTAGCATAATCCCGCTCCGTGTAGAGTTACGCAAGTCCGTCTCGGTGGGACGCAATCTTTAGTGCGTGACAAATAGATTTTAAAAATTGAACATAAAATTTTATTGTTATTATAAAGTATATACAAATTTTTTTTTTATTAGTTGTAGCAAGCCCAACGCAAAATATGAAGAAGAAAAACTAGCTCCTCGAAGCGCAAGCCCAACGTGAAGCCTCTTAGCAGACTGGCCTGGGCTAGCTGGCCGAGGCCCAACCCTATCGATCGGCAACAGTGTCGAAATGAGAATTTTACCATCCCCAAAACCCTAGAGAGAGAAGAGGAGAGAGAGAGAGAATGGGGAAGAAGGGTTCGAGCAGCGAGCTATGGGACGATTCCGCTCTCCTCGACGCGTTCGATCACGCCATGGACACGTTCAAGGTCTCCTCTTCCTCTTCTTCTTCTTCTTCTCCCAATCAAGAACGGTTAGGGTTGGGGTTTATATTCTGCTGTCCCCCCCTGCTCAGCAAGCAGCCCTAACGATTTGTCCGTATCGCGTCGTGTCGGAAACGTACAGGACACGGCGATACGTGTCGGGTCGGTGTCCCCACTTAATTGACCGGGCATTGAAGAGCTCCGCGGATAATTTGCCATGAACAGCGGAGAGTAACAACAATTGGAGATGAAGAAGAAGACAATTAAAAGGAATTATGTAACTAGGCTTTGGAATATTATTGATGAATCTGAGAAAAGGAATTGACAAGCTAAATTGCAGTAGATCTAAATGCTGAAAGAAAATTTGGTAACCGAATGGAAAGAGAATTGGTTTGATATCTGATAACTATTCCTAGGGGTACAACTCGGATGGGTTGGGTTGGGTTTGAGCTTAACCCGAGCCCAAGCTCAACTTGACCTCGGGTTCAACATATGAAAGCTCAAGACCGAGCCCGGAGGAAGCTCGGGTTGGATCGGGTTCTAATATAATATTTGATATAATTTTAAACAAGCTTAATATTAAAAACATTATCAAATAGCAATCAAGCACCAATCATTACAAAATATAAACCGAAATGAGATTTAGGAGAAGGAGACGAAGAGTTTGGGTGAAAAAATTTAGAGTTTAAGTTATATATATATATATATATATATATATATATATATATATATATATATATATATATAAAGGTTCCGGATTCTTTGGGTAACCCGACACATGAACCCGAGCCCAGCTCGATTTTTGATCGGGTTCAAATATTTTAACCCGAACCCGAGTCCGAGTATCTTCAACCCTAACCCAACCCATTAACAGGTTTACCCGATTGGACTCGGGTTTAGCCTGCCCGAGTTGCACCCTACCTATTCTCACTATTGGTGTCCTTATTAGGACTAACTAACCTCATTAATACTAACCCACCTCCAATGCTGACTGGACAAGCAGCTAACCAATTTGTTGAGCTGGCAATTACTTGCTGAGGAGGCATAAGAGAGAGAGATTCAATTCCAAAATGGCAGGAACAATTTTTCTGCTCTGATACTGCACTCTGCTTCACTCCCTGCTGGTGTCACACTGTCTTCACTTCCTGGTTGACTGATAACACAATGAGCTCAGTGGGCACCTATCACTCCCTTCCCCTTAAATTGACCTTGTCTCAAGGTCAAAGTAGGGGTTATCCTTGATGAATTGTTCATAGAGAGCCCAAGTAGCAGAATTTGAGTCTCCCTCCTTCCTTTGGACTAATATATCCACTGCTGCTCCCCCAGTTCTCTGCACTAGTATTCTCTCTAGAACATAGTCATGTTCCAGAATTACGACTTCATTATGATTGGGTGCCCCTGGCTGAATGTGAACTCTTGTTCTCACATGTTTGTTTCTTTAACTGCGAAACATGGAACACTAGATGAAGCTGAGCTTCAATGGGCAAGTCCAGTTTGTAGGCTACACTGCCAACTTTGGCAAGAATCATATAAGGACCATAGTACCTGGGTGAGAGCTTATGTGGTCTTATGTGGGTGATGTGAATCGTCCTATTCGATTCACAAAAGATTTGTAGAAAAGAGAAACAGAGAAAGATAATGATCTTTTTGTGAGAAAAGAACAAACTCCCAACTTTGGTGGACGGACAAAGTCTAAATCCTTCTTATTGATACTTGAGAGTTTCTTCTCAATACAAGCATGAAAAATAAAAGATGGCTAACCCTAGTTTATATAGGAAAAAACAAAGGCTTAATTAAGGAAGGGTTATTATTGGTGAAAGACCAAAATAATCCTTCGCTTAATTAAGGAAGGGTTATTATTGGTGAAAGACCAAAAATAATCCTTCCTGACTAAAATAGGAAAATGACTATTAAGGAAAATGACTATTAAGGAAGGGTTATTATTGGTGAATAATCCTTCCTTACTTCGTGGTCCGCCCACATCAATACCGCCCCCTAAAAGAGCCACCTTGTCCTCAAGGTGGAAATCTGGAAACTGCGTCTGTTGCTATAGCGGCCTCTTCCTCCGTCGGATCCTCCTCCTCGTCGGGCAAGATCACGATCTGCAGCAACTTGCTCGCACATCGATGACCGGGAGTGAACCTCTCGTCGCATCTGAAGCACAAGCCAGCTGCTCTTCTCGCCTTCATGTCAGCATCCGACAGGCGCCTCCCCGGTACTATGGAGCCCCCTGTCCCGCCTGCGGGTCTAGGTGGTATTGGTGCCTGAGCCTCCGCTGCTGGTCGTGGAAGTACTAGGCCCGTATGACTGTGCTGCCCCGATGCTCCCCAAGCGTCTTTAAGGCGCTTTTCTTCCGTCAATTTCTCCTCTGCCTTGTGGGCCAGACGGAGGAGATCTTCTAAGCACCGCGGACTCTGCAGCCTGAGCTCCGCTCGTATGGAGGGCTTTAAACCCTTCATAAACATACCTATCTGTAACTCGTCCGACACCCCTCGAACGCGTCCAGATAGTAGTTCGAACTTCGCGACGAAGTCTCGAACCGTCCCCTCCTGTCGTAGCGACGACCACTGCTCGTAGAAATCACCCGAAGCCGTCTCCTGGAAGCGGTCTAAAATGTATCCCGTCAGCTCCGCCCAGCTGCTGAACGGGGTCCTCGCCGATCTCCACCGATACCACGCCAGGGCCTGGCCCTCGAAATAGATTCCGATGCATCTGAGTACCTCTGCTTCGGTCAGCTCCATGATCTCAAAATAGCGCTCCGTCCGAAAAATTCATTCGTCCGGGTTCTCACCCTCGAACGTGGGTAGCTTCAGTTTCTTCAGCCGGCGATCCGCGCTAAGGTTACCGTGCTGCATATCATCCCTGCCTCGTCCTCCTTCCCAGCGGTGTGTATCTCTCCGCTGGGTCTCGTACGGGCCTCTGTCAACCTCCTCATACCGCTCGTCAGTCCAGACCTGCTCACCCCACTCCTCCACCTGACCCCTGTAGTCACCGACTGCCCTCGCCCATGGTGGTCGTCGTGGGGGCAGGTCCCCTCTCTGGAAGTTGGCGGGATCCGCCGTTCCCCGAAAGAAATTGCTGCCTCCGGCGTGCCTCGCTCCTCCTGGCGGTTCCGCTCCTCCCGTCCAAGCCGGAACTCCCGCCAAGCCCCTTCCCGGACCCGCGAACCGATCTCCGTAGTTCGCTGTCATCGTCCGACCCCCGAAGGGGGGCCCAAACCCTAGGGCTTCTCCCGCATGTGGAGCCGATCCGCCGGGTCCGTACGGGTCGCCGGCGTCCGGCCACGGCCGCTCGCCGGCGGCTCCTCTGGCACCGACCGGCCAGCGAGCGCCCCCAACGGCAGCGGCCCCGCCCGGGCTCGCGCGGTCGGCGGCGAAGTCCCCGCGACCTTCGACCGCCGTCCGGCGCTGTTCGCCGGCCGCCAGGGCCCCGCCCGGCGGCGCGGTGGTGACGGCGGGTGCGGGCCATCGCCCGTTGGCCGGTCGTCCGTGATCTTCGGTCGTTTCCCCCTCCGTTTGAACAAACCCTAGTTGGTCGCCTAGGGTTTGGGTTGTCGCCGCCCCCGTTTGGCTTGTCGACCCGGCACCGGTCACCTTCTTTGAGATGTCTTGCAACAACTTCATCATTGCCGGAATCGACGTCATCTCCTCCCGCATGCTTCGTACCTCGGTCTGGAGATCCTCCTGTGTGGACGCTTGATCTTTGATTGCGGCCTTCAAACTTTCGATCTCGATGTTGAAATCCTCCCGAAGCCCCTGGATCTTCTCCTCGATCGTGTTCCTTGTGCCGGACGCCATGGATCGTAGAGAGCTCTGATACCAATTGATGTGAATCGTCCTATTCGATTCACAAAAGATTTGTAGAAAAAAGAAACAGAGAAAGATAATGATCTTTTTGTGAGAAAAGAACAAACTCCCAACTTTGGTGGACGGACAAAGTCTAAATCCTTCTTATTGATACTTGAGAGTTTCTTCTCAATACAAGCATGGAAAATAAAAGATGGCTAACCCTAGTTTATATAGGGAAAAACAAAGGCTTAATTAAGGAAGGGTTATTATTGGTGAAAGACCAAAATAATCCTTCGCTTAATTAAGGAAGGGTTATTATTGGTGAAAGACCAAAAATAATCCTTCCCGACTAAAATAGGAAAATGACTATTAAGGAAAATGACTATTAAGGAAGGGTTATTATTGGTGAATAATCCTTCCTTACTTTGTGGTCCGCCCACATCAGTAGGCAACAAAGATCTGCATGTATGGCTGCACCTTGAGGTAAACCCAATCTCCTATTGAGAATTCCCTGTTAGTCCTGTGTTTGTTAGTATTCTTCTTCATGCTGTCCCGTACTAACAACACCCGTACTAACAACAGATTGTCCTTCAACAATTGGAGAGTATTGTCTCTCTGAGCTATCGTGTCAGCTATTCCTTGTCTTTAGCTACATCATGTACGTAGGTGAGGAGGTTGTGAGGGGATCTGCCATATACAGCTTCAAAGGGGGTGGTTTTAGTGGATGAATGCCAGTTGATATTGAACCAATATCCTGTCCAGGATAGAAATTTAATCCACTTCTTGGGTTTGTGACTGCAAAAACACCTCAAGTATCCATCCACACTCCAGTTGGTCACCTCTATTTGCCCATCAGCTTGGGGGTGGTAGGCAGTACTGTACTTGAGCTCTTTTCCTTGCGATTTGAACAGTTCTCTCCAAAACAAACTCGTGAAGTTTGAGTCTCTGTCAGACACTATTGTTCTGGGCATACCATGCAATTTGCAGACACCCTCCATGAAGTTCTGGGCTACGGTACTTGCTGTGTATGGGTGTGTCAAAGCAAAGAGATGGATGTATTTGGTTAACCTATCCACTACTACCATGATATATGTTTTTTGGTAACTGGTAGGTACACTATCAAAGAAGTCCATTGAAAGGTCTTCCCAGATCCTGCAGGAATAGGGAGTGGTTGGAGAAGACTTGCAGGTGATACATTCTCATTCTTATACCTTTGGCATGTCTCACAGCTTCTTATATAGTCTCTCACTATTTTCTTTATCCCTTTCCAATAACAAACCTTCCTTAGCCTCTGAAGTGTCTTGCTAGTGCCTGAGTGCCCCTGTGATAGGGTCATGATGCTCCTTCAACTTTGTCATAGCAAATTGAGATTGGGGATCCACTATCCTATGTTGTATTAAGCGTGAGGCAAGACGTGGCGACGAGGCTGTCGCCTCGCTTAATGACGCTTAAGCAGCGCTTAGTTAGCGTCTCACTTATTTTTTGCTTCTAGATGTAAAATACTCTATATCGTGTATACACATAAATTTTAATATATTTTCATACAATCCTGCCAGCATATGCATGAATAACAATACCAATTATCAATATAAATACTAGAATCAAAAATGCAAACTACAAGCCACACAATCATACACACTACAGAGTCATCAAAATACCATCAAACATAAAAGTTGTCTCTCAAGTTCCTACTTAAAGTTTTTCAACTATCCAACTATGTAAATAACAAAAGATTCGATTCAGTTTATGGAAAAAAAAAAAAATCAAAACTCGTTAAGCGAGGCGTCTAAGACGAGGCGCTACTAAGCGATGCCTAAGCGTGCTTAAGCACTGATCGTTTTCTGGGGCAAAAATTCATTAAGTGAGGTGCCCTAATTATAATAATCGCTTAAGCGCTGCTTAAGCACGCTTTCACAACATAGCTACCCTCAATCTATTCTTGTCATACAACATTCCATCTATAAGTGAATATTTGTTGTATCCAACTTCCAAGCTATCCATTTAGCTAACTTATTTTGATAGTATGATGAAGTAGTCATCTGAGTTTTGAATTGTTGTAACCAGTCAGCAGACACTAGAGTGATAGCTTTGAGTTGTGCCTCCACTCTCCTAGACAGCCCATCGGAAACCATATTCTATGTGCCTTTGTATTCAACTTGATAGTTGTACCCATGTAGCTTCATGACCCATTTGTATTGGGCATCAGAATACAATTTTTGCTCTAGCATGTATTTGAGTGCCTTGTGGTCAGTTCTAATAGTGAATCTTCTTCCCCTCAGGTATTGCCTCCATATTTTAATAGCTAACAGTATTGCAAGCATCTCCTGCTCATAGGTGGATAAGGTTTTGGGCCTCCCTTTTGGAGCTTGACTCAAGTAGGCTATTGGCTTTCCCTCCTGCATTAAGAATTCCCCTACTCCTTCATGTGATGCATCACATTCCAGTATAAACTCCTTGGTGAAATCAGGCATTCTAAGAACGGGTGGTTGAGTTAGTGCAATCTTTAACTGCTCAAAAGATTTTTGGATTGTTCTCCCTATTGGAAAGCATTCTTCTTCAAGTCATTCGTGCAGTTGTAGTACCATAATATTTAATAAATCTTATGTAATACGTAGTAAGTCCCATAAATCCTCTAAGTTCTACGATGTTCTTTAGCACTGACCATTGAAGAATTGCATGTACCTTCTCTGTGTCTATCTCCACACCCTGTTTAGAGATTATGTCGCGAAGGTATCCAACCTGCTGCTTGAAGAATGCACATTTACTCTTCTTCACCTTGAGTTGATTCTCCTTTAGCCTCTGAAGAACCTTCTCCAAATGTACACAATGTGTGGTATATTTATCACTGTAAACTAGTATATCATCAAAGAACACCAAAACAAAATTTATTAGGTAGTCTTTGAAAATAGTGTTCATAAGAGCTTGGACTGTGGAAGTGGCATTAGTTATCCCAAAAGGCATAACTAAGAATTCGTAGTGACCTTCATGAGTCCTAAAAGTTGTCTTGTGTACGTGTTCTTCATTCATTCTGACTTGATGGTATTCTGTCCTGAGATCCAACTTTGAAAAATATTATGCACCATGTGGTTCATCAAACAACTCCTTTATGAAAGGAATAGGAAACTTATCCTTGATAGTGTTTTGATTAAGAGCTATATAATCCACACATTCTCCAATTGCCATTAGCCTTTTTCATCAAGATTACAGGTGAATAATAAGAGCTATTGCTAGGCTTGATGATTCCGTGTTTAACATCTCCTTCACTTGTTTTTCGATTTCATTTTTGTGTATATAAGGATGTTTATATGGTCTACTACATCCTAGAAGTGTACCTGGGAGGAGTGGTATTCTATGATCAGAAGTTCTTTGTGGTGGAAGGCCTTTGGGTTCATCAAAAAGCCTTTCATATATTCTCATCAAGTCAGCTACTTCAGGCCTAGTTTCCTCCTCAATTTGGTCCTTTTCCAGAGAGCATAACTGGATAATGAATACTTGTGGCTTCTGCCTCAGATCCTTGTTCACTGACTGCATCAAGTTATCATTGGTGACTGAATCCCTTTGAATTGGTGTACTTCTCCTTTGTCAACAAATTTCATAGTTAATTGGAAGTTCCAAATGATATCACCCAATGTACTTAGCCAGTTGGCTCTCAATACTACCCTAACAACCAGTAATTGGTAAGTGAAGCAAGCTTACCAGACTTTTCTTGCCTTGGCAATCAATAGATACTTCTTTACTCAATCCTTGATTGTGCAATTTGTCACCATTGGCAACTATCACTTCAAATAATTTTCCCTCTCCTTTAGAAAGACCCATCATGTCATTGAACTTGCTATCTATGAAGCTGTGTGTACAACCTGAGTCTGCGAGTATCATGATAGGTTTGTTATGAAGCCTACGACTTCATAGTGGAATGATGTGTGAGGCCAGACAGTGCCTGCAGTGATATAGCAAAAGAGCTCGATACATCTTCATGGCTCACTTCTTCTTTGTCTCCTTCATATTCTGTACCCTCTGGAAGTTCCGCATCTGCCATCAACATATAAAGTTTCTTCTCCATACATTTATGGCCCTTAAATCATTTCTCATCACAAAGAAAACACAAGCCCAGGTTCTTCTTTCTGACAATTTCACTGGGAGATATAGAGGGTGTCTGTTTGTGAGTGGTAGTTGGTTGTTCCCCTACTGCAGCAGGCAGCAAGGGGTTTTGTAACTTTCATTACTCTAGTGTGTGACACTGTGACTGTTGGTAAATGTTTTCATAGGAAATGTACTGGACTTGTATGATTTTCTTACAGCTATTATCTTAGCTTCATAAAGTCTGACCATTTGCATTGCAGCAGGCAGTGTGGAAGGATTTGAGATTTGAACTTCATACCTGATTTCCTCCTTCAATCGTCCCATATACTGGCTCACTAAGCATGACTAATTATGCCTTGCATCTTCTTGGACAATCTTTGAAACTATGCATCGTATTCTTGAACTCCATATTCTTGTTTCAAGAGTTTCAATTCAATGACATGGTTAGTGAACTGAGAAGGCCCAAATTTCATTATGATAGATTGATAGAAATCCTCCCAGCTCATAAGTCCGCCTCTGACCTTCATCAACCAATCGAACCAGTAAGCAGTGGTCCCTTTCATTTGGACTGAACAAACTCTTACTTTATCTCACTCTTGTACACTATAATAGTTGAAGTAGTGTGACACCCCCATTAACCATTCTTCCACCTCTTTTAAGCCATCAAACTCCGGTATCTTAAGTCTTAGTGTAGGTTGCCCCATCCTGGATTCTGTTGGTTGAAGTTAGTGTTTCCCCAAGGATTTCCTTGGTGGATTGGTGAAATCATTGGGGACTTTGCAGGTGGTAAATAGGCAGGATTTGGCACAGGAAGGTATGGAGGCGTATTAACAGCTCTGGCACTCAAATTTGTGCAGGGATTGGGGTTTTGGCCATGTTCCCATTTGTGGAGGAGAAACGTATGTTCCTGAACTGTTTGGCTGCAAGTTAGGGTTAGAGGAATAGATCTGTGGATTGGGTGTCGGAGGGGTGTATGTAGTGTTAGCCATGCCTACAGGAACCTGTGGCATCTCAACCTCTCGTCTAGATCTAGCCAATCCCTCAAGATCACGATCGAATTTATCATTGACACGATCAAATTTTTCATTGAGTTGAAAGAATTTACTCTTCATGGATTGGAACATCTGCTCATTTGGAGATTCCGATATGTTAATTGGAGATCCATGCATCGACCAGAGCAGCTCGAACCGTGCTCGTTAGATTCGACCACCGGATCTAACGGCTCTAATACCAAATTGTTAGGTCCTCGGCCTAATTGACGAGCTTCGTGGAAGATTTGCCATGAACAACAGAGATTAACAACAATTGAAGATGAAGAAGAAGACAATTAAAAGGATTATTGATGAATCTAAGAAAAGGAATTGACAAGCTAAATTGCAGTAGATCTAAATGCTGAAAGAAAATTTGGTAACAGAATGGAAGGATAATTGGTTTGATATCTGATACCCATTCTCACTACTGGTGTCCCTTATACATGCAGACTTACATGTTATTAGGACTAACCTCATTAATACTAACCCACCTCCAATGCTGACTGGACAAGCAGCTAACCAATTTGTTGAGGTGGCAATTATTTGCTGAGGTGGCATAAGATTTCAATTCCAAAATGGCGGGAACAATGTTCTCTGCTCAATACTGTGCTCTGCTTCACTCCCTGCTGGTGTCACACTGAATTCTTCACTCCCTGGTTGACTGATAACACACTGAGCTCAGTACGCACTTATCACAACATTACAATATACTTACACGGTGGTGTGGGAATAGGTGCTGTGTCCGCCGTCGCCGTGCATACGCTCATGTCATGTCTTTTGTTTCTGTTCATGTGATGTTGTGGGAATCTACGTGCATTTGATAGCATATCATGAAGTATTGAGTAGTTTGCTTGTGGAGACCATAGAAAATGTCGGGACGGGATAAATTAGCTCGAGGGCCCAGATTTAGTAGTGATGGTTTGTGCTTAGTCTAAAATAATGATCGTTAAGTTATGTTGCTGAACAAGCCATATCGACACCATGGAAGCTCAATATGTGAATCCTAGGAAGCACGAACAGTCTGCAAACTGGTTTCGTGTCCGTGTCACCTCGTGATTGAACACATACAGGGATGGTCCGGTGTACACTAGGACATGCCAAAATAGGTGCCCTGTCCGTATTGCTGTGTGTATCTATTCATGTCATGCGTATTCATCACATATAATGAAGTATTGACTATTTTGCTTATTGAGACAGTTGCAAAACCAGTGTAGTGTCCATATCACCATGTGGCACGCACGTTGAAATAGTTGTGTGTCCGTATTACTTCATGTCAGACACATATTGTACACAATACGGACACTCCTAGAATTCACTCGGACATGCTGAAATAGGTGTCGTGTGCGCGTCCATATGACCTCATGTTGGACATGTAGGCATGGCACGAACAATCCATAAACAAAGTAGGGCGCACCAAAATAGGTGCATTATCCATATCCCCATGTGGACTATAGGACAAGACTTGTGTCACGCCCCGCTTCCGTAGGAGCGATCGTCCTCGCTAAGGCGTGATGTCGCACGAGCCTAGATTGCGCTCGTGCAAGGCGGGTTCCATAGCGGCCGATTACAGCGGCTGCGACGGGGTCGTCGCACAGAAGCCCCAAGCAGAGACATTGAATAATAGCTGCGAAAATTTAGAACAAAATATAAGTCATTCAAAAGATGCATTTTATTGATATTGAAACAAGGATTACAATGGGGCGCAAGGCCAAAATTACAAGTCACTCAAGCTCACTCTTCTCACATTACAAGTCATTCAGCTCTCTCATCTCTCAATACATGTCTTGAACCAGCGGATGCTTTGGAAGACGATGCCCATACATTGTCCCGTATAAGTCCTGACTCCATGCGGTCGCACGCCTCGAATCGCCAAGGAACTCCGTGTCTCGACGCATCCAAGCGAGCTCCGCACCACGAGCTTCTACCTGTGCCTGCACATAAACACTGTGTGGGTGTCAGTACTCAACTGTACTGGTGGAATGAGCTCCTCGTCCACCCATACAAAACCAACACGTTAATTTACTTTGTGCAACATAGCCCCTTTTTCATTGTCTTTCTAGTCTTGTCTTAGGTTCAGTTTTAGGACAGACGCCTTGGCCTATTTTGTGTCTCTAGACCATCCCGTGCTTGCAACAACAACGTCAACTTGTACTTTGCCTCTAGACCCTTCTCGTGCCGACAACGTTAACCTATCAAGTCGTGCTTGCCTTTCGGCCAATAATCAGAGACGCAATTACATGATAGTGTCCAATTCCATGTAACCGTGCTACCTCTTTGAGGCAGTGCCTCGCCGCTTAGTCTTGCCTATACTCGTGTTGTGGCAGCGCGGCCGTACCTCATATTTTGAGGTCGTGTCCGGCAACTCAACGTAACTTCACCAAACTTGTCCTACGGTCCTTTTGACTTAACTCGAAACAACTCAATACTTACTTATGCAACTCTATGTCGAGAACCTAACACTCGACGCCACATCTCGTGCCGAAGCACGGGTCCTTGCTATGGCCAAGTCCTAGGCTCTTAAACCATGGTGCAAGCCGTTCACACATACCTTATCAACACCACTCGTGCCGTGTTTATACAAAACTTACTATCACATTCCCTGTTAGTTGATTATAAGTTATATTAGGTGTATTACCCACAGGTTTCTGGCATTAATAAGCTATTCAGGACATAGCCTGGTAAACGGGATCCTTGCACCGCAAGTAGCGAGTCCCGATGTAAGTCTCCGAACTACCATTGCCTATTATCCAGCTCGGCTATTACCCCGTTTCCTCCATGGCCGGCATCGGTCCCTTGGCCCTAGGCTTTCCGATCCGAAGAAACGGTAAAAACACCCCTTGTCGACAAGTAGTCCAACGACTGTGTTATGTTAATAAGGTATATATATATTAGGGTACCATTGGGATTTGTTATTAAATCGATTCATTTATTTCTTCCATTTTTCATACTACTATTGCAGAGCCCAAACTAGGGTTGCCTCGACGACTGACCTACAGTCCCGACATATTACTCTCGACGACTAACCATCGCTCTGACTTAACATTGTTTGAACTCAGGGAATGGCTATTGCATAGTCTTCCCACTTAACTTGAACATAACGTGTTCCTTATGTGTCGACAGACCGTGGCTAACTTTCTACTGAACCAACTGTTGCTCGTGCCTTAACCAACTCGTGTTCTACGCGACGCTATCGTCCAAGTAATACTTTATATGACGGGCCTTGAGATTATGGGACAACTTAACTTGACAATCACAAAAAGAGCGAAACATTACTTGGAATGACTTAGGTCGACCATCATAACTTTGTCTAACTTAATCGAGCCTACAACTTAACCCGAGAAACGAGCAAAGACTATGCCAAGCCTTGCTTCATGGAAGCGTGCATGCTTTATCGAGCATTTACGCGGGCGACGCCTATGACTTAGGCTAATTCATAGTTCGTGTCGAAGACCAACTTTCCTTCTTCCAAGCCGCGGGACGAAGGACCGAGTGTCGATTTGAAAGCCATCGTGTATCGTTTCTAAGCCGACCGTAGGACCTTTTTCATGTTCTAACTCAATTGACCCAACTTGGAATTATTTTCTTAGCTATGTGGATTCGTCTCTTTTTATTATCAAGCCTACTTGTGCATTTGAAAACTTTCGATTTATTATGTGAAGGCTAAGATGAGGCAAGTTTACCGAAACTACCCCACCTGAGCGAGGAGTCGCCTCGATCGAGCGATGTCTTCGAGTCGCCGTTGCAAGGCTAAGTCCGAACGCCGTCAGCGTTTCGATTCCTCCGATTGACTGAGCGGGACGGGACACTACATCATACACCACTCAGAAAAAGTTTCGTCCTCGAAACTAACTGAGTACACTTATCGACTTATAACTTGATTCAACATTCAAGGACGCTCGCACACACTACTATGCGTTTCTTCAACTCGAGCTAGGCTCGTGCTATGGATATCTTTCACCTCGAACAACTATATCTCAACTTAGGTAACTTACTCTCGTCGCACACACGGACAACTCAATTCTAGGCAAACCATCCGATCAACCAATATTCAAGTTTGTCTCAATCTAATGATCGCACTACCACCAATCTTTTTCTTGAAACACGACTTCAAAATCCTCGACCCTTTCCCATTCCTCTAGTCTCACTTGATTCAACGTATCACTTAGTTGGATCGTGAACATATTACAGGCGTTCCTGAAATACATGCATTTCAGCCAAGCCTCGTGATAGAGAATCCGCCATCACCACTCGAGTCGGATTGTGCACCTATTCAGGCGTCCCTGATATACGTGCATGTCAACCGAGCCTCGTGAGTGGTGCCTCCACAATTCCTACGCTCCGTACTGGGTCGTCTGCCTACCACTAGGCTATCTTTTCAGTCTAAAGTCGATCGTCAGTATTGGAATCATAGTTCCCAAACAACAATATCAACACTGATCCCATCCTAAGGTCAAACCAAATTGATGGTACGGGATTTTCTACCCAAGCTCGCATTACTCTGATTTCTAAACTTCGAGCATAGATTTCCTACACACATCCCAACATTCGTCGCACGGGGTCTGGATCATTCAGCAAAGCCATTCTATCGTAAGTTCGCTCAACCAAATCTTCGACGCATCAATATCGCTCAACCAACAAGCCATTTCGCATAGTCTATCTCTTCGAACACTTTCGACATAATCCACCTATCAATCCTTCCAAATCAAGCATGCTACGACACAACTTGTTGCTAAGCCATAATTCACATTTCATATTTTCTAAGTCGTTTATCACAATTCACGTATTCGATCATAAGGTCGTCTAGCTTAACAATACGTTGCGTTCCGATCTCACGCGAGTCAGATTATCCACGGTGGGCAGGAATCACCATGCACGCTCCCGCGGGATAATCATCCTTATCGGGACGTAACTCTTTGTTTTGTGTCTAGACTAATTCATTCTCGATGCGCGGATTGGACCTACTCAATCCTCAAGTTTATTTCATTCATCAATCGCAAGTCCAAATATCCTCGAATTTTTCTTCGCATCAAACCAACAAGTCGAGACACTCAAAGTTGTCACGTTCTGATTTTCCGAGTTCGATCATTCCCGCGACATGAATCACCATGTCAGCGCTCACGCGGAACGATCGTCCAAAATTCGACGCGATGTATGTGCGAGACTAGAGTTGCGCTCGCGCAAGACAAGAATGTCGACGTTGTGATTCTCCGCGTAACCATCATGACACTTCTGTTTTCATCCATGTTTCATCTCAATCAAAATCCTAAGTATAGTACCCGTCAGAACGATAACACTTGCACGACCGTCATTTCTCGGATCCGAGTTCCCCCGAGTTATCGCATATTGATCTTTGATATGCCTCAATACCATCGACGATATACGTAACCTGACGATCTTCATTTGCAACGAATTTTGAGTCGCGCGAATGATGCTATCGTCCGACTGGATAATCTCCTCGACATTCAAATTCAAGTTCGATCATCATCGCTCGAATCATTCACAACATCAATTTTCTCAAACCCAAATTCGCGTATTGTTCATCCGTCTATCTTAAGTCATTGAGCAGCATTATTTTTCAAATCACATCATTCCTTGCTAACTCAAATCATCGAGCAACATCCATTCCAATCCTCAGAGTCATTTTCAAACATTCGAATCAAACTTTTCATGCACGCTATCTTTCCGTCGTGCTAACTTTTCGTATACGATCCGTATCAATTTTCTCAATCAAGTCATCCATTCGTACACCCTAACTTTTCCTCGATTCGATTTCACCTACTCAATCATTTTCGCGTTTCATACTCGCGCAATCCCCAATCCCGTGCACGTTTCGTGCGCGTCAATTTCTAGGTTGTTCGAATCAACTCGTCAAATCTCAAGACTACAACTTATTCAACAATACTCAATCTACGGCTTTGCATAACGCGACACTTGCTGAAAGACTCACCGGCACCCTGTATCCTCAATCGATCGATCGACATCCCTGAAGCTATCGCATACACTACTCAGGGATGAAGTCATTCAACAAATCCTCAAAACTATCATTCGATTCACAATCTATTTTCTCGAATTTTCGTCTGAACGATTTCTTAAATTTCAAGCACGCTCATCTATATCGCACCGACGTTATCGTCGCTCGATAGCACCCCTATCGATAGTCATCCCACTTACTCAATCGAGTTCGACTCATTCTCGTCCGACACAATTCGAATCTCGCACTCGACTTTTTTAAGGTTGACACAATCCTTGGTGTATTTGTCCAGCCCGACTTAGCCAACCGTGCTTATGCGAATCATCTTTTTGTTTTGTCAAAAACTGTTCTCCTACATTTTTGCAAATTATTTAGACTTATTGTATGGACATCTCGTAGGACATTTGAGAGAGAGCGCACCAACGATATCAATTTACGGAAGCAACAGAGTTAAAGAATTCAATCGAAGTCCAAGGACGTAAAGTCGTGCTCTGATACCAATATGTCACGTCCCGCTCCCGTAGGAGCGATCGTCCTCGCTAAGGCGTGATGCTGCACGAGCCTAGATTGCGCTCGTGCAAGACGGGTTCCATAACGGCCGATTACAGCGGCTGCGACGGGGTCGCCGCACAGAAGCCCCAAGCAGAGACATTGAATAATAGCAACGAAAATTTAGAACAAAATACAAGTCATTCAAAAGATGCATTTTATTGATATTGAAACAAGGATTACAATAGGGCGCAAGGCCAAGATTACAAGTCACTCAAGCTCACTCTTCTCACATTACAAGTCACCCAGCTCTCTCTCATCTCTCAATACATGTCTTGAACTTGCGGATGCTTTGGAAGACGATGTCCATACATTATGTCCCGTATAAGTGCTGACTCCACGCGGTCGCACGCCTCGAATCGCCAAGGAACTCCGTGCCTCGACGCATCCAAGCGAGCTCCGTACCACGAGCTTCTACATGTGCCTGCACATAAACACTGTGTGGGTGTCAGTACTCAACTGTACTGGTGGAATGAGCTCCTCGTCCACCCAACAAAACTAACACGTTAATTTACTTTGTGCAACATAGCCCCTTTTTCATTGTCTTTCTAGTCTTGTCTTAGGTTCAGTTTTAGGACAGACGCCTTGGCCTATTTTGTGTCTCTAGACCATCCCGTGATTGCAACACCAACGTCAACTCGTACTTTGCCTCTAGACCCTTCTCGTGCCGACAACGTTAACCTATCAAGTCGTGCTTGTCTTTCGGCCAATAATCAGAGACGCAACTACACGATAGTGTCCAATTCCATGTAACCGTGCTACCTCTTTGAGGCAGTGCCTCGCCGCTTAGTCTTGCCTATACTCGTGTTGTGACAACGCGGCCTTGCCTCATATTTCGAGGTCGTGTCCGGCAACTCAACGTAACTAAACTTGTCCTACGGCCCTTTTGACTTAACTCGAAACAACTCAATACTTATGCAACTCTATGTCGAGGACCTAACACTCGACGTCACATCTCGTACCGAAGCACAGGTCCTTGCTATGGCCAAGTCCTAGGCTCTTAAACCATGGTGCAAGCCGTTCACACATACCTTATCAACACCACTCGTGTCGTGTTTATACAAAACTTACTATCACCTTCCCTGTTAGTTGATTATAAGTTATATTAGGTGTATTACCCACAGGTCTCTGGCATTAATAAGCCATTCAGGACATAGCCTGGTAAACGGGATCCTTGTACCGCAAGTAGCGAGCCCCGATGCAAGTCTCCGAACTACCATTGCCTATTACCCAGCTCGGCTATTACCCCGTTTCCTCCATGGCCGGCATCGGTCCCCTGGCCCCAGGCTTTTCGATCTGAAGAAACGGTAAAAACACCCATTGTCGACAAGTAGTCCAACGACCGTGTTATGTTAATAAGGTGTGTGTATATATATATATATATATATATATATATATATATATATATATATATATATATTAGGGTATCATTGGGATTTGTTATTAAATCGATTCATTTACTTCTTCCATTTTTCATACTACTCTTGCAGAGTCCAAACCAGGGTTGCCTCGGCGACTGACCTACAGTCCCGACATATTACTCTCGGCGACTAACCATCGCTCTGACTTAACATTCTTTGAACTCAGGGAACGGCTATTGCATAGTCTTCCCACTTAACTTGAACGTAATATGTTCCTTATGTGTCGACAGACCGTAGCTAACTTCCTACTGAACCAACTGTTGCTCGTGCCTTAACCAACTCGTGTTCTACGCGACGCTATCGCCCAAGTAATACTTTATATGACGGACCTTGAGATCATGGGACAACTTAACTTGACAATCGCAGAAAGAGCGGAACAGTACTTGGAATGACTTAGGTCGACCAGCATAACTTTGCCTAACTTAATCGAGCCTACAACTTAACCCGAGGAACGAGCAAAGGCTATGCCAAGCCTTGCTTCATGGAAGCGTGCATGCTTTATCGAACATTTACGCGGGCGACGCCTATGACTTTGGCTAATTCATAGTTCGTGCCGAAGACCAACTTTCCTTCTCCCAAGCCACGGGACGAAGGACCGAGTGTCGATTTGAAAGCCATCGTGAATCGTTTCTAAGCCGACCGTGGGACCTTTTTCATGTTCTAACTCAATCAACCCAACTTGGGATTATTCCCTTAGCTATGTGGATTCGTCTCTTTTTATTATCAAGCCTACTTGTGCATTTGAAAACTTTCGATTTTTTATGTGAAGGCTAAGATGAGACAAGTTCACCGAAACTATCCCACCTGAGCGAGGAGTCGCATCGACCGAGCGATGTTTTCGAGTTGTCGTTGCAAGGCTAAGTCCGAACGCCGTCGGCGTTTCGATTCCTCCGATTGACTGAGCGGAATGGGGCACTACAACTTGGATATTCCAAAAACACACTAGTACACACAAAGGCACATACCGACGCAGGATAAAACCTTTCCTCGCTCTGTTTAGGGCTACAAACATGTAGTCACATAGACACATGGTAGGTACTGCGAAGAATGTTATGACATCTCCATACTAAACATACAATTTTTAGTACAATGTTGTTTACCAAATGGACACACCGTTACAAACTTCATAATTCTAACCATGTCAGCACCCACGTCTAACTGAATTTGCTTCTACTTTTGTAGCTTTTGATATGCATAGTCATGCATATAAAAGCCTCACTGTTGTCACTGTGCACTTCCATGTATTTGTTTTGTTTGAAATAAGCCAGTTTTCCTTGGGCTGTTGCCTTAATCATACAGGAGTAGCCATGCAACATGCATGCATCAGGTTGCCTGAACTTGAGCATTTGCAGTCATTTTTAATACTCATGCTAAAATACCATTTAATATGTTCCTCTCTCTTTCTTGCAACACATCTGATTTTCTTTAGATTAACAAAGAAATCCTAGGAGTAACATTTGCGTCTCCTGCAGTGTTCTAAATTCAGCCTAGGTGCTATGCGGCTGCCGGCTGCACCGGAAACCCCCTAGGCGGTCCTAGGCGTTGTTCGGCCCTAGGCGGGCTGTTCGGCCTATTCGGGAATTCAAAATTTTCAAAAAATATTCAAAAATTTCAGATTTGAAATTTCAAAATTTCAGAACTGACCTGGAGGCTGAGGAGAGGAGAGTGAGTTGAAATTTTGATGTAGGGAGGAGAGGAGAGGAGAGGAGAGGAGACAAAGAGGAGAGGAAAGGAACTGGAGGTTGCTGCCTCTCTCTCTCCTCCCGTATATATTGATTTAGGAAGAGGTGGAAAAATGTTTTGTTAAAAAACATAAGACTCGAACTAGTGACCTCCCGAAAGCGTAGAACTATCACTCCCACTTCTAGCAAAATGGTCAATTTTTTGTGTGTTTTCATTAACATATACATAATATATATGGAAGTAACATATACATAAAAGAAAGAAAAAATCAGTTCGGCACCTAGGCGCTAGGCGGCCCTCCGGCGCACTGGTTCCGCCTAGCGAAATTTAGAACACTTGTCTCTTGCTTGTGTTGGATTAATGGGTAAATCTCTTGATCAGGACCGTAAATTACTATTATCTTGATGCAGTTTCTGTTTTCCTTTATTACAGTAATAATAATGGTTAACTAGATACATCAATTATCAAGTATGACTTATATTTCTGCAATTTTGCATCTTCCATTTTTTTCGGCTTACTTTTCTGTTCTCACTAGTTTTATATTTATAATCTGACATGAAGCTAGACTTTGATTACTCCTTTTGGGGTTTATAGGGAGCGGGGTTGTGTACTAAGCCTTACCTACATAAACATCATGGATCTGGTGATCTACCTGCAACATATGGACCACTTACAATACAATATCTGCGGCTCTGCAAATACTAGAAGGGAAAAGGAAAATAAACTATGTAGCACAAGGACCCGTTTCTATTTTGTTCCACAGTTACTTAATTGAGCTTCATTGATACGATTCTTTACGTATTTCTCTTATGATTAAAAAAGGCATTATTATGTCTTAAAAAACAGAGGCGTTATGCTGTCTGAAAATAATAGATCGTTATTCTGCAACCTCATTCTCTCTAAAGGTCCTTGTACTTGTGGGCTGATGCAGTTGATATATAGTTTGCTTTCAGTAGACTTAGACATTCTCCTCTCTATTCTTTTGGGATATTAATAGAGTAACATCAAATTATTGACTATCAGTAACGATTTTCATAGTTAGGTAAAATTGTCAAAAAGTTTAGCCTTCCAGCTCTCTCCATGTACTTCCTAAAGAAGTTGAGTAATTATGCTTGTGAAGTCTGTGACTGTGAACAGGTGAATTATTTCAATTCTTATGCCTTCGATATTGTATTATTGTGTCCTTTATTGTAAGTATATTAAGATACAAGATATATGTATCTTACAAGACGTTACGCTACAAGCTATAAGTGATACAATCTGTTGAACAATACGAGAGGGACACTCTATTGTAAGATACACTATTTGTATAGTATGATAGGAGATGTATGGATGTATCATCCAATACGAAAAATATTGGGTTAACAGAACTTAAAATAGGGCAGAGAGTAAAATATGTTAAATGTATATAGATATTAAAATGTAATAACCAAAGTAAAATATAAAAAAATATATAATTGGGATAGTTATCTTAAAAGTGAAATTATCCTGAACTCTAATAATATCCGCAAGCTACAGTCTATGGAAGTCTATGGACTGACATACCCAAGTAAGAATAAAAGAAACTATAGCAACGCGTGGCCCTGCCATATGAAATTATGCATAAAGTATCAAAATTTTCTGCTTGATTTTTTTTCTTCTTGTTTCCGAAACTGAATTCCGATACGTTGATACGACATAAAAAGGATCTGATGCTGATTCCATTACCTATACTATGAACCTTGCTTCCGGGATCCCTAGAGATAACAACTAACATCTTTTGGGATGACATTTGGCATCTTTGGAGACTCCAACAACTCAAGCAACTGAATTTTTTTCCCCGCAAAAGGATTTTTTTTAATATTTATATTTATAGTTTAAGATTTATTAAACTTTATCCGTTTTCTTTTGGAATTTTCTTAGAGGACTTCTTTATCCATGTTTTTTAAGGAGTTATACATTCTTTAGGAACTAGAATGAACAATAAAACCTTATTTGAACGTCGTCAGTACACTGATTGTTGTTAAGAGTCGAATTCTCATTGATGCAATGATTGTATACTCATGAATAATATTGTCATGTAATACTAATGTTATGTAATACTAATGTTTTATATTTTGCACCTAATTATCGAATTTGCAATGAAATTGCCACTTATTGCTTGAGAGTGCTCTTTATTATTGCTCAATGGATAAATTTGGCCTTATATGAAGGGTTATATACTTATATTAGTTTCCTGTCAAAATTCCTAAGGATAATGTAGCTTACAATACATTGATAGAATACACGAGACAACAATCAAGCGAAAATAGACAATATGTATCTAGATTTGACAACCCAGATTGTATCTTTCTTGAAGTATATAAACTATTGTTGTTTATATTATATGCATTTTACTCATGTTAGTTCATTTAGTCAGCAGATACTGATTTTCATAAATACCTGTCGTTGGGCAGGATATGCGCACTAGACGCGATGATGGTGGTTCTCACGGGGAAGAAAATACGGCTGTCAGTGATGAAAAAGATCGTCTTCCCACTGAGAAGAGAACAAGGTAAGTAAGGTTGATTCTTGGATAGGCATTAGTTGAGAACTATTTTCAAGTCCAAGTTAGTTTTTCTATAAAGAGGACATGGCATGCAAGTATCCTGGTTTACGTTGTATCAGCATGACTCAAGAGCACTCCTTGATGACCTTTAGTTGCACTTTTGTGTATCCAAGTTAGGATTCATGATAAGCATAATAGTAGTCTGGTTGCTATCGAACCAATAGATGATTAGCACAATATTGAATTACCTTATAGCAGTATAGAAATTACATATATAGCATGGTTCCATTCAATAAATAGCCTGGCCTTACACAATAACTAATCATATATTATGCAATCTATGGCTAAGAATTTTATTCGATTTGCACTTTCTGTTTTTATATGTTTTCTAGGTTTGTGGTTTAAAATATATCGAGTCCTTTTAACTTTTCTATTTGGTTTTGCTTGTATCTTGGACGACGTCGTTCATATAGAAGCCTCCTTGAGTACGACAAAATCTATACTGAATATGCTACAAGACAAGAAAGTCACACTAATATGGACCTTTTATCTCTAGATTCTTTATATAAGACTGAATTAGATTTGATTGTGGCTTCTCCAGATTTTGAGTTCCGAGCAAGGTTTAGCCTTGGGCTTGAAGACATAAAGTTTATTGTAGAGCTGACCCCATAAAAGCTAGTAAATACATCAAATATGAGCTTTCTAAACGTTCAGTCAGATACATCCAAGTTCAACACCACACCACCCACCCCAAAAGAAAAAAGAAGAAACGAAAAACCACAACCAACACCATAGTCCAAATCCAGATGAAATTTAGGCACTCCAAAATTGATGTTGAGTTCATCTCTTATCAATATTGAACAGTACAACACACGCACGCCAAATCCAGTGCTGTGCACGTGTCCTTGTGTCCAAATCATGTTATGCCATCATCTTGACCAAGCAATATAGGCAGGTGCACGAGCCAGTTTGTTTGCGTGGAAAAAGGCTTACTTACTAGATTTATCACTGGAAGAGATCTATAAGGTAGCTTTTTGAAAAATCATTTTATAATATTTCTTGATCCTTGGTTGCATGAGCTATATTACATGATTGAGAAGGTAAGTCCCCTCCTACTGACTTGCCTTTAGGTCTACGGAAAGACCCTATCTTGTCTACAGTTTATTCGGCTAGTAATATGACACCAGTTAGAGGGTTGGCCCTAGGTTTACAGCCCATCATAGTTTGTTCAATCGTTTCTTGGAGATTTCTCCAATTTTGGGATGGTACTCATAGCCCACCCCATTTTGATACGAATAGGTTTTGATTTCTATGGCAGCTTATAAAAGTGTGAATTGGTGCTTAAGATACATATTTCCTTGTACATTTGTGGTTCTTTTTATTTTTTGCTTTTGCACAGAATTTGTTGAAGGACTATAGACTTTGTATAGATGCATATACATTTGACTTCCCTGCTGTTGCTGAGTTTTACTGGAGATCCCGCGACAACCATTCATTGTTTTCTTTTGTTACATTTTAGATGCATATGAATTCTTTAGTACATTTGACTTCGTTGCTGTTGCTGAGTTGTACTGACGATTTACTGATTGACATCCATTGTTTTCTTTAATTACGTTTCAGATGCATATGAATTCTTCTTTTATTGGAAATTGAGAAGAAAAAGGACAAGATTAATTTCCTATTGGTAGAGGAATAGCATCAATTTAAAGGGGATCAAGGACTCTAACCGTACAGTTCTTGATCAAATTGATCTTAATGAGATTTTTTACTCACACTTTCTCCACCAGCATTTTATAAGACTCTTTGACCTGGAATTTGGAGCAGGAACTAGTTTCAGTAGTGCTGCTGATATAACCTCTTGAACTCGATTGCTTGAGTTATAATGGAACTACCGGAGATGGTTCCTCTATTTAGGAATTAACAATCCATATTTAGCTAAAGCTATTAGTTTCCTTGAGGGTAGAATGTTAGGAACCCTATTGCCTTTGCATGGAATAGAAACCCCTCATAGTTGTCAGAAATCTTGAAACCCCAATAGCATATATTTATGTTCCTTTTGCCCATCTACCAAAATTAAACCGGTAAAGTAAAGAGCAACATCCACTAATGAAAAAGAAAAAAAGAAATACTACAAAAAGCTTCCTCATCATCTCTATCCTCTCTCCTCTCACCCCATTCCCAATCATGTTCTTTTCCAAGTATTAGGGATGGCGATTGTGGGGTTGGTTGTGGATCTTAAACTAACCCCAGCCATCTCTCTCTCTCTCTCTCTCTCAAGCCTACGATTATGATCTGCATGTTCAGCCACAGTTTGGGCGGGATTTGCCATTGATCCATGGCCAGCGTTGCCGTTGCTGGTCCTCTGTAAGCTGGCCTGAAGCTTGTCAGCTTTTTCATGCATATCTATGACGTAACTGAGCAAGGGGAGAGGGAGAAGAGACATGAGGCAAGAGTAGTTTTCAAAAAAAGTGTTCTCTTTTATGATCCCTCTTTTATTGTTCGTTTTTCTTCTTAAACAAATTCTTTTCGTTAGGGAAACACGATGTTGGCCTTCTCTTTTAATCAGTGGCTTGCCCGATTAACGGAGAGGGAAAAAATGGAACAAAAACAAATGGTATTGGGGTTTCCATAGTTTTGACGAAATGCTAGTTGGAATCCGGAAACCTGGGGTCTAAGCAATCTCCATCGGTACTTCGGGAATGAAGACAATAGTAGAGCATACCATGATTAGAAGACTATCCTTATTTGCATCTAAAGAGACATGACGTGTCTTTCCTCTCCCTCCACTGTCGGTCGAACCAAGCGAAGAAAGAGAAGAAGGGCGTGCCTAACGTCTTATAAAAGACGGTTCCTTTACCAGCCCGAGGCTGTGTTAGCCCTTCGGCCTTATTTCAATTTGAACATGAATTTTCAGCACATTTTGACGGTTTTGAATTTCTTGTGTTGATCCGTTCTTGATATCTATGATAGGCTTAGATATTAGCCGGTATACTTATAAGCAATGGTATGGGTACCAGGTACTGCTGTTCAACAATTTCTAAAAGTTCACCTTACGGGTATAGTTGGGTACTTGAATTATATATAGACACAAAAAAGACCTGTCTTCATGACAAAAAAGACATGTCTACAAACGTGCAGGCCTATTCTCTTCGTTTTCGAACTAACTCACAAAGTGGTCTCTCGATTTCGATACGAAAAACCATAGTCCTAGCTGTGGACAATGAATTCTCAAATCATATTGAAGGTTAGATTTCGAATTTGTCTCTCATTATCTGGAAAAAAAATCCAATATAGATTTGATTTTTTTTTTTTTAAATATAGTTGTGGAGGTAAACTGATAGTTTAATTTTTGGGGAAAAAAAATATAAAGCTGGTCAAATCTCCTAAAAATAAGAGAGGGTAAACATAATAAAAACATGGATGCGTTTAATAAACCCTAAAACAACCAAAATAGCCAAGCCAAAAAATTTGGACAAAGGCTTTGTTGTAATAGTTTAAGCCTATGTTGTCACAGGCGGAAAACTGAATAAGAAATATGTTTTATATTTTTAATTTTAACTATTTAATAAGCATTTGCTGCATTTCATATAAAGATTGGTGGCTATTCATATAAAGAAGTGTATGCACAAAATTGTTATTTGCATTTTTTATTCTATATGCAGAAATAACAGTAGAACATTTGATGCATTTCATATAAAGAAGTGTATGCCCAAAACTGTAAATGCCTGCAGTCTTTTTCTGCAAAAAGTCTGGGCGGGCGCCTAGGCGAGGCGGGCAACCTGTCGCCTAGCCTCGCCTAGCGCCCAGTACAACATAGGTTTAAGCTATGTAACCATTTTGATCAGTGTGGTCTTGACCATGAATTGTGGCACTTGACCATGAATTGTGGCACAAGTGCGTGTTTCTTGTTTTAATATTTTTAATAAGCTCAATTTGTTTTTTAGGTTATGTTTATGTTGTGAACCATATTAACTTTTGTTTTCCATTTTCTCCGTCAAAAGGCATATAAAACCCGAGGATGATGACAACATTATACCCAATGAGACAACAGATGCCAGTGTCCACGACAAAGATACTGAAGCTGCTACAGAAGATCTCTCAGGTCAAGAAACTCAATTTGGTGCAAACTTAAATGCTTCGGAATCTGACCACCCACATTCATCAGGATTGCCTCATGCTGATGGAAATGGTTATGGCTATTCTGATCAGCAAAACATGGAGTACGAGCAACTGCTTAAACAGTACTATGAACTTGAAGAGCAGAAACAAAGGGTCGTTCAACAACTTAACCAAACAAACTATTGGAACTACCAAACTCCAGTTCAGAGTTCCACTTATCAAACAAACCAAGTTTCAGCAGATAATACATTTGCACAAGGCTTAAACAACCCATGTTCTCTGTGCTCATGCCAATGTATATCTGTCCCGTTGGTACCAACATCTGCTTGTGTCATAGGTGGCATGCCTGGTGGATGCTACAGTTCTTGTCCTTCATTAATGGCATACTGTTCTGGGGCTCAATCACATGAAGTTCCTTGTGGTAATTCTTCTAACCTAGCTATTACCTGAAGAGCTATTTCGTTCTGTGGATCTCATGTCCTACACTTCCCAGGTAGCCATGTTCCTGTTGGTAATGACAGTGCTGTTAAGACAGGGATGCTGGCTGCAGAAAAAGCAATAAACTCCATGAAGTTAGAAATAGGTGCAGCTTCTAATTCCTGTGGCGGTAAGCAATCATATAATGTAGCATTTTAACTGATAGCCTATCCAGTCGTGTACTACTTCCTCTTTTGACCTCCTAAAGAAAGTGATGGAATTTCCTGTCAATTTACACCAGCAATGCTAGTGAAAATATGCCTATGTAGTATCTAATTACATATTAGTGTAGTTATATTTCATTTAACATGCATTTATTTGACCTTTTTGAGAGATCCGTCTTCAATGCTAGTACCTAATGCTGACAATTGGAGGTTAGCCTGTCCATTTTTTGAGGTATAAATAATCCAACCAACTAGAAAAAGAGGCCTAAGTTTATTATCATAAATGAGATGGTAAAAGGAGCGCCCTTGGAGACGGCTTCCATAAGCATGTCACATTTTCCTTTTGTTCCTCTTAGCCCACGTTTGGTTCGTGGAATCAGGGCCTTGGAAAAGGAAAGTCGTTCATTTCCTGTGTTTGGATGCCAAAGAAAATGAGCATGAAAGGAAAATGATTCCCACGGGAAAGGAAAATAGGGGAGAAAATGGTTCTCCCAGTCATCTCATGGATTCACTTTTTCACCCCTAATGATTCTCTTTTCTTTCCAATTTGTTGGGCATTTCCAAACAACGGAAAGGAAAATTAAGGAGAATTGCAATTTCCCAAAGGAAAGGAAAGAGCAAAGAATGGATTTCCTTTCCTTTCCGCGAACCAAACGAGGCCCTTTCTATCTCCCATATTTCTATGGTAGAAACCCCTTTTAGAAAGGAAAAAAAAATGTTCCGAAAGTGGTGGTTTCTAGCCCAATTTCCATCCTACTTGGCGCTGACGTAGGATAGAGAATTTCTACGAGAGTTTCTACATGTAGAAACTCATAGAAATTCTTCATCTTAATATTGGGTCCCACTTTCAAACTACATAAAATTTTCCATTTAATATTCTCCATCTTAATATTAGGCACTGCCGTGTAGGAATTGAGAACCATTGGAGAGTGTTTTTTTGGGTGCAATTTCTATGTAGAAAGTCTGCCAACTAGGATAGAAATTTCCTTGTAGTACAATGCCAAGTAGGATAGAAAATTAGAAACTCAATTTTAGAAATCCCCATTGGAGATAGCCTCGTCTCTTAGGACATCTGTTTGAGCTAGTTCTCGATTTTCAGCTGGAACAGTTTATGCACTCTTTTTATCTCTATTTTCTCCATTTCTACCTCAGCTCTTCTTGTGGCTCCCTTTTTTTCCTTTTCCTTTTTCTTTCGACACTGGTTTGCTCAGATTTAGAATCTTTAATCAGGTTAGGTATTCGTGCTTTTATAACATCTGATGTGCCTTTGCTCCATTAACAACTTGTGCCTTTTATTTGAAGGAATTGTTTTAGCTGACGGGCCTTCCGGTAACCTCCATATCATTAATGCTAAATGATAGTGATGAGAGAAGGTAAATTGTAAAAGAACTCACAAATCATTTCTGAAGGCCTTCTCGGTGTTATAGGAACTTATTCAGTTCTTGTGCTCGTGATCCAGAAGATTTCTGGTGGAAAGAACAAAACACAATATAACTCACCAATTCTTTTTACAGTATCTATCGTTATCTGATGCATCTGAGATGGTTAAACTTTCAGTTAAAAAAAATGTGATTTCTGTTAATCATTCTGTCAACTCAAAACTCCTTCAGTATCTGTGTAAACTGTCATAAAGTTTCATGAGTATGCTTAAGAACAGGTACATTATTTTGCCAATGTAGAAAAGGAAAAAGGGGAGAAGAGCTCAGGTATACTTGAAGGTAACTTGTCACAAGCTGTCAGCTCAGGGAGTGATTTCACTGCAGTTCTGAAAGCATGGTACTTGGCAGGCCTCCACACAGGCAGGCAAGATTTTATTTGTTTATTTTCTGATAGGAAGTGATAAAAATCATGTAGCTGAACTTAAAACTTTAAATCTGGAGTAAAGGTCTTGCTGCTATTTCTGCAGTTTGGTTAACCTTTAGTATTGCAGATATCCTAACTTTCCTTTTGCAACTGAAATTTTTTATGTAGGTATCTGGCAGAGCAGTCCAAGAAAAACGATCAACAATAACATCAATATTGACATCAACGCGTCATGCATCAGTGACAAAATTTTGAGCAAACAGAAGGTTGGCAAAAATTAAACCAGCAGTACCTTGGAAATTAAGCAAGCATGCCAGAAAACAATTCTGCATGTACAACTGGACATAGCCTATTTTTCGTGTCTAAGATATTTTTTTGTATCTTATTCCTTACAGGTGATCGTTCCTATCATATTGATCGTCGTGTACATGCAAGGGGCGAGTAACTCGTTTCTTCGCTGGCAGCTAGAAAGATGTGCATACTTGTTGTCGAAATGTTGTTAGGTTGTGCTTAGGAGTGTGTTCTAACGAAGCTCAGCTCCCTATTACAAAAATAGTACTGTTTTAGATTAAGAACACCTACCGATCTATCCTAACATTGTTGTACCAGTGGAATTCTATGTGGGTACCCCGGATATTGTGAGATGTAATGTTTGTCAAGGAGAGGAGGGTTGGGAACTTTAGTTTTGTTTGTAACTATGCAACGGTGTGTCTATATATTGTAGCTGGACTTGTTCATATCATAGCCTTTATTATGACCAGTCTGTATCCACCTTGGAAGGAAAGTAATTTGTTTTCTTTTGCCAGTATCTAAAGAGGTCGGCAAATGGAAGTGGAAATGTGGAAAGCCAGGGGTTTGGCCAAATTTGACACTACTTCTGTGGCCACTTTGATCGTGCTATGACAACCTAAGATGTTTTTTTTTTGAGATGCCTGGCGATACGTACAGAATTTTGTGCATGCCTTCTGGGCTCATTGTTCTCAACTTTCACCATTATTAAATGGAAGGAATAATATACCCTCATGGTTCGATCCACCGATCTTCTGCCATCCAGCTAGCGTCTTGTGCCTCTCAGTAATTACAAGAGCTAGTTCGGTGACAATCTTAGATGTCTACACGAGTGCTCCGATTTTAACTTCCACTTTGTTAAACTGTGAAAGAAAATTATGGAGGAGACTTATTTTGACCCACTCCCCGAATCCTGTATTTGAAGCTCCGTTTGGTAAATCGTATTTGGAGGTGGATTTTAGGATTTTATGGATTTGGAGTTAAATTCTTGGAATCCTATGTTTGGTTGGAGGTGGATTTAGATATGGAAAGTATAACCAAATCCAAAATTTGGATTGGAAGAAAGAAAGTTGGATTTTGGAGAAAAAATAGTTATTTTTTAATAATTTTGTTGTTATATTAAATATTGAGTTAAAACTAATTAATAATTAATAATAAACTATTAGTTAATAAATTAATAATTCGTTATATTTTATATATTAATTTTTTACAATTATTATTTTATGAAATTATTTAATTTATAATTAATTAAAATTAGTCATTATTATTGTTTTAAATTTTTTTTTAACTAATAGTTGGTTATCATAATTATAATCTAAATTTATAATATATTAATTAATACTTTATCATTTAATATTTTATAAGAATCTTAATTAATAATTTAATTAATTATAACTATAATCATAATTAAAGTCATTTACTAATCATAACTATAATCATATTTAATAATTTCAATTATAATCATAATTAAAAATTTATTAGTCTTATTATAATCTTAATTAATAGTTCATTAATTACTATTTTCTAATAATCTTAATTATTAATATTTTAATCACAATTATAATCATAGTTAGTAATTTATAATTTAATAATCTTTCATTATAATCTTAGTCTTATTATAATCTTAATTAATAATTGAGTAATTTATTAATCATAATTAAAATCTTAATTAATAACTTATTAATTATAATTATAAGCTTAATTATAATTTAGTAAATTATAATTTTATTTTAATATTTTATAATAATCTTATTTAGTAATTTATACCTTTAGTAATCATAATTATAATAATTTATTAATCATAATTATTATAATCTTTAATTATAATCATAGTCTTATTATAATCTTAATTAATAATTTATTAATTATAGTTATAATCTTGATTATAATAATTTATTTATCATAACTATAAAAATTTATTTATCATAACTATAATTTTAATTAATAATTTATAATTAGTTATAATATTAATTAATAATTTATTTTTCCTAATTATAATCTTAATTATAAATTATTAGTTAATATTTTTTTATAATCTTAATTAATAATATATTAATCATAATTTTTATCAGTATTAATAATTTATTATTTAGTAAATAATAATTAATATATTATTAAAATTTTAATTAATAATTTATTATTGGCATGTAATCATCATTTTAATCTTAATTAATAATTTGTTAATCATAACTATTTTTATAATTATAATAATAATTTAATAATAATAATAATAATAATAATAATAATAATAATAATAATAATAATATTTAATATTTTATTAAATATATTTTATTGTCATAATTGTTAATCATAATTCTAGTTTACCAAATTCTATGTTTGGTTGGAGTTGGATTTTGATTTGGATTTGGATTTGGAAATCCATGATTTGGATTTGGATTTGAATTTTGGATTTCCAAATCCAAATCCAAAACCAAATCCATTTTACCAAACAAGCCCAAGCGGAATTGCACATGCACGTAACAACTTATCTGATTGGTCATGACCCGCACCCAGTGTCGACGGTATAAGAATGTTGTTCTAGGTCTCAACAATAGCTAAACACAATATAGTGTATCTGTCCAGTATATCCTCATACAGAGGACAATCTCAGAAAGATACAACTCAATCCCAAAATAACTAAAGAGGAATAACAGCACGATATACAGCACGATATGGAATAGATAGAAAGTCAAAGTACGATACAATCCAGAATAGAAATAAGTTTAAGTGTTATCAACACCATACACAGAGTATGAAATAATAACATAACAGAAGTCAGCTGGAGACAAATCCAAATAAATATCCTAGCAGTCTAATCTAGGAACTACTGGTGTCTACTCTAGGCTAGCTGGATCCTGCTGATGATCCAGGTCGCAAGTGTCGTCTAAATCTGCACCGTAATAAGTGGTGCAGAAATCCTCCAAATTTTATGTAAAATTTTGTCAACATATCCAGTCAAGATTGGAGCAAAATACATAACTCTGAAAGCAGTTTCATTGCATGGTAGAAAATATAGAACTAGCAATAGAATAAGATACGTGACATGCTGTAATGAAAGTACAGGAATACATGAAATATAAACAAGGGAACTGAGCACATGAATGAGATAGAGAATCTATGAACTATAGTAAATATAAGTGATTCAGAGCATAAGATGGTTATGTGATTGATTTAGATTGCACATGAGTAATCTACGGTAACTCGATTATATGTGAAGGTATAATTGACATATACATGAGTACACTAGGGATTTTAATCACATAACCACTTCTACTCCCCCGCTCTAATCAATATACAAGGATCCTATCATGATACGTTACGTACACGATTATTATTTTCACATGGAGCACATGATAGGACATGAAAGCACATAAAAGACACGAATACAAGGAGTACACGATGCACACGATAAAATACATGAACATAAAATACCTGATGTATCCATAAGGGGATAACATCGCACGACAAGATTCATATAGCACCAATCTGGGTTAACAATGTGTCAGCATCAAGTAAAGTAGTCTAGAGTAGACAATATAGATACTACCATGATTAAAATTAACTAAGAATGTACTCGCCTGATATCCTGAGCAACGAATGTGTATCAATATCCGAACTGGAGTCACAGAGACCTATTATGAAAATGATAGGTTACATAGTGTTTCTAGAGTAAACAATTGATTTAAATGTGTTATCTATATGCTGCTAGACCTCCTCTAGGCCAGGAAGTCAATTTGTGTCAACACTAGTCAAACTAGGTCAATTGGTCAACTCTGGGTCAACCTTGACCTAATTAGTCACTATCTAGGGTGTTGGCTAAGTTGGACCATAAAGTGGCTAGTGACAAGTTATATCAAAACCATATCTTAAACCTACATTCAAATATATATACATATACTACACACCCTATATTAAAGCTATAGAGTATATTACCTAAAACCCTTACCAACTATATATATATATATATATATATATATATATATATATATATATATATATATATATATATATATATATATATATATATATAGGAAAATTCTACAATACATCCACCCATTTCGGATGTATCGATACATCCGAAATCTGGACCGTTGGATGTTAATCCAACGGTTCAGATTAAATTCAGATAAAATAATGCAGGAGACATCATTTAATGCTGATTTAGACTTTTGACCTGTTGGTAACTAGCTTTAGCAGGTCATTCTTCACTTTAATTTTTTCAATGAACACCCTAAATTAACTCATATTTACTCTCTCAAAAGTCCATCCAATTTAATCTGAACCTTTTTTTTTTGTTACAGGCCATGTTAGTCGTGGTAGAACGACCCATATATATACGAGTCGATACATCCATCAAATTTTGGATGTATCGATACATCCATTTCCAGCGGATGTATTGTAGAACGACCTAAGGACTGACTCCTACATGAAACTGAAAATGTAATATAGGAATGGCAGGGGACTGCACAAAAGGAGCTAATGGTGACTGATCACTAAGATGTAATGAAGAATGGAACATACTTGTAATTGACTGATACCTCTGAATGAAGACTGTTACTCAAATATCAGTGGATATGGGATGAATGATCACTAATGAATGTTACGCAACTGAATCTAAATTTATAGGACTGAACATTACCAACTGAACAACTATAGGGACTGGACTTTACTGTCTAAGGACTGAACTTCAAAGTAAAATGTGACGAAGACATATAGAGTTCAAAGGACTGAATATAAGGTGAATGGAGACTGATACTCTATGTTAAGGACATGTCAAGTATGGGGACTGGACATCTAATGTGCAGTGGACTGATCAACTGAACAAATAGGACAGAGATTTGGGTGATGCAGGACAACACTTAAAAGAGGAATGAGGACTGATACTCCAAGTAATCAGTCGATCGAACACTAGAACTGGACTAAACAAATGGGATTACTTGATATATGTATACAAGACTGAACCTGCAAAATGGGACTGGGTTTGAGTTCAAGACTGAACTGCAAATGCAGTGGACAGAACCACAGGTAATAGGACTGAACATTATCTATCAGGTACCTACATAATTAACAAATTGACTTATATTTAAAAAGACTAAACTAACCAAAATAATGGACTGTACAGTCAAGGTTAAGACTAAACACAAATGAAGGATGGACTAAAGCTATGGTAAGGGACTGGATAACTTCCTAAACTCAAGTGGACAGACATCTGGATATAACAAACTGATACAAGTCCAAAGAGGACTGAACATCTAACTGGGACTGATCTCAAGTTGAAAGTGGACTGAAACATACCTAGTGCGAATAGAACAAATTAGACTGAACATGGTCATGAGGAATGATATCTTGGTATGTAGGACATTATCTGAAATTCGAAAGGGAAGAAAGAACTGAATTAACTTCCTAATGGAACTGAACCTAAAATGAAGACATGGTCATTTGGAATGACTGAACCTAAAAATATATAGGACTGAACACTCTAAAATGGTATGCAAAGTAGAAAGACAGATTAAAATGTCCAAGGATTGAATTGTTAACACTCAAAGGTCCGCACAACCTATGAGTTGATACCTTATGGAAGGGGTCATCAACTGGACTGAAACAAGGAATGTAGGGAGTGAATGTATAGATGCAAGGGACTAACCAATAGGAAGACTTCCCTATTTGAAATAACTGATACAATGAAGAGTGAACCAAATGAAAGGAAACAAATTTGAAAGTCTAAGACTGATACTTGGACTGAATAATCTTAGTTAAGCAACGACTGAACAAATAAAATGCCAAGTCCTACTCGATCCTTCACACTTCACCTTACCTCTGAACACAAGTCCAGGGAGGACTGATACATAGGAATCCTTGCTAAAAACTGGGACTGGACTGTAGCAATTGGACCACAAGATGTGTGGACAAAAATGGGCTGGTACATGGATAAGTGGACTGATACAAGGTGATACCAGTCCCAATCAACATCAGTTCACACACAACCCACACATGGCACAAAACCCCAAACCAAATTACACTAATCAAACCATTCCAAAATCACATGATAAAACCTAATATTGATAACTCAAGATATTGCCAATATAAAAACATAGTTCAAGCTGAAATTAGAGTATAAAATGCTCTAATGGTCATTTTGTCAAACACTTGGCGTGCATATCCGATACTCTCATGATACGCACTCCAAATGGATCCAAACTTGACCCAAAGAATACCTACATGCTCTAAATCACTAGCATGAACTAATCTACCAATATCACAAATCCTAGATTCTTATTCTCGGGATTTCCCCCAATGTGGATCAAAATAAAAATGAAAAACCCTCAAAATAGGAAGAGGAGAGTCTCAACTCCTCTCTAATGGAACCCTAATGCAATGGAGGTCCTAAATGAATGCATCTACACTAATTAAATGATAATAAGAGGTTTAGAGAGTGTAATGCCCCGTCCTGCTCAGTCAATCGGAGGAATCGAAACGCCGATGGCGTTCGGACTTAGCCTTGCAACGGCTTGCTCGGAGACATCGCTCGGTCGAGGCGACTCCTCGCTCAGGTGGGGTAGTTTCGGTGAACTCGCCTCATCTTAGCCTTCACATAATAAACCGTATGTTTTCAACTTGCACAAGTAGGATTGATAATAAAAGAGACGAATCCATATAGCTAAGGGAATAATTCCGACGGGTTGAATAGAGTTAGAATATGAAAATGTCCAACGGTCGACTTAGAGTTAGTGCACGGCGTGCTTTGAAATGACACTTGGTCCTTCGTCCCGTGGCTTGTGTAACGCCCCAGTCCCAAAATACTTAGGACTAGAAACGAAGCATGCCAGCTGCATATATACGAGATATACTCCAATATATGGAAATCTCGAATATACACATAAGCTGTATTGTGAATAATAATAACAAACAGTCACAGGTAAAAGCTATATCTCATCCACAGTAAATATAAAGAAAATGGTAACTCACGAATCCAAGTAAATGTCAAAATGTAGCTGTTGACCGGGCGGAGACAAATCCACTACCGGTACTAGAATAAACTGAAGAAAAATAGAGTCCAACCTCTAAGATAAATAGAATAAGAAATGATGACTAAATAGGCTCCTCGACCCAATAGGGACAGCTGTGATCAGAAGGTACAACTCGCTCGAATGTGAAGGATGAGTCTATAGCGGAGCCATACTCCTGCGGAAAGTCCTGCACATCTATACCTGGAGAGATCACAAGGTCCTCAGAGGGACGTAACAAGATACAAAAAGACATGCCACATAAACTGAATAAATACTGCTCAAATAAATAAGTAAATTGAATTATAACATGGTCCAATACTCACCTACTGAACGAGCGTACCATCCCCCTAACCAAACAAGGACAGAAGATGGTAAACTAATTCACGGTGACGTACCTTTCCATGCCATGAATCCAATATGGTATCCGGACCCCAACAAGGTTCAATACATTTTCATCGAAGTAGTAAGTCACACCTACAACCAAACAAGGACAAGATATGACGAACTAATTCGCGACAAGCTATTGTTCCAAGCCACGGTCAGATACAAGTACCCAAACCAAAAGTACTCGTACCTAACGGATAAAGGTGCCTAACCATTCTAAGTGAAATATAGTTAAGAACAATCCTTCCTGCGTATGGGCCCTGGCTAAATAGGATCGGCGTAGTCCCCCTTGGGCACCAGAGGCCCTATCAGTAATCATGGGTCATCAATCCCGTATCTCCAGCGGAGAGTCCGGGTCACAAGGGAAGTGCATCGAAGTCCATACGCTAAGGAATTGTCCTCCCCGCCCAATGCCTACTGTGTTGTATCCACAACACAAACCACTATAACCGCTAAGTCAAACTAGCATGCAACCTCTATTAGCGGTTATTCCTATCGCACGGCTTGTACGTACTGGTGGCCAGCCAATCACGCACTTTCGTGTTCTACATGCGACACACAACTTCATGTTTACAACGTGTCAAGGCCAATGGATGCAACACACAAGGTGGTCCCTTAAATCTAGGTTTAATTTTGTAAGAAAAATAATACACAGCAGGAAATATAAATGAACAGTAAGTTCTAACAGTTATGCCATGTATCACAGTTTATTTTACATAAAGAAAATAAATAATGCATGAAATATGAGCTAAAATAAATAAACAGTAAATGGCAAGGTATCTTGCCTGGTGGTACAAAGTGGCAAGTCCAAGAGTAGCAAGTGTCCGCACCAAAAACTCACAAATCACAGATGACTCCAAACTCTGAAACAAACATCAAAAATGGTCTCGGTGAAGAAGATATACCTAGGAAACGCCTGTCCAAAAGTCAAATTCTGGAACAGGGGCAAAATCGTAATTTTGGATCAAAACGATGTCCGCCGTTGGACCCGCTTTGCACCGAAACGCGTGCCGAAGTCTACGGTCTCTAAAGTCGTTAAACTACATGTCTACGATTTCAGTTTGAGGAGAGGAACTCAACGGTATGTCCAGTTTTGGATTCCGAGGAGCCGTGTACAAAATCGCCCGTTTGAGTGGGTCGCGGGCCCGCCAAAATTGGGTTCCGATTCGACCTTCTCGAAATCGAACCAAACTTGGCATGGAGGACCAGAATTTTGATTCGGACCTGTTGGCGCAAGTTTCGTCTCGATCCGACGACTGTACACGAAGTTATGGGCAAGTTTGCAAAACGTCGATACGGGGTATCTCGACGGATACACGTTGATTTCGTCGCACACACGCGACGAAACTGAGTTCCGTCAGTTCCCACACGTCCGCAACGTCCATACGCGCCTTTCAATGCGTATAACGCGCGACCACGTCGCCCGGTTTGTCGGGGCGACGTCGTATCGGACAAAAATTTCAGAAATCTATTATTTCGAAAACAGTTTTTCTCGCAAGTTTAACATGGGTTTAATACACGCACAGAAATCGAAATACTAATCTACCAGTTACGTTTCCATCATGGTTAGTTTGTCTTCAAATGTGTTCAATTAGTTTTTACGAAAGTTTAATGAACAGCAAGAAAAATGGCCAACAAGTTGGCGTTTCAAAACAGTTTTTAGAAATCAGAAAAGTGGGTTTTTCTCCAACTTCGTCTCGAATTTTCGAGCAATCCTTTGGGGTTCCCAGGATTCTATCAGAAGGGAATTTGAGAGGGTCATGTCTACTACGCACAGCATTCGATAGATCGAATTTTCGTTGAATGGATACAAATAAATTTGAATCGAAAGATGGGTACCTGAGTTCTGAATCAAACAGAGTATTCTCTGTTTACTGTCCCTCCGAGCGATCCCGACGTCGTCGACGGCGAGTAGGTGGCCGACTGTGAGCGCGGGGATGTGGAGGAAGTTGGCGGCTTGGGGTCGAGAAGTTTTTGGATGATGAGAGGGGGTTAGGGTTTCGGGTTGTCGAGCAGTTTAAATACTGCTGCGCCGCTGCTACTTATTCCTACTAGTAGAAGTATAAGGGGCTCGGGTTTGGACTTTGCTCGGGTTTAATTGGCAGCTGCTGCTGCTTTTGAATGGTTTGCATAAGGGGTCTTAAGGGTCGGGCCCACCCACGTATGGTGCAACTACTGCTGCTGTAGTGGTGGGGGTTGCGGCCCACCACTACACAATGAATTGTTTTTTTTTTTCTTTAAACCTTATTCACACTATCAATAACCCATATTGTTTAGTATTTCCAATAACCTATACTATTTAGTAATACTTAACATATAAAATCCTAATAAAAATCATTATATACATTTATATATATATTTCTCTCTTATATGTATGTATATACAATTTTACAATTATACATATATACACAAACATATATACTTTAAGAAATAACCCCATAAATTTCCTATTAAAACTCCTAAAATATAAACAACTTTATAATTCAATTGAATAATTATCAATAATAATAAAAAAGTAATAAAAATAAAAGACTATGATATATATATACTACCACTATTTCTAAAATACCACGAATCCTTTAAATACTTAATAAGCTCCTAAAAATTATATTTTCGAAATTTTAAAAACAAAATCATAATAGTTTCTAGAGTATTTATAACCTATAATATTTTGTATAAAATAACCCGCACATGAAATCAAATAAAATAGAATAAAATTTCTACTTGCCTTATAAGGCTAAAACAAAATTTTACCACTTCTAGAAAATAAATTATAAAAAAAATTTCAATTATTTCTGTTTAATAAAGATAAAATAAAAGTAGAAAATTTTAGGGGGTTTACATCCTACCCAACTTATAAAAATTTCGTCCTCGAAATTAAAATAAGACTTAATATGAAAATATAACAATAAATCTCAATAGAAGCGTATAGCAAGGTTAAATACGAAGGGTGAGCATGTAGTCATTTCATAACATAGAGAAGTATTATGGTATGCCTAATGTCTAACTATCAAAGGTGTGGTTTTAGTGATCAGTCATGTCTAATAAAACAATTGGTAGAACTAGGGTAATACCTGCTAGATCCTCAATCTTAGGATGGGTGTCTATCGCCTCCAGGGTAAATGCTTGCCCCTGCCCTTGTCTATTCATCTCCTGCTTAATATGAGCTGCCTGGTCAGGTAAAGGTGGTCCCCGCTGATATCCTTGAGGTGCTCTCATTCCCGGTGCTAGGGGCCTTGGCATCTGCTGCTGAGCTGGTGCTAAAGCTAGTAGTGTTGGTCCTTGGGTCTGCTGATGCGGTGCTAAGTCATGTCGTCCAGGACAATCATTGACCTTGTGTTGCTCCGATCCGCATCCTAAACACTGGCCCAACCGAATGCGACAATCTCTCTGAATGTGCCCTTGTCTTCCACAGAAATGGCAAATAGGCTTCTCTCGAGCCTGATAGGGCCCTGCTCTCTCCTGCTGGTATGCCATGGGACGTCTGATGGTCCACTCGGGTCAACTCTAACTGGTCTGTGCATTGGGGTAGGACGCCTCTGGTCATGCTGTGCCTCCTTACGAAGGAGCTCCTGGCTACGTGCTTCCTCCAAAACAGCTGCATGAGAGACTCGAGACTGTGTGGTAGTGTAAGGCTTGAGCTCTGGTGAAAGTCCTTGATGGAACCTCCTCGCTCTCTCCTGCTCCGTTGGTATCAACGACGTACCAAATTTACTCAGGCGGCTGAACTCCGCATCGTACTCATCTACCGACATGTTCCCTTGCTTTAGATGAAGGAACTGGTCGTAAAGGGCATCTCGAACATGGATAGGGAAAAATCTCTTATAGAAGAGGTCGTAGAACTATTTCCATGTGATTTCAGTGCCCAGTCGCCTCTCTTCAGCCTTCCACCAGTGATGAGCATTATCTTCTAAGAGTAAGTCGACTGCTGTCATCCAATCATGTGCCGGCAACTGGGATGCCTTCAAGTATTTCTCTGTGCTGATAAGCCAAGCGGAAACTTCTAAAGGACTCTCGGTACCCTTAAAATTCTTAGGCCCCATGTCGATGAAATCCTTAATGGAGCCCAGATAAGGTTGCGGAGCTGGTGCTGGATTTGGTATCGGGGCTGGTGGTGGAGGTCTAGCTAGGTAGGCCATCATGCTCTGCCTCAACATTTCTATCTGTTGCCACTGAGATTGTAGTATAGCATACATAAACTGGGTGGTCGGGTCCGCATCAGTCGGAAGTGGAGGCAGTTGGGGTCCGAGCTGTAGTGAAAACTGCTGAGGCAATGGGGATGGTGTAGTCTCTCCTGGTGGTACTGCGGTGGTTTGCTCAACCTGGCTGACTGGGGGCACTTGGGCTTCCTGCTGCACCGTCGATGGGTTCGTGGTATTCTACTGTGGCTCTAGCTGATACGGAGTCACCGGGGTCATTGGGGAAACCTGCTTTCCCTGGGAAGTTGCATCACCAGATGTGATGGCTAGGGTAGAGGCATTTCCGTTATGTAGAGTCATATTGCTGGCACGAAAATAAAGGCAATGTTAGAATAGATTCAGATAAGTTTTGAGTCAAGCAATTGAGAGAGAGTTAGATAAAGAATTCAAAATGTCAACAACCCGTGGATAAGATCCTAGAGGGCAAATATGTTAAGCTAACCATATCTCAATCCACGTAAAATCATACGAAAGGCGAACCAATTGCACTATGGTTGATCAGACCACAATACACTTGTTCTGATAAGACAATGTATCAGTGGGCGCCCACAATAAAACATATGTCCTGAACAAGCTCGATGAAAGAATTAGCTCGCAAAACTAGGCTATAATAGCAATATTAGTCAAGGTAGTCTAATTACAAATACACAAGATAATGATAAATGATAATATAAATAGCTTAAGCTACTTAAGAGTCTAAGTCGTGTCCGGTGTTCATGCCTCTGCAGTCGTCCTACTGTCTTCTTGTCTAAGGCCTTGGCTAAAGTCAAAGGATTTTAGGTTGTGAGGCTTCCTACCCAACTTATAGGAGTTGTACTAGTAGTGTGATTGAAAGATGGAACATGACGGCCTAGCTAGTACGCACGATAGTGAGATAAGGGTTTACGGAAGAATAATTTGAGAAGTAATCAAGATAGATAATTGGGAGTTCGAAGTGAAGGCGAGATAGAATGTCATATATGTGGATGAGATCCTAAATTTCTAATCCTATACGCAGGCTTGCTTGGTACGGTAAAGTAACCAAACAATTAATCTAGACCTGCATGGGCCACCACAAAAACATGTAACGCCCCAGTCCCAAAATACTTAGGACTAGGAACGAAGCATGCCAGCTGCATATATACGAGATATACTCCAATATATGGAAATCTCGAATATACACATAAGCTGTATTGTGAATAATAATAACAAACAGTCACAGGTAAAAGCTATATCTCATCCACAGTAAATATAAAGAAAATGGTAACTCACGAATCCAAGTAAATGTCAAAATGTAGCTGTTGACCGGGCGGAGACAAATCCACTACCGGTACTAGAATAAACTGAAGAAAAATAGAGTCCAACCTCTAAGATAAATAGAATAAGAAATGATGACTAAATAGGCTCCTCGACCCAATAGGGACAACTGTGATCAGTAGGTACAACTCGCTCGAATGTGAAGGATAAGTCTATAGCGGAGCCATACTCCTGCGGAAAGTCCTGCACATCTATACCTGGAGAGATCACAAGGTCCTCAGAGGGACGTAACAAGATACAAAAAGACATGCCACATAAACTGAATAAATACTGCTCAAATAAATAAGTAAATTGAATTATAACATGGTCCAACACTCACCTACTGAACGAGCGTACCATCCCCCCAACCAAACAAGGACAGGAGATGGTAAACTAATTCACGGTGACGTACCTTTCCATGCCATGAATCCAATATGGTATCCGGACCCCAACAAGGTTCAATACCTTTTCATCGAAGTAGTAAGTCACACCTACAACCAAACAAGGACAAGATGTGACGAACTAATTCGCGACAAGCTATTGTTCCAAGCCACGGTCAGATACAAGTACCCAAACCAAAAGTACTCGTACCTAACGGATAAAGGTGCCTAACCGTTCAAAGTGAAATGTAGTTAAGAACAATCCTTCCTGCGCATGGGCCCTGGCTAAATAGGATCGGCGTAGTCCCCCTTGGGCACCAGAGGCCCCATCAGTAATCATGGGTCATCAATCCCGTATCTCCAGCGGAGAGTTCGGGTTACAAGGGAAGTGCATCGAAGCCCATACGCTAAGGAATTGTCCTCCCCGCCCAATGCCTACTGTGTTGTATCCACAACACAAACCACTATAACCGCTAAGTCAAACTAGCATGCAACCTCTATTAGCGGTTATTCCTATCGCACGGCTTGTACGTACTGGTGGCCAGCCAATTACGTACTTTCGTGTTCTACATGCGACACACAACTTCGTGTTTACAACGTGTCAAGGCCAATGGAAGCAACACACAAGGTGGTCCCTTAAATCTAGGTTTAATTTTGTAAGAAAAATAATACACAGCAAGAAATATAAATGAACAGTAAGTTCTAACAGTTATGCCATGTATCACAGTTTATTTTACATAAAAAAATAAATAATGCATAAAATATGAGCTAAAATAAATAAACAGTAAATGGCAAGGTATCTTGCCTGGTGGTACAAAGTGGCAAGTCCAAGAGTAGCAAGTGTCCGCACCAAAAACTCACAAATCACAGATGACTCCAAACTCTGAAACAAACATCAAAAATGGTCTCGGTGAATAAGATATACCTAGGAAACGCCTGTCCAAAAGTCAAATTCTGGAACAGGGGCAAAATCATAATTTCGGGTCAAAACGATGTCCGTCGTTGGATCCGCTTTGCACCGAAACGCGTGTCGAAGTCTACGGTCTCTAAAGTCGTCAAACTACATGTCTACGGTTTCAGTTTGAGGAGAGAAACTCAACGGTATGTCCAGTTTTGGATTCCGAGGAGCCGTGTACAAAATCGCCCGTTTGAGTAGGTCGCGGGCCCGCCAAAATTGGATTCCGATTCGACCTTCTCGGAATCGAACCAAACTTGGCATGCAAGACCAGAATTTCGATCCGGACCTGTTGGCACAAGTTTCGTCACGATCCGACGACTGTACACGAAGTTATGGGCAAGTTTGCAAAATGTCGATACAGGGTATCTCGACGGATACACGTTGATTTCGTCGCACACACGCGACGAAACTGAGTTCCGTCAGTTCCCACACGTCCGCAACGTCCATACGCGTCTTTCGATGCGTATAATGCGCGACCACGTCGCCCGGTTTGTCGGGGCGACGTCGTATCGGACAAAAATTTCAGAAATCTATTATTTCGAAAATAGTTTTTCTCGCAAGTTTAACATGGGTTTAATACACGCACAGAAATCGAAATACTAATCTACCAGTTACGTTTCCATCGTGGTTAGGTTGTCTTCAAACGTGTTCAATTAGTTTTTACGAAAGTTTAATGAACAACAAGAAAAATGGCCAACAAGTTGGCGTTTCAAAACAGTTTTTAGAAATCAGAAAAGTGGGTTTTTCTCCAACTTTGTCTCGGATTTTCGAGCAATCCTTTGGGGTTCCCAGGATTCTATCAGAAGGGAATTTGAGAGGGTCATGTCTACTACGCACAGCATTCGATAGATCGAATTTTCGTTGAATGGATACAAATAAATTTGAATCGAAAGATGGGTACCTGAGTTCTGAATCAAACAGAGTATTCTCTGTTTACTGTCCCTCCGAGCGATCCCGACGTCGTCGACGGCGAGTAGGTGGCCGACTGTGAGCGCGAGGATATGGAGGAAGTTGGCGGCTTGGGGTCGAGAAGTTTTTGGATGATGAGAGGGGGTTAGGGTTTCGGGTTGTCGAGCAGTTTAAATACTGCTGCACCGCTGCTACTTATTCCTACTAGTAGAAGTGTAAGGGGCTCGGGTTTGGACTTTGCTCGGGTTTACTTGGCAGCTGCTGCTGCTTTTGAATGGTTTGCATAAGGGGTCTTAAGGGTCGGGCCCACCCACGTATGGTGCAGCTACTGCTGCTGTAGTGGTGGGGGTTGCGGCCCACCACTACACAATGAATTGCTTTTTTTTTCTTTAAACCTTATTCACACTATCAATAACCCATATTGTTTAGTATTTCCAATAACCTATACTATTTAGTAATACTTAACATATAAAATCCTAATAAAAATCATTATATACATTTATATATATATTTCTCTCTTATATGTATGTATATACAATTTTACAATTATACATATATACACAAACATATATACTTTAAGAAATAACCCCATAAAATTCCTATTAAAACTCCTAAAATATAAACAACTTTATAATTCAATTGAATAATTATCAATAATAAAAAAAAAGTAATAAAAATAAAAGACTATGATATATATATATATACTACCACTATTTCTAAAATACCACGAATCCTTTAAATACTTAATAAGCTCCTAAGAATTATATTTTTGAAATTTTAAAAACAAAATCATAATAGTTTCTAGAGTATTTGTAACCTATAATATTTTGTATAAAATAACCCGCACATGAAATCAAATAAAATAGAATAAAATTTTTACTTGCCTTATAAGGCTAAAATAAAATTTTACCACTTCTAGAAAATAAATTATAAAAAAATTTCAATTATTTCTGTTTAATAAAGATAAAATAAAAGTAGAAAATTTTAGGGGGTTTACAGCTTGGGAGAAGAAAAAGTTGGTCTTTGCCACAAAGTTGTAAATTAGCCTAAGTCATAGGCGTCGCCCGCACAAATGCTTCATAAAGCATGCACGGTCCCATCGTCCAAGGCTTGACGCAGTCCTTGCTCATCAAGTTTTTGCACGATTAAGTTAGGCTGAGTTATGATAAGCTATCAAAGTCTTTTCTAAGCACTGTCCCACGTTTTCTGTAGATGTCAAAATTACTTGGATCCACGACCGTAAGGCCCGTTATATAGAGTATGACTTGGGCGGTGGTGTCGCATAGAGTTCAAGTTGGTTTAAGGCACGATGTAACGGACTTAGTGTTTTAAGGAACGGGTCACGGTTGATTTAATTGAGTGGGAAGGAAGGCTTTCAAATAGTCGTTCCTGAGTTGAACGAAATGATAGGGCATGAAGGCTCGCGACCATGGGTCGTCGAGGCGATCTTAGATGTGAGAAGTATTGAACTTGGTCCTGGAAGATATGGTAACACTAGAAATAGAATGACTGTGTGAGACGTCAGTTCGAGTCGAGTCTTGCATGGTCATTGGACAACTTGTACAAGGTGAGTTATGTTTCTCGAACGGTGACCCAGGCGGCCAACATGAGCGTTTCGATTGAGATATTATTAGCAGTGCTGGATGACAGCATGAGTTAGACGGGGACTTACAGCGGAGCTCGCTACTCGCGCTGGCAAGGGACGTCTGTCTAACAAATGCTATGGTGTCCAGGATAGCGTTGGGAGCTAGTAACTAGTTCATATAGATAAGTCAACATGGATGGCGATTCACGTGTATGCCTTTAGATTGAGTCGAGTATGGTGTGCACTATATCAATGAGTCGAGTCAAATGCGTGCACGATCGAAACACGATGTTTGTGCCTAAGATTTGGCTGCAACGAAGACACCGTGCTTCGGCATGAGATATAGCGTCAAGTCTTAAGTTGCCGACATATATGTTGCATAAGTTGGATTTGAGTCATCTTGAGTTTAAGTCAGGAAACGTCGCAAGGCAAAGTAGGTCAAGTAACACTTAGTCCACAAGTCTTGATTTGGATTAGTTGGTGATTAAAGTAGCAAGGGCCACGAGACGACAATATGGTTAAGTTATACTGAGTTTGCGAGATACGATACATTGTACTTATAGCACGGCCACGTTGAAATTGGGTGCTTCGTGTAGTCGCGTCTCTGATTATGTGCCGGAAGGCACGCACGACTTGATAGGTTAATGTTGTTGGTACGAGAAGGGTCTAAAGGCAAAGTATATGTTGGCATTGTTGTTGCAAGCACAGGATAGTCTAGAGACACAAAATAGGCCAAGGCATCTATCCTAAAACTGATCCTATGGAAAGAGTAGAAAGACAATCATAAAGGGACTGTTACACAAAAGTAAATGAACGTGTCAATTTTTTATGGGTGGGCGAGGAGCTCATTCCACCAGTACAGTTGAGTACTAACACCCACACAGTTTTTATGTACAGGCACAGGTAGAAGATCGTGGCGTGGAGCTCGCTTGGATGCGTCGAGGCACGGAGTTCTTTGGTGATTCGAAGCATGCGGCCGCGTGGAGTCAAGACTTATACGGAACATAATGTATGGACGTCGCCATCCGAAGCATTCGCTGGCTCAAGACTTGTATTGAGAGATGAGAAAGAGTTGAGTGACTTGTAATGTGAGAAGAGTGAGCTTGAGAGATTGTAATCTTGGCCTTGCGCCCCATTTTAATCCTTGTTTCAATATCAATAAAGAGCCTCTTTTGAATGACTTGAGTTTTGCTATAAATTTTTGCTGCTATTAATCAATGTATCTACTTGGGACTTCTGTGCGATGACCCCGTCGCAGCTATTGTAATCGACCGTTATAGAACCCGTCTTGCACGAGCGCAATCTAGGCTCGTGCGGCATCACGTCTTAGCGAGGACGATCGCTCCTACGGGCGCGGGATATGACATAATTGTCACGACCCACACCCGAGGTAAGGGTACGAGTGCGTAACAGCATCCCAGCCTACGTCGTAGAAACGGCGTAGAATGCTGTCTAGGTCTACTATCCAACAAAAGTTATAATATCAAGACCTGTCGAAAATGATCAACTCCGAATGGAGGACAAGCAATGACAATATAATATACTCAATCACAAACTCTAAGAACGGCGATAGATAATACTGAAAGATAAAGACAACAAGATTTATAAATATCATCTTGGAAATCCAACACATAATAATACGAGTCCAAAATCTCTGAGTCAACAATCTCAATACAAACAACTAACAAATAATAACAAGCCAAAGTAATCTAGAGACAGAGTCCAGTACTATACTAGAACCAGCTAAACTATATCAAGGCCTCTTTTGCTAGAGCTAGCCCCTGCTGCACTAGGGTATCCAACTCTATACCAACCACGTCATGAGAACCGTAATAGGTAGGGCACTCCTCCTCCTCATCTGTAATATTTTTAACAGGTCCAATCAGGACGAAAACGCGTACAAAATCTCAAACAACAGTTCTAGTTATACAATATTGAAAATGTAGCAGTAGATAGAGAGAATATACTAGGTAAAAAGCAGAGCGTACATGCATCCTGACAGGGTATATCAAAACTGTAATGAAATAAGGCAAGAGAACAGTGTATAACATGTACGAAAATCTGGAACTGCTATCTATGTGAGTTTAGCACTAGTTTCAACATATGATCGGCTTAGAACTTGATACAATGTTTGGCCTGGCTAATCATACGTGAGTGTATGATTAACACTATACAATGAGGATACAATGGTGATACAATGATGATACAATCTGGTACTGTGGGGGTATTGATCACATATCTACGCTAACACCCCCATCCCTGACTAATATAATAGATCCAGTCATAACACGTCGTGACACGCATTCTCTGTGAAGTAGCTCTCCTTCACAGGAATCGTGTCTATACAATGAACAAGGAAACAAGAAAGACTTGCACAAGGCATACCATATATAAGAGGAATAACATCTTATGACGGAATCCAGACAAATACCAATCCGTGTGAACAATGTGTCAAGAGAACAAGGATATCTATACTAAATACTAGAACAAAGATGAGATCATAAAACAGAAATATTATCAGAGAATATACTCGCCCAGTACTCTGAATGACTGATGAAAACAGATGTTTGAATTGGAGTCTCAAAATCCTAGTTAAGGCAATACAGGTTATGATGTATTCAAATATAAGGTAAATAAAATATACGATACAGTCTACATGATTCTAAGTCAAATCTAGGTCAAAGTCAACTCTAAGTTAAACCTGGTCAACTGTCTAGGTCAAACTAGGTCAAACTAAGTCATATTAGGTCATACTAGGTCATAACAAGTCAAAACAAGTCAAACTAGGTCAATCTAGGTCAAGGGTTGACTTACAGTTGGCTTTTGGTCAACTGGTCAACTCTAAGTTAACTCTAGGTCAAATTTGGTCAACCAGTCAAGATTGGTCAACTAGGAGTCAAACTTGGGTTAAACTCTAGTCTAAGTATCTTATACCAACAATTTCCTACTAAGATACAAATCTAGGTATCAAAAAACCAACATTACCCTATACCATGTATTTTACCTATCAATCTATCCTAGACTATAGACTAATCCTCATGCTAGGCTTAGTAGGTAATCAACCAAGATCATTCATATAGTAGATATGTATTGTAATATATATAGGTGGTATCCTATATATATATATATATATCTAGGATACAATCCCTAACTATATACTATAGGTAACTATCTACCCTAGATTAATAGGGTGGTAACACTCTATACCTAGGCTATAGGCTAACTAACTTAGACTACTTAGGAAAACCCCATTATCTATATATATATCATTATCTATGTTAATAGGTAATATCCTATACTTTAGACTATAGGTAAACTATTATCTAAATATTTAGAAGGCAACCTCCAAACCTCAGAACTCAACCCAACTCAACAACTCTCACACTAACTCAAACTTCCAACTCAATTTCTACCTAAACTCTAACTCACTAAACACACACACACTAGACACACACACTAGATACACACACACACACAATGGGAGATTGGGGGGGGGAAATGGGCTGCCAAAGGGCTGCCCCTGCTGTCCAATGGGACAGCAGCCCCCTGCTGCTACTGCAGCCCTGTCCTTCTTCTTGTTCTTCTTCAATTTTTCATTCAAACCATATATCCATCCATCCCATCCCTTCATCTCTTCACTCACTCTAACTTAAACTCAGGAATTATAATGAACCTTTTAACTAAATTAGAAAGCTAACAATCAACCAAAACCTAAACCTGAAATCTGAGGTCACCTACCTAAAGATAAAACATATATATAGATAACTATAACTTAGATTAGATTTACCTACAACCATACCAATTTACATACATTAAAATCAGTTAATTAGAAAAATCATTTTCAAAAACATTCCATAGCCTATATCAGGAAAATCCGTTTGTAAGCAAACCCAACCCAGGTTCGAATTCACATTCGAACTTAAACAAATCCTGAAAACCAATTGGAAATACAAACTAATTTCCAAGTAAAATATTCGAACTCATTTGAAATATGGAATTGAATTGGACATTGGAAAACATTTGAAAACAGTAACAATATATCAGTGTATCAGTAACTTGAAATCGAACCCAAATTTCAACCAAAACCAAATCAAACATTCGTGTCAGGGAGGGGGGTATTTCGTGTCGACCATGGGGTCATGTGTGTGTCCACACAGTGTCACAATCGTGTCCAATTCGTATCCCAATGCGGTTCGAACTGGTGTCAGAGACAGTGCAGTACACTGTCTCGTGTACGCGTGTCAGCTCATTCAGGGACACGTGTGTCTACCAAGACACCAAGTGGTGGTGTCGAATGGGTAGCCTAGGTCTAGGTCTAGGGTTAGGGTAGCCTGAATCATGTCTAAGTTGTGTCGTGTCCGAGTTTGGAACGCGTATCAGTGGCTCATACGTGCGCGTGTGTGCATGTGGTCGAGATAGTGCGGTCGAGATTTCTCCTAAACTACTCAATGATATTGCCTCAAATTTTATGTGCACTGTGTCAGTGGTTGCCCGCACCCACACACCAATTTTTAGGTGTCGGGATGCTGTGTCGTGTCCGCTAGGACACCCGAGCAGCAGGACACCGTACGATAGTGTCGTGCTAAAATCCTGCGTCCAATAACGGCATCCAAAACACCCTAAATTTAACTCAGTCGACTTGATATGTAACCTACACCTAATTAGCTACAAACCCATGTAATTAGTTTTGAAAATTACTAAAATAAATTCCTATGTGACATTTCACCAAACACCTATTTAAAAATACCGACACATGTCCGATACGGATATCGAACGGACACAAAATCCTACCAAACTTGGGCTACACATAGGAAAACCCTAAATGAATTCATTTATGAAGAAAAATCATGATTTTAATGGTTGTAGATAGGTTTACCTATTGAGATTTAGAATCTCAATGTAAAGGGCCTATATCGATGTTTTCCTCGATTTGCAACGGTCTCGAAGCTTTCAAACCCTTGCTAGCTATCCACCAATGGCTTCTACTACTGTAAGGGAGCCCAATGCAAAATACTAGGCTCAATTTAGACTTGATTTGATGAATTGGGGTGATTTGGGGAAGAACACTAAACTAGGGTTTCTATTGAATTGAAAAGAGGCAAGGGTGTGTCATTAAGTGTTTAAATAGGGGGAGAGAGACTCCTTATGGCAGCCTAGGGTTAGGGTTTAGATGTAGATGGGTGGTTAAGGCTTCTCCACATAAATCTAAGTCCATTCATTGGTCCAATTTAGTCCTAAGGCTTTCTTTCTACAAATATCTTAAGGAAAATATCCTACTACAAATAATATCTAGATATTACTAACCTTGTCATTAAGTAGATATTTCTAATCTAATCTCTAGGATCATGGTTAACATCTAGATTAGGAAAATTCTAGGTTAAGGCCTAAACTATCAATTAGCACATTACCAAAAGGCCAAAATCCATAATAATTCAAAAGTCACCAAATAACCAAAATACCTTTAGCCTAGAAAGTGGTAATTTGCTAATCTAAATACTTGGTTAGGTCTCGGTGGTCATGGTTAGCCTCTAGGCTAAATAGTTTCTAGGATTGTACTAGCAAAACACCAAAATCATAATACACCAATTTAGATAGTATTAAATTAATTAAAACCACCAAAATTATGGAAAACTAAGAAATAACAAAATTATCCTTGATTTTGAAAACAAGCAGTTACAATAATAGTATCAGAGCACGAATTTATGTTCTTGGACTATCGATTGAATTCTTTAACTCTGTTGCTTCCGCAAGTTGATATCGTTGGTGTGCTCTCTCTCAAATGTCCCACGGGATATCCATACAATAAGTCTAAGTAATTTGCAAAACGTAGGAGAACAATTTTTGACAAAAATAAAAGGATAGTTCACGTGAAGCACGGTTGGCTAAGTCGGGCTGGGCATATACACCAAAGTAGCGTCGACCTTAGAAGAGTCTAATGCGAGATTCGATCTGTCACGGATGATAATGAGTTAGACTTGATTGAGTAAACAGAATAATTATCGATAGGGGTGCTATCGAACGACGATGTTATCATCGATGCGATATAGATGAGCGTGCTTGAAATTCGAGGAATAGTTCGAACATAAAATTTGAAGTAGCCGATTGTGAATCGAATGACAGTTAAGGATTTTTTAAATGACTTCATTCCTGAGTGGTGTATGCGATAGCCTCAGGAATGTCGATCAATCGATTGGAGATGCAGGGTATCGATGAGTCTATCAGCAAGCGTCGTATGTATGAAAAGCCGTAGATTGAGTATCGTTGAATAAGTTATAGTCTTGAGATTTGACGAGTTGATTCAAATAACCTAGAAATTGATGCACACGGAACGCACACAAGATTGAGGAGTACACGAGTATGAAATGCGAAAATAATTGAGTAGGTAAAACTGAATCGAAGAAAAGTTAAGGTGTGCAAATAGATGACTCGATCAAGGAAATCGATAAGAATCGTATACGAAAAAGTTAGCACGGTCGAATGATAGCGTGTATGAAAAGTTTGATTCGAATGTTTAAAAATGACTCTAAGGATTGGAATGGATGTTGCTCGATGATTTGAGTTAGAAAGAAATGGTGTAATTTGAAAAAAAATGTTGCTCGATAACTTAAGATAGCTGGATGAACAATACTCGAATTTGGGTTTGAGAAAATTGATGTTGTGAATGATTCGAGGGATAATTATCGAACTTGAATTTGAATTTTGAGGAGATTATCCAGTCGGACGATAGCATCATTCGTACGACTCAAAATTTGTTGCAAAGAAAGATCGACAGGTTACGCATATATCGGTGGTATTGAGGCGTATCAAAGATCGATATGCAATAACTCGAGGGCACTCTAATTCGAAGAATGAGGGTCGTGCAAGTGTTATTGTTCTGACAGATGCTATACTTAGGATTTTGATTGAAATAAATATAGATGAAAATAAGTGTCTTGATGGTTACACGGATAACCACAGCGTCGACATTCTTGTCTTGTGCGAACATAACTCTAGCCTCGTACATGCGTCGTATCGAATTTGTGGTGATCGTTCCGCGTAAGCGCTGACATGGTGATTCATGTCGCGGGAATGATCGAACTCAGAAAAATCAGGACGGGGCAAATTTGATTGTCTTGACTTGTTGGTTTGATGCGAAGGAAAATTTGAGGATGTTTGGACTTACGATTGATGATTGACTAAATTTGAGGATTGAATAGATCCAATTTACGTATCGAGAATGAATTAGTGATCTAGACACAAAACAAAAGTTACGTCCTGATGAGTATGATTGTCCCCTGGGAGCGTGCATGATGATTCATGCCCACCATGGATAATCTGACTGGCGTGAGATCGAGGCGCAATATATTGTTAAGCTTGACGACCTTATGATCGAATACGTGAATTGTGATGAACGACTTAGGAACTATGAAATATGAATTATGGCTTAGCAACAAATTGTGTCATAGTGTGCTTGACTTGGAAGGATTGATAGGCGAATTATGTCAAATATGTTCGAAGAGATAGACTATACGAAATGGCTTGATGAACGAGTGATATTGATATGTCGAGGAATTGGTTAAAACGTGAGTTATCGTAGGATGGCTTTGCTGAATGACTCAGATCCCGTACGACGAATGTTGGGATGTGTGTAGGAAATCGATGCTCGATGTTTAGAAATTGAAGTGATGCGAGCTTGGGTAGAAAACACCCTACTATCAACTTGGTTTGGCCTTAGGATAGGGCCAGTGTTGATATTGTTGTTTGGAAACTATGATTCCAATACTGACGGATGACTTTAGCCTAAAGACATAGCCTAGCGGTTAGGCAGACGTCCCGGTGCAGAGCGATAGGAATTATGGAGGCTCCACTCATGAGGCTCGGTTGACATGCACGTATATCAGAAATGTTCGAATATTTGTACGATCCGACTCGACTAGTGATGGCGGATTCTCTATTACGAGGCTTGGCTGAAATGTATGTATGTTAGGGACACCTAAAATATGTGCACGATCCAACTAAGTGATACGTTGAATCAAGTGAGACTTGAGAAACGGGAAAGTGTCGAGGATTTTGAGATCGTGAGTTTTGAAAAAAAATTGTGGGTAGCACGAGCGTGGCTCGGATTTGAGAAATACATAGGGAAAATGTGTGCGAGAAATGTAGGATGTTGAATCAAGTTATAAGTCGATAAGTGTACTCAGTTAGTTTCAAGGAAGAAACTTTTTCTGAGTGGTGTATGGTGTAGTGCCCCGTCCCGCTCAGTTAATCGAAGGAATTGAAATGCCGATGGCGTTCGAACTTAGCCTTGCAATGGCTTGCTCGAAGACATCGCTCGGTCGAGGTGACTCCTCGCTCAGGTGGGATAGTTTTGGTGAACTCGCCTTATCTTAGCCTTCACACAATAAACCTTATGTTTTCAACTTGCACAAGTAGGCTTGATAATAAAAGAGACGAATCCACATAGCTAAGGAAATAATTTCGACGGGTCGAATTGAGTTAAAATATGGAAAGGTCCAACGATCGGCTTAGAGTTGGTGCACGGCGTGCTTTGAAATGACACTCGATCCTTCGTCCCATGGCTTGGGAGAAGGAAAAGTTGGTCTTCTACACAAAGTTATAAATTAGCCTAATTCATAGGCGTCGCCTGCACAAATGCTTCATAAAGCATGTACGGTCCCATCGTCCAAGGCTTGACACAGTCCTTGTTCGTCAAGTTGTTGCACAATTAAGTTAGGCTGAGTTATGATAGGCTATCAAAGTCATTTCTAAGCATTGTCCCACATTTCCTGCGGATGTCGAAATTTCTTGGTTCCACGACCGTAAGGCCCATTATATAGAGTATAACTTGGGCGGTGGTGTCGCATAGAGTTCAAGTTGGTTTAAGGCATGATGTCACGAACTTAGTATTTTAAGGCACGGGCCACGGTTGATTTAATTGTGTTGGAAGGAAGGCTTTCAAATAGTCGTTCCTGAGTCGAACGAAATGATAGGGCAAGAAGAAAGAATGCTCGCGACCATGTGTCATCGAGGCGTGTAACACCCAGTTTTCTAAATGAAGGTAATTTTAAAATTTTATAATTTTAATTATTTATTTATGATATTTAAATCGTAATATTATTTTTGGTGATTTTTAATCATGTTTAAAACTATTTAAAAACTATGACTTGTGATTTTGATGTGCAGCTAGTGAAATCCTAGAGTATGTCTGACCTAGTGTCACGACCCGTACCCTGTATAGAGGCACGAGAAGTGGGTACGCCCAGCCTACGCCGTAGTGTCGGCGGTAGTAAGCTGTCCTAGGTTGCTAACTAATCTCATGCAGTGAATATAAAAAGTACTTGTCCAGATATCAGCTCCGAATGGAGGACAAGTAAAGGGTATGATCTACTCAAACACAGTCTAAACACGAAAAGATAACGCAGAAGTTATACCTAAGGAATTAAAGACAACAACAACTAACTACTAAAATAATACACCAATATCTCAAACCAACTTAATATAGACTCAATATCTTAACTTTAATACAACAAGCCAAAACATGAAAGCTAAAGTAGTCTACTAGCTAATCTCCTGAATCACTCCTGAGAGTCGGGACCAAAGGTAGCTAATCCCTCGCCAGGTCCATGGTAAGCAGGGCATGTGTCCTCAGGATTATCATCTGTAATATTTTTAACAGGTCCAATCAGGACGGAAACGAGTACAACTCATCTAAAAAAACCCAAGTAAATGACAAAGAACTATAAAGCAGTTATAGACAGTTTTATTGATGAATATTGCAGTTTTATACAGGTAATGATGGCATAGAGACACAGTAAGATACAAGAAAAGAAAGGTAACTAAAACAAGAGAAGAATCATGGCAATGAAGACTGTAATAAAAGCTAACTGAACTAGAATATCATGTGTGAGTCCAGACAGTACGATATAAGTCTAATATAATCCCAGTGTGAGTCCAGTCCATATAATCTGATACCAGATAATTTTCCAGTACAAGATGAGTCCAACAGTGATCAATGAATCCAGGGTGAGTCCAACTATAATCTAACAGTGTGTTTTAAAATACCGAGGTCGACATGTAAACGGCTGTAGGTATCAGGCACATCTCTTACGGATCAGGCAAGAGATGGCTATGCTTCCAGTAGATTCCAGTTGGAGATTCCAGATTTGGGGTATGTCTACATGTCTTACTCAATATTTCCCCGCCCAGCAAGTGAATCCAAAATCGACAAAAGAATCGAGATGAGTCTGGCCAATATATGATGATTCCAGAAATGATTCCGGAATGGTATTAATGACTCCAGTAATAGAGGCCAGTAAGTAAAGTATGTGTCGATACATGAATCCAGAAATATCCATACGTGTTGATACAGAGAATCATATAGAACTAACTAGAACTGAAATACAGTAATCGACAAATAAATGAGAGGACTATCAGAGAATGTACTCGCCTGTTACTCTGAAAAGAGTAGTGTAATATCAGATGTCTGTACCAGGGTCACAATGTCCTAAAATAGAGCAGTACAGTTATGACATGTCCAAAATGAAGGTAAATGAAATCTACAATGCAATCTATATGAATTCTAAGCCAATCTAGGTCAAAGTCAAACTTGGTCAACACTACAGTCAAACTAAGTCATACTAGGTCACAAGAAGTTAAACTAAGTCATACAAGGTCAAACAAGGTTAAACAAGTCTAATCTAGGTTAAAGTCAACTCTTGGTCAAACATTCTAGCCAAACTAGTCAAATTATCTAGGGTTTAGTCAATAATGGTCAGATTAGTCAATACTAGTCAACATGGTCAAAGTCTAGGTCAATCTTAGACTAACTAAGGTTTTGGTTAATCATAGACTAGTCAATAAGACAATTAGGTTAATCTTGACTAATGGTCAACATCCAGTCAAACCCTATAAGGCTAACTCAAAACCAAACATAGGCTAACCTGTCTTAGGATACCTAAGATACTATACTACAATAAAGTATATCACATGAAAAATATATAGTACAATACCAACCTTAATCCTGTAATCAAGCTAATCCTATTCTCCAACTCAAGTCATGACTCAACTCTAAGTATCTCACTTAACCCCATACATATCTTCATCTATATAGGATTACCCTCATAACCCATATGGTCAACCTAATTATCTAGTTAGGGTTTAGTCAAACCTTAGTCAAATAGTCCTTCTATGTTCATCCAAGTCATTTCTAGGTCAATTAGGTCATGGTTTGACCTATAGTTGACTTTGGTCAACAATGGTCAATTATCTAGTCAAACTAGGTCTACTAGTTAAGTTAGGTCAACCAATGTCAAACTAGTCATTCTAGGTTAATTTAAGTTCAATTTAGGTCAAGTTTGACCCTAGGTTGACTTTGGTCAACACTAGTCAAATAAGGGTCATTAGGGTACCTAGGTCAAGGGGTCACTAGTCAATTAGGGTTAGCCCCTAATGGCCATAGGCTAGTGTATCTAGACCATAAGCTAATATCATATAGGTATCCATATATATATATATATGTACCCATACACATCTATATAACCCTATATAGCCAAACCTACATGATACTCACATATAATCCCTCTCTATATATAATACCTATATATATGTAACCTACATATATTTATAATACACTATATATTTATAATACCCACATATATATATATATGTTTACTACATATATATAGAGAGAGAGGGAAAGAAGAGTGAGAGTGTGTGTGTGTACAAGAGTGAGTGAGAGTGTGAGGGTGTGGGGGTTATAGTTAGGCAGTGGTGTGTGTGTGTGTGAATAGTGTGCGTGTGTACACAGCAGGGGGGGTTCTGTTCTCAGGAAACTGAGAACCAAAGTCAACATACACACACATATACCTATACATACCTATATACATCCATACATACATACACACATACCCACATATACACATACACACACATATACATATATACTTATATATACAGTATATATACACGTAAATACACATATTTATATACATAAAAATTGATTTAAAAGTCATTTTAAATACTGAAAAAAACAGGAATTACTGTTCATTACTGAACATATAGGTAAATCCCAAAATCGACACAAAACTGAGCTAAAATCCAAATCTAAAGGTTGGTAAACCTAACCCCACATACATACGTGTCGTAGGTGTCCCTAGGTGTCCACCACGACACGACACAATGTGTCAAACACTAAAATTCCAAAATCGGGCAAGTGTCAGTGACACAGCGTCGTGCAGAGATGCACACGCGTGTAGGACACGACACAGGTGTCCAAGTGTCTCGTGCACACATGTGTAGGTTCGCCTAGGGTTGGTGCACGTGTCCAACACCCTGATTTGTGTCCACGTGGTGTCTACACTCGACACGACACGCGTATCAGTGGGCATTTTCACACGCGCACAGCACAGGCACGGGTCGGTACGATTGAGTTTTCTCTCGATTCACTAGACCAATTCGCCTAAAATTTTGTGTGTAGTGTGTCAGACACTAGGTGAACGTGTCCACAAAAAATTAGGCCATGAGAGGCCGTGTCGTGTCCTGTGTCGCCCCCGAGCAGCAGGGCACTGAACGCGAGCGTGGTGCGGTCTCGTGCAGCGAGGACAGAGCCTCGTGGACACGACACACGCATGGATACATGTCGTGCTTGTGTCAGGGTGTAGCCTAGGTCTAGGGCTAGGGATTAGGCATAACACTTTGTGTCCACGTCGTGTCTAGACACGACACGAAGGCCGTGTCAGTGTGTGTTTTAACACTGTGCGCAGTGTAGTGCACGGTCAGTGCGTGTCGAATCTCTCACTCGACACGACACAAAATGTCACGAAACTCGAGGAAAGGCTTGTCAGAGGGTGCCCCCTCCTCTGTGCCAAGTGGCACGTGTCCACGTGTCCAATTCATGGAGAAAACAGTGTTGGGTTTCAGGGACAGTACACGGTATGTTTAACAGTATGTTCGTGTCTAATTTGGACACGGACACGATACGATCTCGTGCTCAGTCAACTAGGGTTGTGTCCTACATGTCTAGGGCTACCCAAAAATATATTTTGTTTTAGAAAATAACAACATTTAAACCATAGTGACATTTCACCAAACACTTAATTAAACACACAGATACGTGTCCGATACGGATACCAAACCCAATCCATATCCTACCAAACTTGACCCACAGTTAGGGTATACCTATATGCATGCAATTATGAAGAGAAATTACAATATTAACAAGGTTTAGGGACAATTACCTATGAGTGCAAAACTCAATGAAAACAAGGTTTTGGGGGGGGGTGTCCTCTTCACTTGATGGTGCCCAAAGTGCTATGCAACCTAGCTAGCTAGCTCCCCTTAGCATCCTCAATGGTAGGGGGTTCCAATGCAAGAAGTTTGGCTCAATTTGGAGCTAAAATGGCTAAGTTGTGGAAGGTTGAAGTTGTAGGAAAAACTAGATTTTTAAGAGAATAAAAAGAAGCTTGAATGAAGGGGGGGTGTGATTATATAGGATGGGGGTAGGGTTGGGCTGCCATGGGGGGTAGGGTTGATATTTAGGGTTCCTTCTAGGTGAAGTAACTTAACTTCTAAGGTAAAGACCAATAGATCTTTCTTTAGGTCTACCTAAATATCTAAGTATACATAGTATCTAGATATTTATCTAACCTTAGATATTTATGACATAAAGCAATATCTTCCACTTAGTCTTCTAGGTTAGTGGCTAACCTCTAGATTAGGCTAAACTTAGCCTAGGTTAAGGGCTAACATGACACTTAACAACTAATTAAATAATAATAAACTACATAAATCCAAATAAATTCTAATAGATTACCAAAATACCCTTTTGACTAAAAAGTGGTAATTTGATATCCTAATCACATGGTTAGGCTTACATGGTCATGGTTAGTCTCTAGGTTATGAAATCTCTAGGGTTTATACTAGGGTTATACTAGTAAAATCACAAAGTCATAAGTCATGACATAAAAATAGTTTTAAATTAACTAAAATCACCAAAAATTATATCATGACTAAAACACCATTAATAAATAATAAAAATAATAATTTTTCAAAAATACCCCAATTTCAGAAAACTGGGTGTTACAAGTCTACCCTCCTTAGAAAAATTTCGTCCTCGAAATTAAGATAGTCGTACTCCTCCTAGGTCAAACCCCTAGTCAATCAGAGTCAAAAAGATAACATGCAATCATAGTCCTACTGGTCGTAATTCCACAGTCTCGAACAGGGTAACTACACTATCTAGTATATCACAAGCATATCCTGACAGGTTGTCACGACCCGGTCCCCAAATACTTGGGTCGAATCGGATCATGCCCAGCCTGCACCGTTGATGAGACGGCGGCAGTAAGCTGTAATCCATATGCAGGTGATCAACAACATTTGAAACTAAATTTTCCACAACATATATTTAAACGATAATTCAAAAATTTGTTCTGTTACAAAGTTTCATAACTTGAAATAACAAGAAACTAATAAACTCCAAGCTAAAATAGCATCTATGGAGACGCCACAACATCCTCATCAGCTGGAAGTACCGCCGGGTACAAGTCAGGATCGTAGTAGCTATTGATTAGCATCTCCAGATCATCAGAAATACCTAAAATGTTGTCTCCAGTCAGGAGGGAGCAAAGTATAATTTATGCAAATTAAACAATTCCATTAACAATATGAACTTGCAGTTTTAAACAGTTTGAAAGAACAGTTTTGAAATTGTTACAGTAAAGTGTTGAATAGGTAATGAATATGACCGGTTTGGGTGCAGTAGTATCCTAGCGATACGGTATGGCTTGTCCCCTTGTGAGAGAGGGAAAAGCTAACACAGTAGTTAACCTAAGTTTGGATTTGGTCATATCCACCACACTACTCCCCCAGTCCCCAACAGTATAATCAGTACTCCCGAAGGAGTTTCGTGTTTGAACAGTGGTTTAAACATGCAATGAAAAGATTGCTAAGACAATTGTAAATCTACACAAAATGTACTTGCCTCAATTTGTTTTGACTGGAAAAGTTGGTACTTCGGAATTGACGGTCAGGAACTTCCTCGAAATCCTACATCCGAGAAACTTGTCTCAAAAACCAGAGTTAACCATACTAGTTGTAATCCCTATATGATCCTTAATCAAACTTGTTTTAGCTAACAAAAATGCGTTTACTAATGAGTTGCAATTAAGAAATTTCAATTTATATTTCATTTCGGAAAAACTTGTATTTATCAATTTATTGGGAAAACTTGGTATTTTTATTATTATATATATAAAAATATATTTTTCTTTTAAATGAGAAATATTGTGGATTTCTTAATTATAATCAATATTAATATTGATTATTCCTAACTTTACGCGCTTGTACAATCCAGAAAAATCTCAAAGCTAACATCCTACTTATTACAAATTTTACAGAAAGATAAACTAATGGGCTTATGCCCTTACATCTTAATTACATAAATTGAAATAAGAAAAAGGAACTGGTTAGTCCGAAAATTACCTACAATTTAACAAAAACTACTAAATTTCCAAAATATTATTTAAAGAAAATTATAAGTCTCAGACTTTGGTCCAAACTTCATTTTCAACTATTCTGCCTCAACGTCCGGTCGAACCGGTGCGTTTGCATTTCGTTGGGGCCCAGTAACCAATTATGGTTGTCGCCCAAAAATACCAAAAATCATTTTAAAACCATTTTATTAATTTTTCCGAAAATTTCGGCAGCATTCCCTCTGTTTTCGGTCAACCCAAGAACTGGGAAATGCTCCGGTTTTACCTGCAAAAATATCCCAAACCCAAATATATAACCACTTTCACCAAATCATCTCCAACATTAATTCGGAAACCTAAAAATGAATTCGGAACTCTGAAACTAACCCAGAAACTACACAGCAGGCTTTCCGAAATATTAGGAAAAATATCAAAACCAAATTATCAGAAGTTTTCCCGAAAGTCTCTCGGAAAAATCTAAACCATTAGAATTTATCCGAAATTATATCCAACTCCCTCAGAATTTCCTAAATACCACAAAGAACCCACAGAACACACAAAACCAGAAAACCATCAAAATATAACAGTGGTTCCAAAAATTTCCGAAACCAACACGAAAACAAAATCCGAATTCCCGAGGGGAAATTGGTGGACCAATATCATCATAGACGGTAAAAAGAATTTATCGGGTCAGAGTGTACCGAAACCAAAACGGAACAGAACCGTAGAAACAGGAACAGAACTCGGGATCGGACCACGCCAGATGCTCACGCACGGAGACGGGGCCACTCGGAACAGGGCCACGCGCACGGATCGAAGGTGATCGGGGCGAGCGGGGCGGTCGCCGGCGGCGGGCGAACGGTCGGAAAGGGCGCGGGGCGGCGGCCTCGGGATCGGGGGTCGGGCGCCGGGGAGCAGCGGCCTCGGGACAGCTGCGGGAAGGGGCGGCCGGACCAGGGAGTTCGCCGGGGTGTGGTTCAGGCGGGGGTTCGCCGGAAAGAAGTTTGGGGTTAGGGTTTTGAGAGTGGTGATGAGGGAAAGGGATGGATAGAAGGGTTTATATAGGAGAAGTGATCAGGGGGTTACCGGAAACTGAGGGGTCACCGGCCGTTCGGGAAGTCGAAGGCCAAGAGGCGACAGTTTTGAGAAGAGTCGGCTAAGAGCCGATGTTACTTTGGTTTCTCACAGAGAATGAAGAGAATGAGAGTTATTCTCTTTCTTCATTGAGAATAAAAAGGATTTTGATAGTTAATGGGTATTATACTAATGGTTATGGGTTTAAAAGGTTATTGGGTTTGGGCCTAAGGCTAAAACCATTGATTTGGACTTCCAAACAATTAAGTTTTTAAGAAAATAAGGAATGGGTTAAAACAAAACCATGGTTTCAATGGGTTTAAGAATAAAAGGAAATAATTTTTTTTTTTTTCTTTTTCTTTGAAATTCTAAAATATGTTCGGGCTCAGAATTGGGTTCGGGACTGGGCCAGGCAATCAAAAAGCCAAATTCATTTATTTTGAAAATAATTTTCTATTTAGCTTTTAATACTAATCTGGCATGATTTTAATTTAGCAAACACAAAATTTTAACAATTTATAAAAATCAAATTTCCAGAATTTTAATCAATTAACTAAAATTACGGGTTTCACACAGGTACTAATGTAATCATACAACAAGATAGGAAAGGAAGGACAGAAAAGACAAACCTGCTAACCCGTCACCTGCAGCGTTGGTCTCCTCGACCGTCATCGCAAAAGTTCCACCCCTCTGGTGCTGAGCTACAGGTGGCCTAGCCCCCATATAAGGAGGTGCAATAGGACAATCCATCTTCTGGTGAGTATCAGAGCCACAGTTATAGCAAACCTTCAGCCTCTTCCTACACTGCTCCCTGATGTGTCCCTGCTTCCTGCAGTATGAACAACTGATCGTCTTCGGGTCCTGACCCCGATACTGATGCTGTACCTGCTAAAATGGCCTCTGCTGCCGGGGTCCCGGGGCTCTAACTGGCGGGGTCGAATGATGTGGTGTGGGAGGATGATATGTCTGCTGGTGCAGCGTTGGCACTTTCTGCTGGAAAGCCTGACGCTTGGAGGGTCCCTCAATGTGTACAGAAGCCGGCCTCTTGCAAGACAGAAGACGGTCCTCGATACTCCGGGCTAACTCTAAGCTCTGGTAGTAGTCAGTCATACCGTTTGCCACTATAAGAATGCCAATGTCTGGAACTAGACCACGGCAAAACCTACGCGTCATCTCCTCAGGGTCAGCAACCAAACTAGGAGCGAAACGGCTCAGGCGACTAAACTCTGCCGCATACTCGTCGACAGAACGGTTCCCCTGCTGGATGTTCTGGAATCGTAGCCCCATGGCTACCCTAGCGGTGGTCGAGAAGAATTTCTTCTTGAACTGGGTCTTGAACTGATCCCAAGTGGCTCTCCCTCTCGCGAATAACGGCTCATTCCGGAACCAAACTCCTGCCAAATCTATCAGCAAAAATCTCGCTGCCTCGACCTGGAGGTCATCCGGCATCCTAACTCCAATAAGCTTCCTCTCTACCGAATCTAACCAGTCATCTGCTACTACTATGCCCTCAGTCCCTAAGAACTCCTTGGAATTCAGACCCATGAAGTCCTTGATCGTTCCTGCTCTCTGTCGCGGCTCTACAGGTGGTGGGACTACGGTACGTCCCTCAGAATGCTCCATGCTCTGGCGGAGTAGGGTGGTCTGCTCCTGATGGGTTGCTAGGAACCCCTGGATCAGAGTGAGCAGTTGGTTTCCGTCGAGTGTGACGAAAGCCTGGGTAGGTATAGTGATAGGGGGTGGTGGAAGTATTGGGTCCTGCTGGGCCTGTGATGTGGAAGGTGGTGGAGGTATCTGGGTTTGTGGATCTGTGGAGTGGGGGAAAGTGGTAGGTGGAGGTGGAGGTGTATCAGTCAACTGGTCAGCTGACTGGATAGGGAGCGTGCCATTCTCAGGTGAGACATATCGGGATGAACGAGTAAGCACCATCTAATTACAACAAAAATGACTTATAAGGACTCTTTAAAGCAAAACAATCATAGACAAGAAAATCTAATTATAATAGCAAGCATGTGTTGTATTTCCTATGTTGCAATCCTAGTATTCCTCTAAGTGTTCTAAGCGTCATTCCTAATGTTGTCTAATTACCTTAAGTTCCTAATTGCAGGCATGCTTGGTACAATAACGTAACCAAACAATTTAGTCGACAGACCTGCATGGGCCACCACTAAAAACGTGTCATGACCCGCACCCTGTATAGAGACACGAGAAGTGGGTACGCCCAGCCTACGCCGCAGTGTCGGCGGTAGTAAGCTGTCCTAGGTTGCTAACTAATCTCATGCAGTGAATATAAAAAGTACTTGTCCAGATATCAGCTCCGAATGGAGGACAAGTAAAGGGTATGATCTACTCAAACACAGTCTAAACACGAAAAGATAACGCAGAAGTTATACCTAAGGAATTAAAGACAACAACAACTAACTACTAAAATAATACACCAATATCTCAAACCAACTTAATACAGACTCAATATCTTAACTTTAATACAACAAGCCAAAACATGAAAGCTAAAGTAGTCTACTAGCTAATCTCCTGAATCACTCCTGAGAGTCGGGACCAAAGGTAGCTAATCCCTCGCCAGGTCCATGGTAAGCAGGACATGTGTCCTCAGGATTATCATCTGTAATATTTTCAACAGGTCCAATCAGGACGGGAACGAGTACAACTCATCTAAAAAAACCCAAGTAAATGACAAAGAACTATAAAGCAGTTATAGAAAGTTTTATTGATGAACATGACAGTTTTATACAGGTAATGATGGCATAGAGACACAGTAAGATACAAGAAAAGAAAGGTAACTAAAACAAGAGAAGAATCATGGCAATGAAGGCTGTAATAAAAGCTAACTGAACTAGAATATCATGTGTGAGTCCAGACAGTACGATATAAGTCTAATATAATCCCAGTGTGAGTCCAGTCCATATAATCTGATACCAGATGATTTTCCAGTACAAGATGAGTCCAACAGTGATCAATGAATCCAGGGTGAGTCCAACTATAATCTAACAGTGTGTTTTAAAATACCGAGGTCGACATGTAAACGGCTGTAGGTATCAGGCACATCTCTTACGGATCAGGCAAGAGATGGCTATGCTTCCAGTAGATTCCAGTTGGAGATTCCAGATTTAGGGTATGTCTACATGTCTTACTCAATATTTCCCCGCCCAGTAAGTGAATCCAAAATCGATAAAAGAATCGAGATGAGTCTGGCCAATATATGATGATTCCAAAAATGATTCCGGAATGATATTAATGACTCCAGTAATAGAGGCCAGCAAGTAAAGTATGTGTCGATACATGAATCCAAAAATATCCATACGTGTTGATACAGAGAATCATATAGAACTAACTAGAACTGAAATACAGTAATCGACAAATAAATGAGAGGACTATCAGAGAATGTACTCGCCTGTTACTCTGGAAAGAGTAGTGTAATATCAGATGTCTGTACCAGGGTCACAATGTCCTAAAATAGAGCAATACAGTTATGACATGTCCAAAATGAAGGTAAATGAAATCTACAATGCAATCTATAGGAATTCTAAGCCAATCTAGGTCAAAGTCAAACTTGGTCAACACTACAGTCAAACTAAGTCATACTAGGTCACAAGAAGTTAAACTAAGTCATACAAGGTCAAACAAGGTTAAACAAGTCTAATCTAGGTTAAAGTCAACTCTTGGTCAAACATTCTAGCCAAACTAGTCAAGTTATCTAGGGTTTAGTCAATAATGGTCAGATTAGTCAATACTAGTCAACATGGTCAAAGTCTAGGTCAATCTTAGACTAACTAAGGTTTTGGTTAATCATAGACTAGTCAATAAGACAATTAGGTTAATCTTGACTAATGGTCAACATCCAGTCAAATCCTATAAGGCTAACTCAAAACCAAACATAGGCTAACCTGTCTTAGGATACCTAAGATACTATACTACAATAAAGTATATCACATGAAATATATATAGTACAATACCAACCTTAATCCTGTAATCAAGCTAATCCTATTCTCCAACTCAAGTCATGACTCAACTCTAAGTATCTCACTTAACCCCATACATATCTTCATCTATATAGGATTACCCTCATAACCCATATGGTCAACCTAATCATCTAGTTAGGGTTTAGTCAAACCTTAGTCAAATAGTCCTTCTATGTTCATCCAAGTCATTTCTAGGTCAATTAGGTCATGGTTTGACCTATAGTTGACTTTGGTCAACAATGGTCAATTATCTAGTCAAACTAGGTCTACTAGTTAAGTTAGGTCAACCAATGTCAAACTAGTCATTCTAGGTTAATTTAAGTTCAATTTAGGTCAAGTTTGACCCTAGGTTGACTTTGGTCAACACTAGTCAAACAAGGGTCATTAGGGTACCTAGGTCAAGGGGTCACTAGTCAATTAGGGTTAGCCCCTAATGGCCATAGGCTAGTGTATCTAGACCATAAGCTAATATCATATAGGTATCCATATTTTTTTTTTATATAGGTATCCATATATATATATATATATATATATATATATATATATATATATATATATATATATATATATATATATATATATATATGTACCCATACACATCTATATAACCCTATATAGCCAAACCTACATGATACTCACATATAATCCCTCTCTATATATATAATACCTATATATATGTAACCTACATATATTTATAATACACTATATATATATAATACCCACATATATATATATGTATACTACATATATAGAGAGAGAGAGGGAAAGAAGAGTGAGAGTGTGTGTGTGTACAAGAGTGAGTGAGAGTGTGAGGGTGTGGGGGTTATAGTTAGGCAGTGGTGTGTGTGTGTGAATAGTGTGTGTGTGTACACAGCAGGGGGGGATCTGTTCTCAGGAAACTGAGAACCAAAGTCAACATACACACACATATACCTATACATACCTATATACATCCATACATACATACATACACACATACCCACATATACACATACACACACATATACATATATACTTATATATACAGTATATATACACGTAAATACACATATTTATATACATAAAAATCGATTTAAAAGTCATTTTAAATACTGAAAAAACAGGAATTACTGTTCATTACTGAACATATAGGTAAATCCCAAAACCGACACAAAACTGAGCTAAAATCCAAATCTAAAGGTTGGTAAACCTAACCCCACATACATACGTGTCGTAGGTGTCCCTAGGTGTCCACCACGACATGACACAACGTATCAAACACTAAAATTCCAAAATCGGGCAAGTGTCAGTGACACAGCGTCGTGCAGAGATGCACACGCGTGTAGGACACGACACAGGTGTCGAAGTGTCTCGTGCACACGTGTGTAGGTTCGCCTAGGGTTGGTGCACGTGTCCAACACCCTGATTTGTGTCCACGTGGTGTCTACACTCGATACGACACGCGTATCAGTGGGCGTTTTCATACGCGCACATCACAGGCACGGGTCGGTGCGATCGAGTTTTCTCTCGATTCACTAGACCAATTCGCCCAAAATTTTGTGTGTAGTGTGTCAGACACTAGGCGAACGTGTCCACAAAAAATCAGGCCATGAGAGGCCGTGTCGTGTCCTGTGTCGCCCCCGAGTAGCAGCGCACTGAACGCGAGCGTGGTGCGGTCTCGTGCAGCGAGGACAGAGCCTCGTGGACACGACACACGTATGGATACGTGTCGTGCTTGTGTCAGGGTGTAGCCTAGGTCTAGGGCTAGGGATTAGGCATAACACTTTGTGTCCACGTCGTGTCTAGACACGACACGAAGGCCGTGTCAGTATGTGTTTTAACACTATGCACAGTGTAGTGTACGGTCAGTGCGTATTGAATCTCTCACTCGACACGACACAAAGTGTCACGAAACTCGAGGGGAGGCTTGTCAGAGGGTGCCCCCTCCTCTGTGCCAAGTGGCACGTGTCCACGTGTCCAATTCGTGGAAAAAACAGTGTTGGGTTTCAGGGACAGTACACAGTGTGTTTAACAGTGTGTTCGTGTCTAATTTGGATACGGACACGATACGATCTCATGCTTAGTCAACTAGGGTTGTGTCCTACATGTCTAGGGCTACCCAAAAATATATTTTATTTTGGAAAATAACAACATTTAAACCATAGTGACATTTCACCAAACACTTAATTAAACACACAGATACGTGTCCGATACGGACACCAAACCCAATCCATATCCTACCAAACTTGACCCACAGTTAGGGTATACCTATATGCATGCAATTATGAAGAGAAATTACAATATTAACAAGGTTTAGGGACAATTACCTATGAGTGCAAAACTCAATGAAAACAAGGTTTGGGGGGGGGGGGTGTCCTCTTCACTTGATGGTGCCCAAAGTGCTATGCAACCTAGCTAGCTAGCTCCCCTTAGCATCCTCAATGGTAGGGGGTTCCAATGCAAGAAGTTTGGCTCAATTTGGAGCTAAAATGGCTAAGTTGTGGAAGGTTGAAGTTGTAGGAAAAACTAGATTTTTAAGAGTAATAAAAAGAAGCTTGAATGAAGGGGGGTGTGATTATATAGGATGGGGGTAGGGTTGGGCTGCCATGGGGGGGGGGGGGGGGGGGGGGGGGGTAGGGATGATATTTAGGGTTCCTTCTAGGTGAAGTAACTTAATTTCTAAGGTAAAGACCAATAGATCTTTCTTTAGGTCTACCTAAATATCTAAGTATACATAGTATCTAGATATTTATCTAACCTTGGATATTTATGACATAAAGTAATATCTTCCACTTAGTCTTCTAGGTTAGTGGCTAACCTCTAGATTAGGCTAAACTAGGTTAAGGGCTAACATGACACTTAACAACTAATTAAATAATAATAAACTACATAAATCCAAATAAATTCTAATAAATTACCAAAATACCATTTTGACTAAAAAGTGGTAATTTGATATCCTAATCACATGGTTAGGCTTACATGGTCATGGTTAGTCTCTAGGTTATGAAATCTCTAGGGTTTACACTAGGGTTATACTAGTAAAATCACAAAGTCATAAGTCATGACATAAAAATAGTTTTAAATTAACTAAAATTACCAAAAATCATATCATGACTAAAACACCATTAATAAATAATAAAAATAATAATTTTTCAAAAATATCCCAATTTCAGAAAACTGGGTGTTACACCTAGAGCCTAACCATGTGATTGGAATATCTATTTATCATTTTTAGCCTAGGGGTAATTTAGTCATTTTGACTTATTGGAATTATTTGATTAATTATTGGATTGATGATTGTTAATTTGACTTTTACTAGTTGCGACTTAAGAGACTAACCTAGATGTTGACTCTAGCTATGGTGACTTGGTTAGCATAGTGGGACCCTAGTCTAACTTAAGTCAACCCAATTTTAGTCATTTAGAACCAAGTTTGAAATAGGAGAATAAGATTAGGTTCAATGACTTATGACTTAGAAATTTATTTCCATGACTAATGAAACTTGGCCCAAGGCCCATGCCATGAAACCCTAACCCTAATTCAGCCATAGGTGGCCGACCAACATTGGTATCCCCCTATAAAATCTCTCATTCCTTTGTTCTTGCCACTTTTGTATTAAACCAACTTTTAGAAAGGAAAGGTAATCTCCATTCTTCCCCAATTCATAACTCTCTTATTTCTATTCCTTTTTTATTCAAATATTTTGCATTAGAATCTAATCATCCTCTATTTGATGTTCATGGAGAGTAATTTCAGTTTGAGAACAATTTGGAGGATTTGTCTAGCAACGGAAACCATTCGATTTGGAGCTTTTCTTGCCATTTGACATACTATAGGTAAACCCACTAAATTGTATTTTAATTTCTGATTTTTTTGCATCCTACCCTAGATCTAGGTGTCCCCTAGCTGTGGTGTAAGTTTGGTGTCAATTTGCATTAATTTCGTGTCCGTATCGGATACGTATCCTAACCTAGAACTAGGTGTTTGATGAAATGCCACACTCAATATTTTTGTGCTATTTTTGAATTGTTTTTTAATGGATTTTTAGATCTATAGGTCGTCTTTTATTTCGTGTCGGTTGTAGGTGATTTTAGTGTCGTGTCGTATCAGCACGAGGGCACGAACACGCTGCAGCAGCCGCGAGACACTGTCCTACTACTCGGGTTGCATAACTCCTTGGACACGACGATTCGACACGTGCAACTTGGCGAGGACTGAGGGACAGTGTCTGAAACGAGCCCCCTCGAGTCTCGAGTCACATCGTGTCAAGTGGACACGCTATCGAGCCACACTGGTCGTTGCCTGCGGTGTACGTGAGCCACAGGCACTGCTGACACGAGCTTCGTGTCGTGTCTTGGTGTCTCGTGGACACGATTTAGGATGTCAGGCTTGTAGCCCTACCCTAGACGAGTGTGTGGACACGCACTCGTGTTGTGTCGTGTCGTGTGTCGTGTGCTAGACATGCGTGTACGCGTGCACGAGATTGTGCACAGTTCTGTGTATTCGTGTGTGTTAATTTTGATTCAGACACGTTTGTGTCCAGTTCCTTGACACTAGGACACACCTATGACACTCTTACACATACACAAATATTTAACAACCATTAGTTTGGGATTATCTAATGTATTTGGTTTTCAAAATGGGTTTATCCCCAATTTTTGATACATAGTTCACTGATGTAAATTTGTGAGATTCGAATGTAATTTCTGTAGGTCCTAAAAAATCAAGTTGCACACATCAACAAAGTCATGAAGATCGAGAAATATATCTTTCAAATGAACTGCGCAGACATCAGATTGTGTATCATACAGATTGTGCACACTCTCAAGCGCGCAGGCTGACGTGGCAAATAATCATCATTACCTGACACAATCAAATCTTCTGACAGCTGACAGCGCGGAGAACGAGGCGACTGTTTGTTTAATCGTGCAGCACGACGCTCGAGGACAGCTGGCAGCGCAATCGGCCAGCCTATCTGATGTGCAATCTATATTGGCACAATCCATGCCTGCGCAGTCCATTCCTGCGCAATCCAAAGCCAGCGCAATTCAGGTTGCGCGCTCTATCAACACAACTGACAACATATACGTGGCATTCATGCCATCAATTGCTCATTACGTGGCAACTGTCTATGCACAATCATGCACATTTTAATCAAATGATGCCATGTATCTAAGACAGTTGGCCCATGATCAGACAACTGCCTGTGCAGTCTACTGTTGCGCAATCCAATTCATGTGCAATCCATCATATGCAGTCTAGAATAACTAAAACTTAGTTATTTCCAGAACTCTATAAATAGAGTTTCAAGTCTCCATTCAAGGGGATCACAGATCAGAAATCAGAGATCAGATAGAGGGATCAGACATAAAAGTTCAGAGAGTTCAGGGGTTCTTGCCCAAGTGCTGCTGCATTCTTCCGAGGCTTTTGCCTTCAATTCTCCGAGGCTTTTGCCTTCAAGTCAACTTCAGAGGCTACCGTCTTCAAAGTTCATATCGTCCAAGGGATAAAGCAATCGTCTTCTAGATTGGATTCCTACAGTTGTACTTTCCCAGAATTCTTGTAATCTTTATAATGTTTGTATCAATAAAGTTTCATACTTTTATTTTTGCAAACAAAATGGCGACTCTGCTGGGGACGACTTTCTCCTCCGACGAGGAAGTGACAACTCAATGTGACGTAGCGTCTATCGGAAAGACGCAGAAGACTCTGGTTGTGAAGGTCAACCAGACAGCCTATGAAGCCATGATCAACTCTAAGACCACTTCTCGCACTGCAACCACTTCTGCCACGAGCAAAGTGCACCCAGTTTGGGTCTCCAAGACTGCTGCGCAGACCATTAACTCTGCCAGCAAAACTGTTGTGCAGTCTGCCAAGAAGCCTGCTGCATAATCTACTGTACAGTCTACAGTTGCTGCCACTAAGACTGTTGTACAATCTGTCTCAACTACTCATGCGCAAGCTGCTGCTGTCAGTGCACAGAAGACTTCTTATGCTGCCTTGTCAAAGTATAAGACTTCTCTGCCTCTGGCGCAGTTGGCTGCCAATCTTCCTGCGTGTCACGCCCCAGAACCAGAATACTGGAGAGCGGGGGAATGACTCAGCCAGCTACGTATTACGGGTAGATGAATACCGTATAATACGATCAATGCTGTCTAAAAGACAAGGGGGTGCATACTACATGAAAGTCTCGCTATGGTCACTTCACATCTATTGTCTCAATCATTCAAACAAGAAGTAATAACAGAGAACATTTAAGAATAAGCAATAAGGCGTCCCAAACGCTTAGTCAAGATGTTCTTGAGATCTGGCTTTACAAAACATAGCCAGATGATATAGCAACATATACACAATTGTTATCAGCTACAGTCTGACTTAATTACAATTATGTAAAAGTAAGTACAAGATAATCCGACTAACATGTCGGTGCCAAGCGGCAAAATGTAAAGTAATTAACAAAATGAGCGAGGAAGTAAGGAACCCACTCGAGTCCTCCTGCGATCATTCCTCTAGTATTGACCATCTTGGAGGTAGAGGTAAGCTGAGTCCTCGGGAACCGGCTCTAAATCTGGCCATGCAAAATCAGAGAGGTTAGACCTCTAATAGCAAGTACCGCAAGGAAGCACGATATGAGACATTAAACCAGTAAATAAGAGAATATAATAATAGATCTCTGCTTGCTACTGGGATTCACATAACATCACGACACTTCGAACCAACCTCCCAACCAAACAAGGACAGAAGTTGGCCCGTCATGTCCTGATGCTCTGATCATCTCAGTTAGGTAACAGAGTAGGAACAGTACACAAACAATCAACTTAAACGGCCATCCAACTCCTACGGCTTACTACTGTGAGCTCCAAGTTATCCTGGAATTATGCAATAAAGATTTCTCAGTTCTTACTATGGACAAGCAAGGCTAGTCGATCCAATCAATCAATTACGCCAATCATGAATTAGACGAGTCCCAGCGGGATGCCCGTCATCAATATATAATATACAATAAATAGTATTACCAGATACCACCCCATGCCCGTGTGGTAGGCTTGCAGTATCTGTGGGGACCAGCCGGCCTGTCGGGCACTACTAGTCCCAAGAGGGCTGCCATGTAAGAACTCGGGAATCCATTCTCTCCATGCAATCATTATTTTTATTTAACTTAATAGTCTCTACGTTGAGTGAAATCCCATGCCGTGGATCATGGTCATTCGGAATGAGTACTTTAGTACGGGGTATGATATGCACAACTCTACAACGATGCCCGTGCGGTTAGGTTGTAGGTCTTACATAGCGTAATGCAATAATCCAAACTAACCACGGAACAATCATGCCTTGACCATAAAATACACATGCTTCTTTTATAGTAAAATAAATAAATAAATAAATTGAAGCCTGCATGTGTGCCTGTATGTCAATATTCGGAATCGGCCAATCGATTATAGTAGTTCATACTTAATATGAACGTGTCTCATTCATTCATTTCAATAAGACGACTAGCCAGTCTCTTAGTTCCATCTAGGAACGCATGATCAATAATTAATCAAGATAACAATCAATGTTAATTAATGCCAAATTCGGAAAATAAACATTGGGAAATAAATAATATTTGGGAAATAAAGAATCTCATGCGCTGTGGGAAATGATTGGGGAATAAATAAATCTCATGCACTGTAGGAAATGATTGGGGAATAAATAAATCTCATGCACTCTGGGGAATGTTTGGGAAATAAAGAATCTCATGCGCTGTGGGAAAGGTTGGGAAATAAATAATATCATACGCCTGAGGGAAATGATTGGGAAATAATTAAACTCATGCGCTGTGGGAAAGGTTGGGAAATAAATAATATCATGCGCCTGAGGGAAATGATTGGGAAATAATTAAACTCATGCGCTGTGGGAATGCGTGTCACGCCCCGATTCCGTCGAATCGATAGTCGTCCCCCGGGCGTGATGCCGTGCGAACCTAAGTTGCGTTCGCACAAGGCATAGTCATAAGGTTATCCGAAACACTACATCAATTTAGAGTACGCAGAGAAATTGAATAACACATTTGAAATGGAAATAGACTTTTCATTGATAATATGAACTTTACATAGACTTCTTTTTACAATCATTGTCGCGCGGGCTACAACATGACTTCGACTTACAAAAATGAACGCCGATGAGATAGTCGTTCCATACATTACACCCTTTTTATACAAGCAAAAACCAATACATATTTCCACCTGCTATGGCGGGAAGTCGAGTCGTCATTTTTCTTTGGACTGATGTGCGGGTCTTCTTCAAAAGGAAATCCAGAAAACAAGCCTTCACACGGACGAGGCTTGAAAGGAATGCACGCCGCCTTGAGCTTTAGTTGGCACGCCCTTCGTAGTTCGGGGTACCTACGTGGAGAGCGAGGATCAGTACATTACACTTTGTACTGGTGCGTGGCTATTTAAATTCCAAGCTCTCATTTGGTTGAAGAGTTTATATGACAATTGAGTATGAATGTTTCTAACCATCCTAATGGATTACAAACAAGTAATGACAAGCATAGTGAACTTTTACGTTGAAACTTACCCCGGCGGACCGCGTCGCGCCTTATAAAACTTACCATGTTCTTCCCTTTCAATTGTTATCATTTTCCATACCAAGTGCATTATTTCGTGTGTTGGTCACTGACTCCCAGAGCCATTGTGGACTCCTCTTTGCTTTTGTTAGACGGGGTCCTTTCAGCGTGGGTAGCTAGCCCCGCTGCAAGTCCTCGCCTAATTCTTTTGTTTCCCAATGCCCGCAACGGTCCCGTAGCCTCGGGCTTGCCGTGCGGGGAAACGTTCACCTTGTCGACAAGTTGTCCATGACCGTGCAAAGACATGATTTTTGTTATTAAGACATAGCCTACATTTTTCTTTGAAACTTGTTCATTCATTCGTGTCCGTGCCCTTGCATTTATCTTTTCTCTCGCAACAACACTATCGATTTTGCCTAAGAAGGGGGTCGAGAAGAAAAGGGTCAGCCACTCACCTTGAGTTTACCTTGGCGAGCGAACTTGTTGGTCGCGCTAGACGTCGCCTACACGATTACCTGAAATCGCACAAGCAACCGATTAGAACACTGCATTATTCAAAGAGTTCGATAGGAAATGCGAGTTCGAAATGTAAGCCATGAAAACCATCGAAAACATCCACGAAACGCATTCAGAAAACAAAGCCAAAACCAACGCAAGCGGCGTGAAAAGCAGAGCAACGGGAGGTCTCTCCCGACTCAGCCGCAGAGTCAATCCTCGAGGCGCAACCCGCTGAATATGGGACTTGGTTCCGAAGAAGACATTCCATAACGAGGAATGGATCTTAATTCAACCGTTCCCGTTCGATCGACTCGGTCGATCCCGACCTATCGGTCCCGGCCGAATCGATAGCGACAGTGTTCCTTTCTCGCGCACCCCGTGGACAGAGTACGGGGCACGATGTAGGGACGGGGCACTACACCATAACCAACTAAGAAAAAGTTTCGTCCTCGAAACTTAAGAATAGAACCTACCTCTATGAAAATAATGAAGGGAACTTTTCCCTCATCTCTGACTCGAGTTCCCATGTCGACTCCTCTGCCGCATGGTTCCTCCAGAGTACGCGGACGAGAGGGATCGCCCGATTTCGAAGTAACTTATCCTTGCGTTCCAATATTTGAACGGGCGCTTCAACGTAGGATAAGTCGGACTTTAGCTCCAGCTGGCCAAAATCCACCACGTGGCTAGGGTCGTATACGTACTTCCGCAGTTGGGAGACATGGAAGATATTGTGTACACCTTCAAGCGCCGGTGGTAGGGCAATCTTATAGGCTACGGGGGCGACCCGCTCGAGTATTTCGAACGGCCCAACGAATCTCGGACTCAGCTTCCCCTTTACGCCGAACCGAGTAACTCCACGCATGGGCGACACCTTCAGGAACACGTGATCGCCTACACAGAACTCAAGCGGTCTTCGATGGGTGTCAGCATAGCTCTTCTGCCGACTCTGTGCAATCTTTAGTCTTTTTCGAATTAGCTTGACCTTCTGCACCGTCTGTTCTACCAGCTCCGGACCGAGTATCTGCCGTTCCCCGACTTCATTCCAGCAAATGGGCGATCTGCACTTCCGACCGTACAAGGCTTCATACGGCGCCATTTGGATGCTGGACTGGTAGCTATTGTTATATGCAAATTCTGCCAACGGTAAGTGGACGTCCCAGCTTGATTTGAAGTCGATTGCGGAGAGTCGTAGCATGTCTTCGAGAATCTGATTAACGTGCTCCGTTTGGCCGTCGGTCTGTGGATGGTAAGCTGAACTGAACTACAACTTGGTACCCAGCGCCGACTGAAGGCTACTCCAGAATCGCGACATGAACCGTGAATCCCGATCAGAGACGATGGATACTGGAACTCCGTGCAGCCGTACGATCTCGTCAAGATAAATCTGCGCCAGCCGATCAACGCTCCAAGTAACTTTAATGGCAATAAAGTGCGCCGACTTGGTTAATCGATCGACGATGACCCAGATGGCGTCGCTCCCCCGTGGTGTCTTCGGCAGGCCAACAATAAAGTCCATCGTGACATGATCCTATTTCCACTCTGGAATGGCAAGGTTCTGCATCTCCCCGTCCGGTCGCTGATGCTCAGCTTTCACCTGCTGACAGGCCATGCATTGTGACACGAAGAGCGCCACATCTCTCTTCATCCCGTGCCACCAGAAAGTCGTACGGAGGTCCTTGTACATCTTGGTACTGCCTGGATGCAAGGTATATTTCGCGTGATGTGCCTCCGACATAATCTCCTTTCGTAGTTCAAAATCATCCGGAACACATAGTCGGCCATTCAATCGCAGCGCGCCGGTCTTGTCTTCCGCAAAGTCGGTCACACTACCTGTTGAAATTCGCTCGCACATTTTTTTCAGGTACGGATCATCCTTCTGAGCGGCCATGATCTTTTCCAGCAAACTCGGCTCTAACTGCAGCTGCGCCAACCGTATATCCCTGAATCGAACCCGGAGATCGATGCCCATTTCTTCGAGATCTTGTAGTAGTCTGCGGTCGATGGATAGCGAGGCAAGGTATTTCCGACTCAGAGCGTCCGCCACCACATTTCCCTTGCCCGGAGTGTAGTCGATCGTCAAGTCATAGTCCTTGATTAGTTCGAGCCAGCGCCGCTGTCGTAAGTTCAGTTCCTTCTGGGTGAAGAGATACTTGAGGCTCTTGTGGTCGGTATAGATCGCGCACGCCACGCCATATAGATAGTGATGCCACAATTTCAACGCGAACACAATCGCCGCTAACTCCAAGTCGTGCGTAGGATAGTTCTTCTCGTGCGGCTTCAACTGTCTGGAGGCGAATGATATCACCTTGTTCCGCTGCATGAGCATACATCCCAAGCCCTGGCCTGAAGCATCGCTGAATATCTGAAAACCCTCTGGCCCATCCGGAAGTGCGAGTATGGGTGCCGAAATCAGCCGCTGTTTTAGCTCCTGAAATAAAGCTTCACAGTCATCCGACCACTCATACACGACTCCCTTTTGAGTGAGGCGAGTCAGTGGCGATGCAATCTTCGCGAAGTCTTTCACGAAGCGTCGATAGTATCCCGCCAAACCAAGAAAGCTTCTAATCTCGCTAGCAGACACAGGCCTCTTCCAATCAGCAACGGCTTCCACTTTCTTCGGGTCGACTGCAATGCCTTCGGACGAAATGATGTGACCAAGGAAGGATACGCTGCTGAGCCAAAATTCGCACTTACTCCGCTTCGCAAATAGCTGGTTCTCTCGAAGTGTCTGGAGCACGGTCCGCAGATGTTCTGCATGCTGCGTCCTGTCTTTCGAGTAGATGAGAATATCGTCAATAAAGACTACCACAAATTTATCAAGGAAGGGTCGAAACACCCGATTCATTAGGTCCATGAAGGCGGCAGGGGCGTTTGTTAGGCCGAATGGCATCACCAGGAACTCGTAGTGGCCGTACCGAGTGCGAAAGGCTGACTTTTGCACGTCGTCCGACTTGATCTTGAGCTGATGATAGCCCGAACGGAGATCAATCTTCGAAAATACCGAGGCGCCTTGCAGTTGATCGAATAAGTCGTCTATGCGGGGCAAAGGATACTTGTTCCGGATGGTGGCCTTGTTAAGCTCTCGGTAATCGACGCACAGACGTATGGACCCATCCTTCTTCTTCACGAATAATACGGGCGCTCCCCACGGTGAAACACTAGGCCGAATAAACCCTTTATCGAGTAATTCTTGTAGCTGGACCTTGAGTTCCTTCAGCTCAGCCGGGGCCATTCTGTACGGGGCCTTTGAAATCGGTCGAGTATCGGGGAATGTATCGATGCTGAACTCGATCTTTCGGTCGGGGGGCATGCCGGGTAGCTCGTCCGGGAACACATCGGGGAATTCTGCCACAACGTCGGTCTGACCTACGTTTGCACCTTCCTGTCGCATGTCTCGGACGGACGCCAAGTAGCCTTCGCACCCAGAATGCAGCATCCTCCGAGCAGAGATTGTCGAGATCAACATGCAGGTCGACGACGCCTCACCACACGAAAAGCAGAATTCAGGCACTCCTGGTATGCGGAAAGTGACCGTCTTCCTGGCACAGTCTATGGTTGCGTTGCACGGCCCGAGCCAATCCATCCCCAGAATGATATCGAAGTCATTCATGTCTAGGACCATTACGTCCAGACCGATCTTTTGACCGCCAATACAGATAATCCCGTCGGTGCAGGCTGAATTAGTGAGTATTGGTGTGCCCGAAGGTGTGCTCACGCTAAGGTCGAGGTCTAATGATACTAACGGAAATTTGTGCTCGGCGACAAAGTCCGCCGCTATAAAACTATGCGAAGCACCTGAATCAAATAGTACGCGAGCAGGCACATTATTAAAACTAAGTATACCTGTCACGATCGTGTCTGAGGCAAGCGCTTCATCTCGAGTCAAGGCGTAGACGCGTCCTTGTGCATTCGGACGCCTGTCTTGATGGTTTGGTGGGGCAGGCAGAGCAGGTCGAGGCGCCTGCACTCGATTCTCCTGTCGGTTCTGTTGGGGAGGGGCGTTGCGAGTCTGACGAAGGCTTGGACAATTTTGAGCCCGATGACCAATCTGTCCGCAAGTGTAACATTCAAGATTGCGGAAGAAACAATGGTCCTCACGGTGTCCCACTCGCCCACATCTGGTACATCGAGGCATCGTTTTCTGACCCTGGTAGCCGCCGTTGTTTGGACGCTTTGACGCGTCGTTGTTGCCTCCCGTATGGCTAGGACGTTTGTGATTGGAGTGGCGCACAACGTCGTCAGCACTGGGAGGATGCAGGCTCTCAAGACGGAGAGCGTGATTCAGAGCCTCGCCCGTGGTCTTGTACTCCGGGATGCCGACATGCGCACCAATAGATTGTCGCAGTCCCACTTCGAACCGTCGCACGCGGCACTCTTCAGTAGGCAGAAACGCACCAGCGAACTTGGACAATTTGTTGAACTCTGCGGCGTACTGCTGTACGGTCCTGCTCCCCTGCTTCAATGACATGAATTCGTTTTCCTTTGCTTGGCGAACGGCAGACGGAAGGTACTCGAGTTCGAAGGCCTTGCGGAACGTGGCCCAAGGGATCGGCGCGGTAGTATTATCCGGTCGAATCGCTCGCTTGCGCACGGCCCACCAGTCGTGCGCGTTCAACCGTAGTTGAAGTTGTGCGCAGGCGACTTGCTTTGAGTCTTCGATGCCGAGGAGCTCGAAGTGGTCTTCTAGTTCTTCCAGCCAGTCGATCGTAATGGAGGGACCCTCGGTGCCGCTGAAAGAGGTGCGACACGCCTTCTTGAATTCTGACACTTCGAAGTTGTACTTCTTTGGTGCCGCAGGTTGAAGCTCGGGCTCCGCCGTGTCGACTTCAATGGGTGGAATCGTCGGCACGGTGGTAGCAGGTACGGTGACGGTAGGTGCCGTCGCAGAATTCCCGTTGGCCGCAAACGTCTGGACGATCTGCTGCAGGGTATCCATATGCTTTTGTTGAAGTTTGATGTGCGCGTCGAAGCGAGCCTCGAACTGGGCCTGTCGTTCCTCTACTCGTTGATGTCGGCTCTCGGACTGGTTCCGCTGCGCCTCCATCATGCGCAGCATCTTTTCGATTGTATCGTTAGAAGGTCCGGCCTGCCGACGATGCGAGCTACTAGAGCCACTGGAAGCGCTCTGTTCTTGCTCGGCCGTGGGTTCCGCCACTTCTGCGATACGAAGGCAACGCATCAGTCTCAAATTATTACGGACTCATTGTATGGAACAACTTATCTCATCGTTGCGTGGTCAATGGTTTGAAACTCTAGACGCGAGGTCAAAGGATGTAAAGCCGTGCTCTGATACCATTATGTCACGCCCCGATTCCGTCGAATCGATAGTCGTCCCCCGGGCGTGATGCCGTGCGAACCTAAGTTGCGTTCGCACAAGGCATAGTCATAAGGTTATCCGAAATACTACATCAATTTAGAGTACGCAGAGAAATTGAATAACACATTTGAAATGGAAATAGACTTTTCATTGATAATATGAACTTTACATAGACTTCTTTTTACAATCATTGCCGCGCGGGCTACAACATGACTTCGACTTACAAAAATGAACGCCGATGAGATAGTCGTTCCATACATTACACCCTTTTTATACAAGCAAAAACCAATACATATTTCCACCTGCTATGGCGGAAAGTCGAGTCGTCATTTTTCTTTGGACTGATGTGCGGGTCTTCTTCAAAAGGAAATCCAGAAAACAAGCCTTCACACGGACGAGGCTTGAAAGGAATGCACGCCGCCTTGAGCTTTAGTTGGCACGCCCTTCGTAGTTCGGGGTACCTGCGTGGAGAGCGAGGATCAGTACATTACACTTTGTACTGGTGCGTGGCTATTTAAATTCCAAGCTCTCATTTGGTTGAAGAGTTTATATGACAATTGAGTATGAATGTTTCTAACCATCCTAATGGATTACAAACAAGTAATGACAAGCATAGTGAACTTTTACGTTGAAACTTACCCCGGCGGACCGCGTCGCGCCTTATAAAACTTACCATGTTCTTCCCTTTCAATTGTTATCATTTTCCATACCAAGTGCATTATTTCGTGTGTTGGTCACTGACTCCCAGAGCCATTGTGGACTCCTCTTTGCTTTTGTTAGACGGGGTCCTTTCAGCGTGGGTAGCTAGCCCCGCTGCAAGTCCTCGCCTAATTCTTTTGTTTCCTAATGCCCGCAACGGTCCCGTGGCCTCGGGCTTGCCGTGCGGGGAAACGTTCACCTTGTCGACAAGTTGTCCATGACCGTGCAAAGACATGATTTTTGTTATTAAGACATAGCCTACATTTTTCTTTGAAACTTGTTCATTCATTCGTGTCCGTGCCCTTGCATTTATCTTTTCTCTCGCAACAACACTATCGATTTTGCCTAAGAAGGGGGTCGAGAAGAAAAGGGTCAGCCACTCACCTTGAGTTTACCTTGGCGAGCAAACTTGTTGGTCGCGCTAGACGTCGCCTACGCGATTACCTGAAATCGCACAAGCAACCGATTAGAACACTGCATTATTCAAAGAGTTCGATAGGAAATGCGAGTTCGAAATGTAAGCCATGAAAACCATCGAAAACATCCACGAAACGCATTCAGAAAACAAAGCCAAAACCAACGCAAGCGGCGTGAAAAGCAGAGCAACGGGAGGTCTCTCCCGACTCAGCCGCAGAGTCAATCCTCGAGGCGCAACCCGCTGAATATGGGACTTGGTTCCGAAGAAGACATTCCATAACGAGGAATGGATCTTAATTCAACCGTTCCCGTTCGATCAACTCGGTCGATCCCGACCTATCGGTCCCGGCCGAATCGATAGCGACAGTGTTCCTTTCTCGCGTACCCCGTGGACAGAGTACGGGGCACGATGTAGGGACGGGGCACTACAATGCGGCTGTAAGAAATAAATATCATGCGCTGTGGAATAAGATTGGAAAATAAATAATCCATGCGCCTGAGGAATGAGATTGGGAAACAAATAATCTCATGCGCCTGAGGAATGCGGCTGTGGGAAAAAAATATCATGCGCTGTGGAATAAGATTGAGAAATAAATAATCCATGCGCCTGAGGAATGAGATTGGGAAATAAATATCATGCGCTGTGAAATAAGATTGGAAAATAAATAATCCATGCGCCTGAGGAATGAGATTGGGAAACAAATAATCTCATGCGCCTGAGGAATGCGGCTGTGGGAAAAAAATATCATGCGCTATGGAATAAGATTGAGAAATAAATAATCCATGCGTCTGAGGAATGAGATTGGGAAATAAATATCATGCGCTGTGAAATAAGATTGGGAAATAAATAATCCATGCGCCTGAGGAATGAAGATTTGATGCACTGTGGGAATAAAGATTTCCATGCGCCGAGGAATGAAGATTTGATGCGCTGTGGGAATAAAGATTTCCATGCGCCGAGGAATGAAGATTTGATGCGCTGTGGGAATAAAGATTTCCATGCGCCGAGGAAAATGAAGATTTGATGCGCTGTGGGAATAAAGATTTCCATGCGCCGAGGAATGAAGATTTGATGCGCTGTGGAAATAAAGATTTTCATGTGCCGAGGAATGAAGATTTGATGCGCTGGGACTGTCCTTCTTCTCCGAATTTTCTGAGAACAGAACCATGGGAACCATGGAAGCCATTGCTTCCAAGCTTCATAAATCCTTCATCCCAAGTCCAAATATGGACTTCCATAGGTCAAAATTGGGTAGAACGAAATTCTCTACAACATGGAACCATCAAAACTTGAAGATAACAAAGTTTACTAGATCAAACCTAAGAAATCCGAAAATGTAATAAACTTAGATCTACAACAAATAAGCCATGGAAATTGAAAATGCTAAGTACTAAAGAAACTTAAAATCAAATAGGGAAGATGATGGAACAATAAAAATAAGGATCCATCAAGAAGCAAGTTGGCACTTGCCTATCTCTTCTAGGTTGGTGGGAGAGTTATGAGGAAGAAGAAGAGTAATGGTGAAGTAATGAAGAGAGAGAAAGGAGATGGGCTTTAAATGGAAGGGGTGGTGGTAGGTGGGGGTTTATTTCGGTTCATGATGAACCAACATAATTAAACCAATCTGAGCCGAACCCATAGCAAAGCTAAAGCAGAGTATAAAAGCAGAAAGTAAAGTACAGAAATAAAATTGTAGGAAATTAATTAACATGAAATTAAAAGAATTTAAATAAAGAGCAATACATGATAAATATAAAATATTTACATTTAAACAGTACATGTATTCTAAAAATACGTATTCTGGGAATGGGAAGTGACATCTCTACCCTCCTTAGAAAAATTCCGTCCTCGGAATTTCAAATCCAAGCAGGATAGAAACATCAGAGCTGAACTACTCTAGGTATAAGCAATTTAAGTAAGCAATCATTCTACAATGTCAATAGTATGTAACATATCTATGTTGAACATTCTACGATACCAAGCAATTCTACTCGTAAGGTGGCAAGCATGAGGAGTTAAGACAATCAAGGTATACAGAAAGAGATATACCTTGTGAGTCAAACAGGTGCGGATACCGTGATCGAATATCATCCTCACGTTCCCACGTTGACTCCCCTAAAGAGTGATGGCCCCAAGCAACCCGGACAAGGCTAATTGTTCGGTTCTTGAGTATCTTCTCTCTTCGGTCCAAAATAGACACAGGCTGTTCCTCGTAAGACAGGTTGGTACCAACAACCAGCTCAGAATGATCAAGGATATGGCTTGGGTCTGATACATACCTTCGCAACTGAGATACATGAAATACGTCATGCACCTCTCATAACGAAGGTGGAAGGAATAAACGATAAGCAACATTGCCTATCCTCTCAAGAATAACAAATGGGCCCACGTACCGCGGACTCAACTTCCCGCGAACGCCAAACCTAATGACCCCACGGGTAGGTGAGATCCTCAAGAACACGTGGTCCCCAACAGAAAACTCTAGCGGCCTACGATGCTGGTCCGTCCAATGACGATGCCGATCCTGTGCAACTCGAAGTCGCTCTCTAATTCCTTTGACCAATTCAACTGTCTGAACAATCATTTCCGGGCCTAACATCTTTCTCTCCCCGATATCATCCCATGCTAGTGGCGACCTACACTTCTTACCATATAGTGCTTCAAACGGCGCCATCTGGATACTGGCTTGATAACTGTTGTTGTATGAGAACTCGACCAAGTGTAGGTGGCTCTCCCAAGATCCTCCAAAATCTAGGGTGCAAGCTCGCAACATGTCTTCTAAAGTCTGAATTGTTCTTTCTGATTACCCGTCCATCTGTGGATGGTAAGCCGTGCTAAATCTTAACTTGGTACCCAAGCTATGATGTAAGCTCTTCCAAAAATATGATGTAAAATGGGTATCTCTGTCTGACACAATACTGACTGGGACCCTATGCTGCCTGACTATCTGCTGCATATACAATTCTGCCAACTTCTCCGTAGATTGCCCTACTCTAAAAGAAAGAAAGTGTGCCACCTTTGTAAGCCGATATACTATCACCCAAATAGCATTTTTACCACTTGGTGATCTTGGTAAACCGGTCACAAAGTCCATTGTAATATGTTCCCACTTCCATTCCGGGATAGGAAGCGGTTGCAATAACCCAGCTGGCCTCTGCTGTTCTGCCTTCACTTGATGACATACCAAGCAACGGGAAACAAATCTAGCTATCTCCCTCTTCATCCCATTCCACCAGAAGTGTTGCTTGATATCTTGGTACATCTTGGTCCCTCTAGGGTGAATAGAATACTGAAAGCTGCGAGCTTCTGCCATAACCTCCTGTCTGATATCTCCACTAGGCACACATAGACGTGACCCAAACCTAAGTGTACCATCTTCATGAATTCTCATCTCCTTCCTGAGTCCTGACTCACATTCTGTCCTAAGCTTCTGAATCCTTGGGTCTTGTGCCTGAGCTGCCTTGATCCTATCTACCAAGTTGGATTAAACTTGTAGACTCGCCAGAACTCCTACATCACTAGGAAGTACAACCTCGATGCCCATTTCCTGAAGGTCTTCTAAGATATGCCTCTGTGTTGTTAACATAAATGCGTCGCCTCTCCTGCTGAGAGCGTCTGCTACCACATTAGCCTTGCCTGGATGATACTGAAGCTCCACGTCATAGTCCTTGATCAACTCCAACCATATCCTCTGCCTCATGTTTAGTTCCTTCTGGGTAAAGATGTACTTCAGACTTTTATGGTCCGTGTACATATCTACTCGATCACCATATAAGTAATGCCTCCATAGCTTCAAAGCAAATACTACTGCCGCCAACTCCAAATCATGAGTTGGATAATTCTTTTCGTGGTCCCGAAGTTGCCTAGATGCATATGCTATCACCTTCCCATGCTGCATGAGGACACATCCAAGTCCTTTACCTGATGCATCACAATAAACGGTAAAACCTCCGGGTCCAACTGGCAATGTAAGAATAGGCGCTGATATCAACTTCTGCTTCAGATTCTCAAATGATGTCTAGCATTCTACCGACCAGACGAATGGTACATCCTTCCGTGTCAAGCGGGTCATGGGTGCTGAAAGCCTTGCAAAGTCTGACACGAACCTTCTGTAATAACCCGCCAATCCCAAGAAACTCCGTACATCAGCTACGGTCTTGGGTACTGGCCAACTCTCTACTGCTTCTACCTTCTTGGGATCTACTGCTACTCCAGCTCCTGATATGATATGACCCAAAAATGAAATGTGATTCGTCCAGAACTCACACTTGCTGAGCTTGGCATACAACTGGTTCTCTCTCAGAACCTGTAACACTTTCCTGAGGTGGTCTTATGCTCCTCTTCACTAGCAGAGTATACGAGAATGTCGTCAAGAAATACAACGACAAACTGATCTAAGTATGGCATAAAGATGCGGTTCATCAAATCCATAAATATTGCTGGAGCATTGGTCAAACCAAACGGCATTACTAAGAATTCATAATGCCCATATTTCAACCTGAATGCTGTCTTGGGAATGTCCTCCTTCCGAACCCTCACTTGATGATACCCTGAACGAAGATCTATCTTGGAGAAAACTCTAGCTTTGCTCAACTGATCAAACAAGTCGTCGATCCTGGGTAGTGGGTACTTGTTCTTTACTGTCGCCGCGTTAAGCTTCCTGTAATCAATGCATAATTTGGACGACCCATCCTTCTTTCCCACAAGTACCACTGGTGCTGCCCATGGTGATATGCTAGCTTGGATGAACTTCTTCTCCTTCAGTTCCTCTATGTGTTGATATACCTTAGCCTGCTCCGAGTCTGCCATTCTGTAAACTCGATCTGATATCGGTTTAGTTCCTGGTGCCAATTCTATGCTGAACTCAATATCTCTAACTGGTGGCAGACCTGGAAGTTCTTCAGGAAATACGTCTAGAAACTCTTCAACTACCTTCGGAACTTGAACTTCTTCCATTGTCGTTATTACTCCCTGCTCTTGTTGAGTTGCCTCTGATCTGACTAAGGTGAATCTCTTCATGCCTGGGATATCAAAAGATACACTCCCTCTACGACAATCTATCGTCGCATGACTGTCTTTCAGCCAGTCCATGCCTAAGATAACGTCGAAATTTCCAACAGGAAATTCTATCAACCGGGCGGGTAAGGAATGCCCGCAAACTACAACGCTACATGCTAGTATAACTCTACTAACTCCTACGAGCCCATTGCCAGTGAGTATATTCAACCTCCCTGGCAATGCCTCGAACTCCATTCCTAGCCGTGTCGCAAATTGTGCAGATATAAATGAGTACGATGCTCCCGAATCAAACAATGCTACTGCGGGATAAGAGGCGACGAGAATGTTACCTGCCACAACATCTCCCGATGCCAATGCCTCTTCCAAGGACAGAGTGAATGCCTGCCCTCGACCTCCTTGCTGGTTCCCATGCTGCGGCCTAGCCTGGTGCTGCCGCTGGCCCCTGTCCTGGTGATGCTGGGGTGGTCTATGCTGGTGTTGCTGCATCGGCGGTCCCTGCTGCTGAAACATCTGAGCCTGTGGCATTAACGGACGCTGGGCCAATGGTCTCAATGCCACTGCGGGTCCTCGATACTGCCCTGTCCCTGGTGCTGGCAGAGCAGGAAACTGTTGCACTGGTCCTCCTGACCTCGAATTCATAGGACATGTGGTAACCCGATGATCTGGATTTCCACATATCAAACACAGTCTGTTCAATGTCCGACACACATCTCTAGTGTGCCCTATCTTTTCGCAATAAGTGCAGCCCGCTGGGGGTTGCTGGTTCTTCCTCTGTTGCTGTTGCTGCTGCCTGGGTGGTGGTGCTGGCCCTCGCATTGCCATATCGTGAATGCGAATGCCAAGGGATGGTGATGTTGTTCGGGGCACTGCTCCCCCTCCTCCTTCACTCTGACTGTGAGATCTCTTCTGACCTCCAGTCCTGGCCGCAATCCTCTGAACGGTTATCTCATGCCTTCGAGTTGCCGTCAATACTTCATCAAAAGTCTGGTAATTGTGCCCCTCTATCAATTGTAAGAGCTCAAGGTGAAACCTTTGCTGGAACCTCATAGCTCTATGGCTCTCTGTTGCTACCATCTCTGGGGCGAACCTACTCAATCTGCAGAACTCTGCTGCATAAGCATCTACAGTCTTGCCAGCCTGTCTGAGGTTGATAAACTTTTGTTGTAGCTCAAACTGCGCCACAACTCTATAGTACTTCGTCTTGAATCTTGCAGTAAAATTGTCCCAAGCAACAGGACGTCTGATGCCTACTTCCTCTGATTCCCACCAATCACGTGCGAGATCCTGAAGTAACAATTTTTACCTGATCTACACGTTCTTCTGCCGGCACCTTAGCGGCTGTCAGAATAGCCTCAATGTCCTTAAGCCATGCATCTGCTGAAATGGCATCTTCCGTGCCCTCGAAACGGCGGGGATTGTACTTGCAAAACCTGGCGGACGCTCCTGAATCTGTCCTTGTCCCTCTTTCTAAAGCTGTCTGCAATCCTTGGTTGAGGAGCACATTCTACTCTTGCAACTGAGCGTGCATGCGCTGCTGGGCTAACATCTGATGTTACTGAGTAGCCATCATTCCTCTCATGATCTCCAGAAGGGCTGGTGTGTCTACTCCCACAGGGGTAGGTGGAACTGTTGGTGGTGGTGGAACATCCGGATACTGCGATCCAGCTGCTGCTTCCACTATCACTTCTTCTTGAATAGCCTCTTGAGTTAGTACCGGCCCTTGTTGCTGACCAACATGGTCAGGTTGTCCGTGTTGCTCTTGTTGTTGTTGTCCAGTCCTGGCAGATGCGGACGAAGTACCCCTAAGAAAAGGGACAAAAGAACAATCAAACGATCGGACAGGAAAGATCAATGAAGTCAAAGGATACCAGAATGTCAAGCTAGAGTCGAGAGTAATGGATCATGAGATCAAGAGGGAACATGTGTGATTGAGACATCCTATAAATTAAAACACCCCACAAGTCTGAAACCAGACCTGCATGGGCCACCACTAAAACCTTGTCACGCCCCAGAACCAGAATACTGGAGAGCGGGGGAATGACTCAGCCAGCTACGTATTACGGGTAGATGAATACCGTATAATACGATCAATGCTGTCTAAAAGACAAGGGGGTGCATACTACATGGAAGTCTCGCTATGGTCACTTCACATCTATTGTCTCAATCATTCAAACAAGAAGCAATAAGAGAGAACATTTAAGAATAAGCATTAAGGCGTCCCAAACGCTTAGTCAAGATGTTCTTGAGATCTGGCTTTACAAAACATAGCCAGATGATATAGCAACATATACACAATTGTTATCAGCTGCAGTCTGACTTAATTACAATTATGTAAAAGTAAGTACAAGACAATCCGACTAACATGTCGGTGCCAAGCGGCAAAATGTAAAGTAATTAACAAAACGAGCGGGGAAGTAAGGAACCCACTCGAGTCCTCCTGCGATCATTCCTCTAGTATTGACCATCTTGGAGGTAGAGGTAAGCTGAGTCCTCGGGAACCGGCTCTAAATCTGGCCATGCAAAACCAGAGAGGTTAGATCTCTAATAGCAAGTACCGCAAGGAAGCACGATATGAGACATTAAACCAGTAAATAAGAGAATATAATAATAGATCTCTGCTTCCTACTGGGATTCACATAACATCACGACACTTCGAACCAACCTCCCAACCAAACAAGGACAGAAGTTGGCCCGTCATGTCCTGATGCTCTGATCATCTCAGTTAGGTAATAGAGTAGGTACAGTACACAAACAATCAACTTAAACGGCCATCCAACTCCTACGGCTTACTACTGTGAGCTCCAAGTTATCCTGGAATTATGCAATAAAGATTTCTCAGTTCTTACTATGGACAAGCAAGGCTAGTCGATCCAATCAATCAATTGTGCCAATCATGAATTAGACGAGTCCCAGCGGGACGCCCGTCATCAATATATAATATACAATAAATAGTATTACCAGATATCGCCCCATGCCCGTGTGGCAGGCTTGCAGTATCTGTGGGGACCAGCCGGCCTGTCGGGCACTACTAGTCCCAAGAGGGCTGCCATGTAAGAACTCGAAAATCCATTCTCTCCATGCAATCATTATTTTTATTTAACTTAATAGTCTCTACGTTGAGTGAAATCCCATGCCGTGGATCATGGTCATTCGGAATGAGTACTTTAGTATGGGGTACGATATGCACAACTCTACAACGATGCCCGTGCGGTTAGGTTGTAGGTCTTACATAGCGTAATGCAACAATCCAAACTAACCACGGAACAATCATGCCTTGACCATAAAATACACATGCTTCTTTTATAGTAAAATAAATAAATAAATAAATTAAAGCCTGCATGTGTGCCTGTATGTCAATATTCGGGATCGGCCAATCGATTATAGTAGTTCATACTTAATATGAACGTGTCTCATTCATTCATTTCAATAAGACGACTAGCCAGTCTCTTAGTTCCATCTAGGAACACATGATCAATAATTAATCAAGATAACAATCAATGTTAATTAATGCCAAATTCGGAAAATAAACATTGGGAAATAAATAATGTTTGGGAAATAAAGAATCTCATGCGCTGTGGGAAATGATTGGGGAATAAATAAATCTCATGCACTGTAGGAAATGATTGGGGAATAAATAAATCTCATGCACTGTGGGGAATGTTTGGGAAATAAAGAATCTCATGCGCTGTGGGAAAGGTTGGGAAATAAATAATATCATGCGCCTGAGGGAAATGATTGGGAAATAATTAAACTCATGCGCTGTGGGAAAGGTTTGGAAATAAATAATATCATGCGCCTGAGGGAAATGATTGGGAAATAATTAAACTCATGCGCTGTGGGAATGCGGCTGTGAGAAATAAATATCATGCGCTGTGGAATAAGATTGGAAAATAAATAATCCATGCGCCTGAGGAATGAGATTGGGAAACAAATAATCTCATGCGCCTGAGGAATGCGGCTGTGGAAAAAAAATATCATGCGCTGTGGAATAAGATTGAGAAATAAATAATCCATGCGCCTGAGGAATGAGATTGAAAAATAAATATCATGCGCTGTGAAATAAGATTGGAAAATAAATAATCCATGCGCCTGAGGAATGAGATTGGGAAACAAATAATCTCATGCGCCTGAGGAATGCGGCTGTGGGAAAAAAATATCATGCGCTGTGGAATAAGATTGAGAAATAAATAATCCATGCGCCTGAGGAATGAGATTGGGAAATAAATATCATGCGCTGTGAAATAAGATTGGGAAATAAATAATCCATGCGCCTGAGGAATGAAGATTTGATGCGCTGTGGGAATAAAGATTTCCATGCGCCGAGGAATGAAGATTTGATGCGCTGTGGGAATAAAGATTTCCATGCGCCGAGGAATGAAGATTTGATGCGCTGTGGGAATAAAGATTTCCATGCGCCGAGGAATGAAGATTTGTTGCGCTGTGGAAATAAAGATTTCCATGCGCCGAGGAATGAAGATTTGATGCACTGTGGGAATAAAGATTTCCATGCGCCGAGGAATGAAGATTTGATGCGCTGGGACTGTCCTTCTTCTCCGAATTTTCTGAGAACAGAACCATGGGAACCATGGAAGCCATTGCTTCCAAGCTTCATAAATCCTTCATCCCAAGTCCAAATATGGACTTCCATAGGTCAAAATTGGGTAGAACGAAATTCTCTACAACATGGAACTATCAAAACTTGAAGATAACAAAGTTTACTAGATCAAACCTAAGAAATCCGAAAATGTAACAAACTTAGATCTACAACAAATAAGCCATGGAAATTGAAAATGCTAAGTACTAAAGAGACTTAAAATCAAATAGGGAAGATGATGGAACAATAAAAATAGGAATCCATCAAGAAGCAAGTTGGCACTTGCCTATCTCTTCTAGGTTGGTGGGAGAGTTATGAGGAAGAAGAAGAGTAATAGTGAAGTAATGAAGAGAGAGAAAGGAGATGGGCTTTAAATGGAAGGGGTGGTGGTAGGTGGGGGTTTATTTCGGTTCATGATGAACCAACATAATTAAACCAATCTGAGCTGAACCCATAGCAAAGCTAAAGCAGAGTATAAAAGCAGAAAGTAAAGTGCAGAAATGAAATTGCAGGAAATTAATTAACATGAAATTAAAAAAATTTAAATAAAGAGCAATACATGATAAATATAAAATATTTATATTTAAACAGTACATGCATTCTAAAAATACGTATTCTAGGAATGGGAAGTGACACTGCGCAAACCAACACTCTAGCAACTAGAGTGCATTCTAAACACTCTGTGGCCAGAACTCCTGATACGTAAACCACAGTATCTGTGGCCAGAACCAGAAAGTTCTCTGTTAAGGACTCTCCTACGCAACCTGCCAGTGCGCCATTCACCCATGTGCAAGCCATGTCTGTGCAATCTAAGAGAGACAGCCCTTTGGCTAATCTCTCTTCTTCTCACAACAAGGAGAAAAGCTCTACTCCTCTCCAGCACCCTGCTGCTCCTGTGCAATCCACTGGGGTGGTCTTTTGGCTATTCCTCCTCCCCACAACAAAGGAAAAGGCCCTTTGGTCTTTTCTCAAACTTCCTTGTCCCATGACTTGGAAGGCAACAGAGGGAAACGTTCTTTAGCTAACCCTTCTTTCCAAAACAAAAAAAAAGGCCCTTTGGTCTTTTCTCAATCTTCTTCGGTTTTTACCATTGCAGATCAATCTGAATGTGCTCCGGCATCAGTCAGTACAAGGACCCTTTCTCACAAGGATTCTCCTTCTTTCCTTGCCAAAGGGAAGTGTGCTGATCAGAGAGGTATTCTGCCTACTGTCACGACCCGCACCCACTGTTGGGGTACGAAAACGTAACAACGCCCAGCCTACGCCGCAGTATCGGCGGTAGAACGCTGTCCTAGGTCAATCATCTAACAATATAAAAGTACCTGTACAGTTTATACTCTCCGAATGGAGGTGATATAACAATATGCTGTCTCAATCACATCTAAGGTAGAAGAATGAAGAACAGATAGATAGATAGTAACTCAAGAGAACAGTATCATAGATGAATAAGTCTAAGTGTCTAGTACAACATAATATCCAGAACTGACAACTCATAATACAAAAAGTCTAAGAGTCTATACATCTCCACATCTCAAAAATACAACACAGAATGTGAGACAAAATGTAAATATAGAAAGACTGCCTAGACTAAACTGGTCTAGACTACTGGAACATCCTCCTCGGCTGTAGGTGGAACCTGCTGAGGGTCCACAACATAAGTATCATCTAGTCCTGCTCCATAATAGGTAGTCACCAGGGCCTCATCCTCATCCTCATCCTCTGTAATATTTTCAACAGGTCCAATCAGGACGGAAACGAGCACAAAACATCTCACACAGTGCATATCATGTTAGGAAATACGATACAGGCAATAGAGTAAGATACATGAACTGCTGAAAGGAAATATACGCTGTAAAAGAGATAGCTGTAATGAAATATCTACTGTATATAGAGAACTGTAGTGACTAGTGATGTAGAGCACAAGATAGGCATGTGAATGGCAAGAATTTGCACATGATTACACTACTGAGTTTGCACATGATTATACTACTTTGGAATTATTCACATGACCACTTCTACTCCCCCGTTTCCCCAATCAATACACAAGGATCTATACAAGTTACGTTATTGTACATGATATCACATGGGGCCCATGAAAGGGTGCACATGATAGTATACATGAGAGCTCAGTAAACATGAGAGTACATGATCACATGAGTGCACATGAATGATGGAAGCATAGGAGTACATGATGATAGTGAAACGTACATAACATGAAGTACCCGATGCTCCCGAGGGGGATAACATCTCATGTAAAGATCCATATAGTACCAATCCGTGTTACAAATGTGACAGCAACAAGTAAAGTAATCTAGAGCGAGAAGTAAAGCCTGAACAAGTATGAAACGGTCAGAGAATGTACTCGCCTGCTGTATGAATGTCTGTAGAGAATATGCAGTCTGAGGAGAGGTGTCTGGCTCCTGATCAGAGCAACACAAGTCACAATGTATTCTAAATAGTAAATATGAAGTCTACTATGCAAACTACATGATTCTAGGTCAATCTGGTCAAAAGTCAACTCTAAAGTCAAACTAGTCAAAGTTAAGTCAATACTAGTCAAACTAGTTAGGGTTTTAGTCAAACTAGTCAAACTAGTTGATTTAGGTCATTCCTAGTCATTTCTAGGTGAACTAGGTCAACTTTGACCTAAAGTTGACTTGGTCAACTTTCAGTCAACAAGGGTCAACAATGGGTTTTGGGTCGTTAGGGTTAGTCCCAAGCCATAGGCTAGTAATCCTAGGCCATAGGCTAATGTCATAGGTTTCACATAAACCTATACTAGAATCATATATATATATGTATATATCTATATATAGATATATATCTATCTACTACCCATATACCCATATATGGATACTATATACAATACAACCCACATACATATATATATATATATATATATATAATCACTATATGAAAACTAATACAAATATATATATATATATATATATATCAATATATATATATATACCTATATATATATAAACCCATATATATATAATATATATAGAGAGGGAAGAAAGAGAGAGAGACTGAATGAGAGAGAGAGAGAGAGTGAGAGACTGAAATGAGAGAGAGAGTGAGACAGTGAGTGTGAGAGAGAGACTGTGAGTGAGAGTGAGAGATCAGGACAGGGGGGGGGAATTCCAGAACCTGGAACCCACAATCAAACCCCCAAACACACACACACATAACATATATACATAGATATGTATATATATACATAACTATACACACACATCCAAACACCCTAAAAACTCACACACACACACATAACATATGTACTACATATATATATACACTAAAATACATATATATACAATGTACTAATCACATCAAAAATAGATTTAAAACTCGAAGTCAAAAACTGGAAAGGAAACACAAAAACTGGAATATTTGCACTGTTTACTCGAAATATAGGTAATCCCAAATTCTCACACTAAAACGAGCTAAGACTCGTATCCCTAGGTTGGTAACACTAGCCCCACACATATACTAGTGTCCTAGGTGCCTGACACAGAGTATAGACACGACACGACGTGTCCAACTCACAAAACAACCACTCGGGTAAACCTGATACACACGCACACACACAGTATCGTGCACGCGTGCAACTCACCCTAGGACACGACATAGACACTCTCGTGTCTCGTGCACGTGCACGAATGTTCACCTAGGGGTAGGGTACGTGTCCAACACCCTGCACTGTGTCCACGTGTCGTGTAGAGAGGACACGACACGCGTATCAGAGAGGGAAATACGTGGTTTCAGACCGCGTCGTGCAGTGATGCACGCGTCTCGTGTACGCAACACAGGACACGACACACCTCGTGCTCGTGTCCTGGGGTTCGCCCTAGGGTCTACTACACACGTGTCACCCTGACACGTGTCCACGACTCGTGTACGTGGGACACGAGACCCGTGTCAGAGCCAAAAACTCGGCTGTGCAGTGCAGTGCACGACCCTTGCGGGGACGATTCCGTGTCCGACACGACACGAGGTCATCCCAAACTTTGGGGATGACCTGTCAGTCAGTGCCCCGTGCTCTATGCCAATTTTGGCGTGTCCAAGTGGCGTGTAGAGGGAGAACTAAGGGGGTGGTAGCAGGGGATTTACAGTGTACTGTGCAGTGTGTCCAGTGTGAGTGAAACTGAGAGCTTCGTGTCCAGATTTGGACACGACACAAGCTCAAAATGTGCACAGTGACACAGGGTTAGGGTTAGGAAACCTAGGACTAGGTTTTGGTTCAAAAAGTTTTACAAATCAGTGTGTACTCATCAATGTGACAGTGTGCAACAGTGAGTAAAATACAATGTAATTAAATTGGGATACGTGTCCGACACGACACCAAATCAAACCCTGAAATCACCAAACTCTACCCACAACCATATTATGACTATATGCATGCAATAATGAAGAAAAACTAGTAAAATAACTAGGTTAAATATATTTACCTCTATGTGCAAAATCCTTGAAAATTCAAATAATGAGGGGGGGTGTCCAAGTCCACTTGTGGGTGTGTCCAAGTCCTTGTGTCCAACTTGCTAGCCTCCCTTAGCACCCTCTAGGTTGTAGGAACCCAATGCAAGAGGTTTGAAGTGATTTGGATCACTAGGTTGAGAGTTATGGATTTTTGAAGTAAAGGGCAATTTTTCATGAATTTAATTCAATGCAAATGCAATGAATTAATCAAAATATATAGGAAAGGGGGTCATGCCAGGGGGGGGGGAGGTCTTGGTCGGCCATGGCATGGCCAAGGCATGGGGGGTTGTCCTTGGCTTGCTTACAAGCTAAGGAAAGGACTTTTGGTAAAGGGTTTTGGATATTTTGCATAAAACAAGGAAAATATCCTATAAGTAATATCTAGATATTTGTATAGCTTTGACTACCATGAATATCTAATCCTCTTAGTCATTCTAGGTTAGGGTTTAACCTATAGATTAGGGTAACTAGGTTAGGGATTATCAAGTCACTAACCAAAAGTCCATGAATAGTAAAATCTCACTAATCCTACTTAATTCCTAGAAAATTACCAAAATACCCCTTAGGCTAAAAACCACTAAAATGATGTTCTAAACCTATGGCTAGGCTCACATGATCATGGTTAGTCTCTAGGTTATGAAAACTAGGGTTACACTGAGGTTATACTAGTAAGATCACAAAGTCATAAACCATGACTTAGAAAATAATTTTAAATTAACTAAAATCACCAAAAATCATACCATGACTAAAATACCAGTAATAAATAATAAAAAAATAATAAATTTTCAAAAATTCCTAATTTCAGAAAACAGGGTGTTACAAGTCTACCCACCTTAAAATAATTTCGTCCTCGAAATTTAGATGGTCGTACTCCTCCTAGGTCAAACCTCCAACAATCAGGGACGAAGCCACTACCTAGGCAACATACAAGGTCAATAAGCAAAATATGGGTAGTAGACCTATACTGGATCATGTCCAAAAATTGGTTGGTAGTTTTAGGTCATAGGGTGTCCTTAATTCAAATCGAAGCCAAAAGTAACTCCATGGGGTAAATCAGGATGGAGCCTCGGGTCAGAAAAATCGTACTAAGCAAATGAAGCACACAATGGTATGTCTGAGTGGGACACTAAGGTCATGGGTGTAGTATGTCATGTCTAGGTCATGTATGTGAAGTCAGTTTTGAGAAAACAACTAGTCTTGTGCTCCAATTTAAAAGTCACGGTAATGTACCTACGATGATCATATTTTAGAGTGGGAAGAGTCTATGGCCTGATTGAACCAGAAATTGTGATACAATAGTGGTACCAGGGGGACAGGTTAAATGGGACAGTCTGCGGTCTCATCTAAGTGCACTAGTCATTCTAGATCAAGACTGTTCCTATGGTATCAAAACGTACAAGCAATCTAAGGTGTCCAAATTGGGAATGTAAGGAAACAACAATCATCAAGGTTATAGGGTCGTCTACCATCCTATATGAAAATGGGTCATTAACAAGTAAGTGAGAATCATTAGAAGTTACCATTCCCTAAAGTGGTAAAAGAAAATTGAAAATTTAGGCACAAACAATCACAATTAGATTTTTGTCTTGACACGATCTAAGTTGATCAATTTCAGGATAAATCGAGACTTGGGCAAGATGGAAAATCAATGAAATCAAGCATGAGCACGAGCATCCAATGATGAAGATCCAGGTCATGATTAAAGTTAATTTAACTGGATACGAATACGAGGTTCATAGGCGATAAAATAATTCCAAGAAGAATTGTCAAGGCTGCTGCGGATAAGATTCTAGGGCAAGTTTAATTATCTCCATCCGTGTAGATTAATATATGAAAAGGCGAACCAAAACGCAATAGGTTGATCAGACCATCATGCGCCTGTTCTGATTAGATAATATATTAGTGGGTGTACACCCAATAAAATATATCATGATCAAGCTCGAAAGGATAAGCTTGTAAAACTTAAGGATAAATTTATAGCAGAAGATATAAGTAAGGGTGGAAATGATGAAAGAAGATACATAGTCCAAGATTCTTAACCAATCGGGTCAAGCTTTCAAGGTAAAGTACAAGGTCAAGTATTTGAGGGTTCAAGCAGAACACCATCACATGCCAGGTCGAAAGAATTGAGCCAAGGTGGATCTCTAATCGAAATAGGAATGAATTTAGTATCAGGGTAGAGGTTATAGTTTAGCCATTTAACCAGAAAATTATATCAAGAAAATAGAGTACAAGGAGACGGATTTTAGTGGGACATGGAATACCTACATGAAGGTAGGCTAGTCTAGGTCTTACATGTAAAGTTTGTTGGGAGGTAACAGCTAGTATTATACTCTGAATATCTAAGTCGCGGTAAAGGACATCCAATGGTCTAGGATAGAAAGTGGGAGTTCGAGACGTGACAAATTGATGCAAAAATTGAAGAAGATCAATTTAACTCATGGAATAAAATTAATCAGGAGTCCAGTAAATAATTTAGGAACACAGTCCTAGGGATTTATAGGCTACTAGATGAATATAGTTAGGGTTCGACCAATCAAGGGTCAAGGTTAGAAGGTCTCAATAAAGTCTTGATTTGAGGAAATGTCAAGTAAGTCAGGTTTGGGATACAGTCACATAGATTGGTAGAAAGAGTTTAAGCAAGATGCAAATAGATAGTACAGTTCATTAAAAGCAATTAGCAAGAGGATTAGATGGCAAGAAACAAATAAGAGTTTTCTCATAATTGTGATTGAGTACCCTAAAAATAAAAGATATTAATCTAACACTAAGAAATTAAAATTAACAACTACAAATTTTAAAAATTATCAACTAACACCAGGATTCAAAGTTCTACAGTGAATCCTCCAAAAACAAATTCAATCGAGGGAAAAGGAGTTAAAATCGAAATTTCAATGAGATTCTCAAGGGTCATCCCAGGAATCTCTCAAAGTATCCTAGCAGTGATTGAGTATCCATTCTCTCTAGCCTATTCCTCCAATCCTATCACAGGCTGTAGTGATACTCTAGTTCGAGTACCACTACATAAACTCGACCTGCATGGGCCACCACTAAAAATGTGTCACGACCCGCACCCACTGTTGGGGTACGAGAACGTAACAACGCCCAGCCTACGCCGCAGTATCGGCGGTAGAACGCTGTCCTAGGTCAATCATCTAACAATATAAAAGTACCTGTACAGTTTATACTCTCCGAATGGAGGTGATATAACAATATGCTGTCTCAATCACATCTAAGGTAGAAGAATGAAGAACAGATAGATAGATAGTAACTCAAGAGAACAGTATCATAGATGAATAAGTCTAAGTGTCTAGTACAACATAATATCCAGAACTGACAACTCATAATACAAAAAGTCTAAGAGTCTATACATCTCCACATCTCAAAAATACAACACAGAATGTGAGACAAAATGTAAATATAGAAAGACTGCCTAGACTAAACTGGTCTAGACTACTGGAACATCCTCCTCAGCTGTAGGTGGAACCTGCTGAGGGTCCACAACATAAGTATCATCTAGTCCTGCTCCATAATAGGTAGTCACCAGGGCCTCATCCTCATCCTCTGTAATATTTTCAACAGGTCCAATCAGGACGGGAACGAGCACAAAACATCTCACACAGTGCATATCATGTTAGGAAATACGATACAGGCAATAGAGTAAGATACATGAACTGCTGAAAGGAAATATACGCTGTAAAAGAGATAGCTGTAATGAAATATCTACTGTATATAGAGAACTGTAGTGACTAGTGATGTAGAGCACAAGATAGGCATGTGAATGGCTAGAATTTGCACATGATTACACTACTGAGTTTGCACATGATTACACTACTTTGGAATTATTCACATGACCACTTCTACTCTCCCGTTTCCCCAATCAATACACAAGGATCTATACAAGTTACGTTATTGTACATGATATCACATGGGGCCCATGAAAGGGTGCACATGATAGTATACATGAGAGCTCAGTAAACATGAGAGTACATGATCACATGAGTGCACATGAATGATGGAAGCATAGGAGTACATGATGATAGTGAAACGCACATAACATGAAGTATCCGATGCTCCCGAGGGGGATAACATCTCATGTAAAGATCCATATAGTACCAATCCGTGTTACAAATGTGACAGCAACAAGTAAAGTAATCTAGAGCGAGAAGTAAAGCCTGAACAAGTATGAAACGGTCAGAGAATGTACTCGCCTGCTGTATGAATGTCTGTAGAGAATATGCAGTCTGAGGAGAGGTGTCTGGCTCCTGATCAGAGCAACACAAGTCACAATGTATTCTAAATAGTAAATATGAAGTCTACGATGCAAACTACATGATTCTAGGTCAATCTGGTCAAAAGTCAACTCTAAAGTCAAACTAGTCAAAGTTAAGTCAATACTAGTCAAACTAGTTAGGGTTTTAGTCAAACTAGTCAAACTAGTTGATTTAGGTCATTCCTAGTCATTTCTAGGTGAACTAGGTCAACTTTGACCTAAAGTTGACTTGGTCAACTTTCAGTCAACAAGGGTCAACAATGGGTTTTGGGTCGTTAGGGTTAGTCCCAAGCCATAGGCTAGTAATCCTAGGCCATAGGCTAATGTCATAGGTTTCACATAAACCTATACTAGAATCATATATATATATGTATATATCTATATATAGATATATATCTATCTACTACCCATATACCCATATATGGATACTATATACAATACAACCCACATACATATATATATATATATATATATATATAATCACTATATGAAAACTAATACAAATATATATATATATATATCAATATATATATATATACCTATATATATATAAACCCATATATATATAATATATATAGAGAGGGAAGAAAGAGAGAGAGACTGAATGAGAGAGAGAGAGAGAGAGTGAGAGACTGAAATGAGAGAGAGAGTGAGACAGTGAGTGTGAGAGAGAGACTGTGAGTGAGAGTGAGAGATCAGGACAGGGGGGGGGGGGAATTCCAGAACCTGGAACCCACAATCAAACCCCCAAACACACACACACATAACATATATACATAGATATGTATATATATACATAACTATACACACACATCCAAACACCCTAAAAACTCACACACACACACATAACATATGTACTACATATATATATATACACTAAAATACATATATATACAATGTACTAATCACATCAAAAATAGATTTGAAACTCGAAGTCAAAAACTGGAAAGGAAACACAAAAACTGGAATATTTGCACTGTTTACTCGAAATATAGGTAATCCCAAATTCTCACACTAAAACGAGCTAAGACTCGTATCCCTAGGTTGGTAACACTAGCCCCACACATATACTAGTGTCCTAGGTGCCTGACACAGAGTATAGACACGACACGACGTGTCCAACTCACAAAATAACCACTCGGGTAAACCTGATACACACGCACACACACAGTATCGTGCACGCGTGCAACTCACCCTAGGACACGACACAGACACTCTCGTGTCTCGTGCACGTGCACGAATGTTCACCTAGGGGTAGGGTACGTGTCCAACACCCTGCACTGTGTCCACGTGTCGTGTAGAGAGGACACGACACGCGTATCAGAGAGGGAAATACGTGGTTTCAGACCGCGTCGTGCAGTGATGCACGCGTCTCGTGTACGCAACACAGGACACGACACACCTCGTGCTCGTGTCCTGGGGTTCGCCCTAGGGTCTACTACACACGTGTCACCCTGACACGTGTCCACGACTCGTGTACGTGGGACACGAGACCCGTGTCAGAGCCAAAAACTCGGCTGTGCAGTGCAGTGCACGACCCTTGCGGGGACGATTCCGTGTCCGACACGACACGAGGTCATCCCAAACTTTGGGGATGACCTGTCAGTCAGTGCCCCGTGCTCTATGCCAATTTTGGCGTGTCCAAGTGGCGTGTAGAGGGAGAACTAAGGGGGTGGTAGCAGGGGATTTACAGTGTACTGTGCAGTGTGTCCAGTGTGAGTGAAACTGAGAGCTTCGTGTCCAGATTTGGATACGACACAAGCTCAAAATGTGCACAGTGACACAGGGTTAGGGTTAGGAAACCTAGGACTAGGTTTTGGTTCAAAAAGTTTTACAAATCAGTGTGTACTCATCAATGTGACAGTGTGCAACAGTGAGTAAAATACAATGTAATTAAATTGGGATACGTGTCCGACACGACACCAAATCAAACCCTGAAATCACCAAACTCTACCCACAACCATATTATGACTATATGCATGCAATAATGAAGAAAAACTAGTAAAATAACTAGGTTAAATATATTTACCTCTATGTGCAAAATCCTTGAAAATTCAAATAATGAGGGGGGGTGTCCAAGTCCACTTGTGGGTGTGTCCAAGTCCTTGTGTCCAACTTGCTAGCCTCCCTTAGCACCCTCTAGGTTGTAGGAACCCAATGCAAGAGGTTTGAAGTGATTTGGATCACTAGGTTGAGAGTTATGGATTTTTGAAGTAAAGGGCAATTTTTCATGAATTTAATTCAATGCAAATGCAATGAATTAATCAAAATATATAGGAAAGGGGGTCATGCCAAGGGGGGGGGGGGGAGGTCTTGGCCGGCCATGGCATGGCCAAGGCATGGGGGGTTGTCCTTGGCTTGCTTACAAGCTAAGGGAAGGACTTTTGGTAAAGGGTTTTGGATATTTTGCATAAAACAAGGAAAATATCCTATAAGTAATATCTAGATATTTGTATAGCTTTGACTACCATGAATATCTAATCCTCTTAGTCATTCTAGGTTAGGGTTTAACCTATAGATTAGGGTAACTAGGTTAGGGATTATCAAGTCACTAACCAAAAGTCCATGAATAGTAAAATCTCACTAATCCTACTTAATTCCTAGAAAATTACCAAAATACCCCTTAGGCTAAAAACCACTAAAATGATGTTCTAAACCTATGGCTAGGCTCACATGATCATGGTTAGTCTCTAGGTTATGAAAACTAGGGTTACACTGAGGTTATACTAGTAAGATCACAAAGTCATAAACCATGACTTAGAAAATAATTTTAAATTAACTAAAATCACCAAAAATCATACCATGACTAAAATACCAGTAATAAATAATAAAAAAATAATAAATTTTCAAAAATTCCTAATTTCAGAAAACAGGGTGTTACACCTACTCCGGTAGCAGAGTTCCAAGATCTCCCAACCCTCAAGATCTCCCGTTCAAGACAGGAAAAATTGCTGGTGTCTCAAACAGAAACCCCTGGGGGTGAGTTTGCTGATCTAAGAACTTATCTCAACAGGCCAACTTTGGTAAAACGTAAACAGCCAATGCCGAAGACCAAACATCATCAGAAGCAGACTTCCAGGATCAAGAATCCGGACACCTATGCTAATGAAATGAGCACTTCCCTGTACACTCAAGGGACAAAACATTTGAAGAACCGGAACCATGTTCCGAATGTTATTAAAGAACATATCCTTCAAACTTTTCCTCGTCCCGTTGCTGTTCCCGATCTCCGAGAACACCTCAAACAAAGGCGGGACAACACTTCAACACCTCCAATTCAACCAAGTGATCATCATCATTGTAATCATAAGGTTGTTATCAAGTGTTGTTGTCAAACAACTAGACGATCTGTCTTCGATCGTTTGAACTTTTCTAACTCTGAATCTATGTCGAAAGATGAAGATGAAGTTCTGTACGCTTCCGTCAACATGATTTCCAGAGACACTGGGGGTAGGAAGTGCTCTAAGCACGGGAAGCCTCGCAAGCCAAGCCAACGGTATTTGGATTTACTCCAAGAATCCTCTGAAGGGGTATTCCAACATACCAGATCCCGAAGCCGAGACACAATCGGTCAAAGGAATCTTCAAGATCCTTCTGAACGTCTTCTTCCTTCTCATTCAGGGGATGATTCTTTCTCCGACTATGATGCATACAGCGAAAGCTAAGAACAGATAATGTCTTCCACTGTACCCAGAGAAGTGACAGCTTACGTTGTCAATGAAGATCCTGATGCTTCCAGTTCAGCTAGTCAAGAACAAAGAATAGCTGCACTAGAAGATAAGTTGAAGACAATGGCAGAAATGGTCGCAAGTATGCATTCCATCATTGTGGCTCAGCACACAGTACCACCGACAGTACCGCCTATAAATCCCGAAATCATAGCATCGTCGGTGCCTGCTAATGCAGGGCTGGGGTTAGCATCTCTTCCAGTACCTCCTGTACAAGTCTAACCTACACCTAGTCAATCAGGTGCTGTGGGTAGTGCTTATCATGCTGTTCCTCCTCCTAATACTGTGATTCAACCTGCTCCTTCTACATCAGTAGAAGATGCCAATGAAGCTGTGAAGCTCTTGCGAACTCAGTTCGAAGCTTTCAAGGAGAAGGATAACTTGCAAAGATTGGGGATCAAGCAACCTTACCCAGTTGAATGGAAGGAAGTCCCATTTCCTCCAAAGTACAAGATTCCAACTATCTCGCTGTTTGATGGCAGCACATCTCCCAGTCAGTTCATCAACCACTTTGAGGTTATGACTGTTCAACTTCAACCAAATGACGCTCTTCTTACCAGAGTATTCGTCGGCTATTTAGCTGGCGTAGCATACGATTGGTCTAGAAGCTTGCCCGATGGTTGTATCACCTCCTTCTCTGGCTTAAAGCAAATCTTCTTGGAACGATTTTACGAGGGGATCAATGACATGACTATGTCAGCCCTCAATAAAATCAAACAAAGGCATAATGAAACTGCTGAAAGTTTCATCGAAAGATTCTGCCGGGAAGCTTTGAAAATGCTACCAGAAACTCTGGCTGCTATCACCATAGACACCTGCAAGGCAAATCTATTGCCTATCATCAGTATGTGGATGGGGTCTACTCAATTCCAAGACTGGCCATCCTTTATTGTCAACGCTAAATCAGCTGAAGTTAGCACCCACAAATTCAAGCAGCTAGGGGTACAAATGTCTAACCCCGACCGGGATGAACATCAAATATCAGGTGGTGGCAATCGCCAGAACAACCGCAAACCAAAAGAAACTTTGAACATCAATTTGAATAAGAATAAAGAATCTTTGGCGGTTAACGTAGCTCCTCCTACGTCCACTTCTACCCCTTCAGCACCTCCTCCAAGGGAACCTCGGCTTAAAGTAGAGTATTCCTTTGACGAGAATGACACTGCTAGCATCTTTGATTGCTTAATCAAAAGCAATAAGATCCAACTTCTAGATCCAAAGAAGCCCGATGAAGTCGGTAAGACTGATCATCCCAAGTACTATGTCTATCACAGGTTCATCGGACATCCCACTCGAGCATGTTATGTTCTCAAAGGCAAAATTCAAGAGCTGGTCAACGCTGGCGTCGTCACTCTGCAACAAGACGAGAAGACTGTTACTGCAAACATGGTATCAGTTTAGTTCGGTGACTTTCCGCCCCAGATGGTGCAGCATGGCGTCATTTCTATCCCCAAAGCTACTCTTGAGATTGAGAATCTTCCTCCTCCACGAAGTGAAGGTCTCGCTCCCTTTGTCTCTTGACAATGGCGAGATTATGTGGATTCATCCGGATCTTGCTTCAGAGTTTGAACTTCCCTCTTCCTCTAAGAAGAAAGACTGCTCCAAGGGCAAGACAAAGATTTGCAATATGGTATCTTTTGACCCCATAGTTGATGAAGAAATCCTGTTGGACACTAGGTCAGGGAAAGCTTATCTAAAGGATTATCTTGAAGCCCAAGAGAATCCTGCTTCTTCCTCTGAACCTGCTCCGGTGCAGCCTGCTTCTACTGAGGATATTCCTACTGCTTCCTCACCGGTGGTGATACCCATTCCTCCCAAGCTGATGGTCGCTGACAAAGGCAAACAGCAAGTCCGCTTCGATAAACCCTTGAAGAAGTCATCTCCTACAGGACTTGAAAAGCCTTACAACTTCGATATTTTGGCTCAGTTAGCCAATACACCGGCCCGGTTGTCAATTTTCGAGCTCTTACGTCTTTCTAAAGAAACTCGAGAAACTCTGAGTGAGGCTCTCATGCAAGCTGAAACTTGTCTAGCCCTTCTGAAGAAGCCTACAGCAGAGCCTGTCTCTTGCCTCCATTGTCATAGCGTGTTGGAATTAGTTCCAAACATAACTTTTACTTAAGATGACTTGTTGATGGAAGACAACAGGCATGACCATCCTCTCTACTATACAGGATATGTCGACTCGATGAAAGTCGATCGTATTCTGATAGACCCAGGGTCTGCCCTTAGCATCATACCAAAAACAATATTGGATGCGTTGAAGATCCTTGTACATAGTCTCTCCAGTACAATCACCACCATCCTTGGATTCAATCAAGGGAGGAGCGAACCTCTGGACAAGATTCGTCTAAAACTCCAAATAGGCAATCTTTGCACAAAGGTGACATTCTATATCATCGACAATCATGGTTGTTCTTATAATACTTTATTGGGGAGACCATTCCTATATGAACACAACATTGTTCCATCAACTCTTCATCAATGTTTCAAATATGTTGATGACAATGGAGAAGTTCAGAAGAAAGTTGCTGATCTCTATCCTTTCAAAGGCGCTGAAGCATACTGTAATGACGCTCGCATGTACAAGGATAAATTCATGATGGTTGTCTTGTCTCTGGATACTGAAGAAGAATCAGAAGCAGTGCCCAAAGATACCCTTATTATACCTGTCAAAGGGCGTATTTCTCGTCCTCAATCTTCCAAGCCACTGGCTATTCACTTGCCAGTTCAGAAAAAACCAACTGATGATGATTATGATCAAAGGGAGCTCACCTCTTCTGAGCTGCTTGTTATTGACTTACGTCGTAACAAGGACAAAAAGCAGCTCACTTCTTCTGAGCCACTTGTTATAGATCTACCTCATAACAAGAAAGAAAGGGAGCTCACCTCCTCTGAGCCGCTTGTTATCGACTTCCGTCATAATAAAGCTAATCCTCCTCCACGTTCTTCTTCTCCCCCTCTTGTAATCAATCTGACTAAGCCTGCTAAGGCTAAAGGTCCTGCTGTAAATACCAATATACAAATTAATGAAAAAGTATCAACTTTCCAGTATACTGATGTCATTTATCATACTAAATGCTACTTGGATATGTTAGATAGCTTTCAGTTATTTACAATGGGAGTTGTGCAATCTCTTCAAACTGAAGTCTCTTTTGAACACCCAGATGATTCATATCGAATTGTTCCTGCTTCAAAGAAAAACGAAAGTCCAATACTTTTTAGTAAAGGACCGGAACAACAATTCAGCTATACGGATGATATCAAAGTTAACGACACGGGGCATCTTCAACTCCGTCGTTATAGTCAACAATCAAAAGATATCATTCGAAAGATGGGTTACGACTTCAAGAGCGACCTCAACTACGGTAAAGGACGGAGAACTCCTATCCTTACGACTGTGCCGAAAGGAAAGTCAGAGATGTACTACAGCAGGACCAAAAGAGGTTTTGGATATGCTTCTCCTCCAATGTTATCCCCATCAGTTTCTGAATCCGATAGTGAAGAACGTTCTAACTCTTCTGATTCCAGATCGTGGGATTCTGACACCAGTATTGGTCAAGTTCATCGGCTGACTGTGTCTTCTAACATGGTCTCCGCCGAACTTCCAGAAGGCTATGACGAGGATCTTGAAGAAAACCCTGAAACAGATCCTTGGTCTCAACGAATGGATACCCAATGGAAACTCCGATATAAACAAAGAGAACCTCCGACCGAAGATCAATTAATTTAAATTGATGTAGGAGAGAACGGGTCACCTCGCCCAATATTCATCAGCAAGAACCTTCCATAAGAGGATAAACAAGAATTAATTCTTTTGATTAAAGAATTTATTGATGTCTTTGCCTGGAGTTATGAAGACATGCCAAGACTGGATCCTAAAGTTGCTACTCATAAATTGGACATTGTGCCAAATGCAAGACCGGTCAAACAACAACAACGGCGTTTCAAGCCATAAATGATGGACGTAATCGACGATGAAGTCAAGAAGCTCATAGCTTGCGGCTTTATCAGAGAAGAGCAGCATCCTGATTGGGTAGCCATTGTCGTCCCTGTTCTAAAGAAAACCGGCAAAGTTCGAGTTTGGATCGACTTCCAGGATCTTAATGAAGCATATCCAAAAGATGAATTTTCTCTCCCTATCATGGACGTCATGATTGACAATACATGTGGGTTCGAAAGAATATCTTTCATGGACGGATTCTCCGGATACAATCAAATTCGGATGAATCCTGAAGATGAAAAGCATACTTCTTTTCGCACTCCTCGTAGAGTCTATTGTTATACTGTGATACCGTTTGGTCTCAAGAACGCTGGTGCAACATACCAACGAGCTATAAGTACCATCTTTCGAGATCATCTGCGTAAGACTGTCGAATGCTACGTTGACAATATTGCTGTCAAAAGTTGTCTAAAGGAAGATCACATCCAAGACTTGAGAATTATCTTCAATCTCATGCTCCAACATCAACTCAAAATGAATCCCACCAAGTCATTCTTGGGTGTCTCTAGTGGCAAATTTCTTGGCTTCGTCATTACCTCTAAGGGTATACACGTGGATCCCGAGAAGATCAAAGTCATTCAAGAGATGCGTCCTCCACACAACCTAAAAGAGCTACAAGGATTCCAAGGTCGACTTGCGTACATCAGGAGATTTATTTTGAATCTGTCTGGACGCTGCAGACCATTCACTCAACTCATGAAGAAGGGTGTATCTTTCGTTTGGACCGAAGAATGTCAACAAGCATTTGACGACATCAAGCGATATCTCATGAATCCACCAGTCTTGGTGCCACCAATCTCCGGCATACCATTCTTAATGTATGTCCGTGCTATGGACCATTCATTGGGTGCTTTACTTGCCCAAAAGAATAAAGAAGGCCACGAACAGGCTATCAACTACCTCAGTCGTACTATAATTGGTGCTGAACACCGTTATAGTCCAGTCGAAAAAAATGCCTAGCTTTCATGTTTGCTGTTTAAAAGACTCGGCATTATATCATTGGTCAAACCATTCATGTCATATCCCGAGTCAATCCTCTTCGGGTACTGATGAAGAAGCCTAGGACACTTAATTCTCGGCTGGCTACATGGGCCATTCTGCTAGCCCAATATGACATGGTGTATGTTCCACAAAAGTCTGTCAAAGGTCAAGCACTGGCAAATTTCTTAGCAGCTCATTCTGTTCCAGAGACGTCCAAACTCTACGATAAAATTCCAGACGAGACATTGGATGCAAATATGATCTCTGAGGAATTTCCTACCTGGCGTCTATTCTTTGATGGAGCATCCAGAATCGGACCCAATGGTGCCATTGTAGCAGAAGTCGGAGTTGTTCTCGTTTCTCCAGACGGATCAACTATCCAAAGAGCCTACTCTCTAGATAAACCATGCTCCAACAATGTGGCAGAATACAATGCTCTACTCATTGGTCTTCAATTAGCCAAACAACTTGACGTCGAGTATCTTGAAGTCTATGGCGACTCTAAGCTGGTTGTTAATCAGGTTAGAGGAACCTATGAAGTTCGTCATCAAGATCTAGTGCCTTATCATGAAGCAGCAATCAACATCACTACGTCATTCAAAGCCTTCTTCATAGACTATGTTCGACGAGCTTGTAATACTGAAGCAGATGCTTTGGCCAATCTTGTAGCAGTCTTAGCCATCCCCATCAAAAGATAGCAAGTAGTGGTTATTTCCAATCATGAGTTATTTTGTATTGAAAACAATCGTAATATTGAGTTCAGTAATCTTACTGAAGTCAATGTTATCAATGAAGATTAGAGAACTTCCTTCATCGACTTTGTTGTTCATGACATACTCCCTGAAGATCCAAAAGAGGCCACGAGTATTCGTCGAAGGTCTCTACGATTCTACTACAACCAAACCACTAAGACTCTCTATCGACGGACTTATGACGGTCTTCTTCTACGTTGTTTAGCTGGTGATGAAGCAAAGCAAGTATTACGTGAAGCTTACGACGGTGTTTGCGGAGCACATCAATCCGGTCCTAAGCTACAGGATTGCATCCGACGTATGGGTTACTACTGGTCTTCTATGGTATCTGATGCCATCGATTATGCAAGAAAATGTCGAGCTTGTCAAATCCATACAGATTTCATTCATCAACCTTCAGAATTTCTGCATCCGACGGCTGCTTCCTGGCCTTTTGAAGCTTGGGGTATGGACATCATAGGTCCTATCAATCCTCCTTCTTCTAGAGGACATCGGTTCATACTAGCAATAACCGACTACTTCTCTAAATGGACTGAAGCTATACCTTTGGCTGAAGTCAAAACCAGCAGCGTCATCAACTTCGTTAAATACTATGTTATCTATCGATTTGGTATACATCGAAAAATCATCCACGACAATGGACCACAATTCATCAGCCAGAAATTCACAAGGTTCTGCGATGATCATAGAATTGACAACGTCGCGTCGACATCCTACAATCCTGCTGCTAATGGCTTAGCTGAAGCTTTCAACAAAACCATCATTAAGCTCCTCAAGAAGTTTGTATCTACTAACAAACAAAATTGGAGCAAAAAGCTCGGTGAATGTTTATGGGCCTATCGAACTACGGTCCGTAATCCTACAGGCTTTACACCTTTCTCTCTGGTGTACGGTTGTAAAGCAGTTTTCCCTCTAGAACTTCAAATTCCTTCTTTAAGGATTGTCATTGCCAATGAACTCGCTACAGAGAACAATGATCTTCTTCGACTTCAAGAATTGGAGGCACTCAACGAGAAGCGGTTAATGGCTCAGCAACATATTGAGTTATACCAAGCCCGCATCTCGAAGACTTTCAACCGCAAAGTTAAAGTCAGAGCCTTTCAACAAGGAGAACTTGTTCTAACAGTCAGACGTCCTATGACTATGACTCACTCGAGCAAAGGCAAGTTTGATGCGAAGTGGGAAGGACCTTTTGTTGTCAGCAAAGTCTTTTCAAATGGAGCATATCAACTTGCAGAATTAGATGGTCGAGTTGCAATGATGCCTATCAATGGCAAATTCCTCAAGAAATACTATATATAAATGTAACAGAAATTTATGTAAATATGATCATACAGTTTATAAATAAAGTTTGATTTTTATTTCATCATAAACGATGTTACATGATATCAAGGAAGGTCACTGTCATCCTTATCGACATTGGGACGGGGACCACTGCCGTCCTTATCAAAGACATAATCAGCAAAAGAGCTGAGAACATCTTTGCTGGAACCCACGAGGAACTTGCAGGCAGCCATCCTCATGGCCTCTTCCTCTTCAGTCTTTCCTGGTTCAAGCAGGAAGTCCAGGATATCTTACGGTGGTTTGGGTGCAGACGAACTTCGCCTGCCTCTGCCTGCTTTAGCTGGACCAGTTCGTCCGGATGTTCTTCAATGCCCGCTTCAACCTTTGGGGTGACTTCGACTTTCTTGGATGCATCTCCGGACGACATCTTTTTGTTAAAAAGTGGAAATAATCATTCCTTTCAGATTTCTGTTCTATTTATAGACAGAGATTCTCAAAATAATGAAATGTCACATTCATCTGACGGTTCGTCCATTCATTCATCATCACCTGACAGTTCATCCGTTCATTAATATCAGACGGTTCATCCGTTCATTCACATTCATCAGACGGTTTGCCCGTTCATTCACATCCATCTGACGGTTCGTCCGTTCATTCATTATCACTTGACGGTTCATCCGTTCATCATCATCCGACGGTTTATCCGTTCATTATGATGATTCATTTTGTTCATACCTTTTTGACGATTCATTTTCATTCATTTTCATCCACATCAGTAACTTATCATCCTTGATTAAGTTATCTATTGAAATAATCATATTCGACTAATTATATTCTGCCACGTCCATATTACCTCTAAGCAGATATAATGAATATAATAATTTTCTACAAAATCATCAAGAAATATATCATGTCCTGTACCTCTAAATATATTTTCTATCGCTATTATTTATATCTGAATAAGATATGCAAGAAATGATAAATCCACAACAAAATATCTTTTATTGATCAAAATTTAAGACATATATAGCATAAAGAAAGATAAGAAGATACAAGAAGTTCTTTCTATTGAGACGGAGGCATTATCAGATTAGCAATTTGCTGCTTCAGAATCTGTAACCGTTCTTCACGAGATGCCATCACTCTCCTCCTAGCCTCTTCCATCCCAGATTCTTCATTAAAAAGGGGCATGGATACCATTCGACAGGTGATTTTAGCATCATGAGTTGCTATATACTCGTTTCCTTCCTGAGTTAGGGCATCAATTTGTTGGACTGCAGTCTGATGCTCTGTAACTTCATTTTCTAGCTCCTCTTGGAGACGAGCAATCTCCAATCTCAGCTCAGCAATCTTTCTCTCTCTTCTCTCAGCAGTTGAGATCACCGATTCCAACTTGGAATTATATTCAACAGATTTAGTAGTATAGGCATCCAAGAGGTTTTGGAGATTCACTCTTTCAATTGCAGCTGCCTAAGCCATTTGTTCAAATTCTGCCTGCACTAAAGGTTCTACTTCCCCTTTGTTGAGATCTTTATAGTTCTTTATGGAGATTTCCAGCTCATTCAATATATGGTCAAGGAAAGTGGCCGGAGCCTCATCACCTTGCTCCCGGATGGCCTTCACCAAGAAAGAGATTGGACCTCTAACCATGTAAAAATCAGCATCTTCTTTGTCCATTATTCTATTTATCAGAGGTCCCAAGGACTCGAAGAAGCATCTGGTGAATGATTTGATGACAAGCTGATTAGTTGCCAGAGCACCAGGAGTCGCAGCTACTCCTGTTGATGACGAAATAGCCGGACGCTCAACTTCTCGTATCTGAACAACAGGCTCTTTGAATAAGGGAACCAAAGTGGAGCTGGTTGCTCCTCCTGGTTGTTCCTCTGCAAAATCAAATACTGTCACTTTACCTGTCATTGGCTATTGATAAAGAGAATCAAAAGTAAAACAGTCTTACCATGGGTGGATCCAGCAATAAGCCTATCATCTGCAGGAACAGACTTTAGCTGAGCAGAAGTAGCTTCAGACGCTACGGCCTGGCTACTTTCTGCTTCAGAGCTACAAGATAAATGGCGGCTGCTACTGGCAATTGTCGTTGCCAGTACTATGTCCATGCATGTTAGAAGAGCAGGAGAGGATCCGGGTTCTGTATGGATAAAAGTAAAGATGTTAGCTATCAAGCTATTTGTTAAAAGAAGATCGCTAATTTCATTACAATACCATCGGGAGCAGCAACTGGAGTTTCCTCCAAATCTACCTCTTCATCAGCAATCTTCTCCGAAGATCTCGACACCTCAGCCTCCTTTTCAGGAGTTAGAGTGTCTCGAGGGGATGTCTGGATATCAACATTCTCTTCCGAATCTTGTATCTCATCAGCAGTTTCTGATGAGGTGCTATCTTCGTTCTTGCTGTCCTCGGGAACCTCTTCACTAGCAGCATCAGCGGCATGATCAGTTTCTTCCTGATAACCGAAATCACAGCCATATAAAGCTTCGATCATCAAACGATCTTCTTCAGCAAGGGTTGCTCCCGGTGTGGCAGGAAGATGAGTTTCCGCTGCTGTTGGCAAAGGAGATCGTACAACATTATGCTCTTCCTCTACAATGTTATCTCTGGGCTCTTCAGCCGCATTTCTCTGGTCCAGCTCTTCCCTCTGCTTAATTTTCTCTCTCTGCTCTGGACTGGGAGTTTTATTCTCGGACTCAGAAACAGGAGTGGGAGAGGGCATGGTGAATCCCGCTGCAGCGTCTATCACGATCGAAGACAAAACTTATCTTCTGTGGACCAACCTTTTCCTTCTATGCAGAGGTCTCTCAGGACTCTCTGCGTTTATTGTCTCGACTTGTTTTTGAACAGAGGTCAGTGTGGTAGCTTCTTCCTGCTGGATTGTCTCGGCCAGCTGTCGAGATTGAGATCTGGTAGTAATCTTTTCTGAAGAATGATCCAAGATCAGTTTCTTCTTCGCAGCTAGGACGGATGGCTCCTCTCTCCTTTTTTTCTTGGCCGGAGATTTAGCGACCTTCAAAGAAACACGCAGTGGCACGTTAACCTATTCAGAGAACATAACATCCCTCGAAACTTCTAATGGTGCATCCACTGGCTCGTGCACCTCATCATTACCTGGAAGTGACACGATGACTCCTCCCTTCTTCAATCTCGTTACAGACGCGAAGATATCCGCAAGATTGAAGTTCTCGGCAAAAGTGTTCGCTGATGTATAAAACACCGAATATGTGAACAGCATACGAGGGCCATGACTACTATTCACCGGCATCGAGAACGTTGCTTTCGTATCTCGAGCGTTGTAATAAGCCCAAGCTCGGGCTCCATCTATCAAGAAACCTTTTCCTTGTAGGCATGTGATAGCATTACCTACGTGGAATTGGTCATATCCAAACTGTCGAGCAAACCGGCTGGGAAGATATGGCTCCAAGAAGCATTCTTCTTCAAATCGATACACCAAGTGGGATGGTCGAATTGTCTTCAACCAATTAAAAGCTGTATGGCTCAAAGGTTGAATATTTGAGTCAACCATGTTGGTCGGCATTTGTTCATATCCGGCAGGAGGATAAGTGCAATAGAAGTTCCAGCCTTTACCAAGGTTCAAAGCATATCTGCAATCTCTCAAAGAAGTGTATTGCCACTTACCTTGAGAGTATCTTCGCAAAAAGCTGCCACTGACTGGTCCCATGTTGGGGTCCATCAAAGTAGGATGGTGTAAAAGCAACAACCCGAACAGATAAGTATACGGTAATTCTAGCCGAGGAAACTCTTTCTCGCCCTTAGCTTTCAGCATCAAATCGACGTACAGGCGGAGACCGGCGTTCAATCTACAAGTCATTGCCGATAAGAGATCCATCTTGTAGCCGAAGACGAATCGAACGGCGGCAAAAAGAACATCGCAATGGAAGCGATCTACGGCACTTGATCCAGGGACGACGAACCGTCGGAGCCAGTACGTCAGAAATCATGCTAATTGGGCTTCTTTTGACATGAATCGATATCCCACTCTCATATTACTCTCGAGAGTGTCTTCTTTCTTTAGAGGAGGACATTGATGATCGTCCTTGATCTTTTCATCCAAATCCCCACTTACCTCCATCAACTTCACCATTTCAGTGCTGCTCAGTGGTTTAAAGAAGTCGGGATAGCAGTTATCATGTTCCTTGGTCTTCTTTTCTTTAATATGGTTGAGGAACAGATAAGGCAACCATTTGGATGAATAGCAAGTATTAGATGTACCACTTTGGTAAAACAGAGAACAGATTTTATAATGACACAGCAGTTCTTCGAAGACTGCTACCATATCTGTGTTCTCTTTTCGAAGTTTGTCCAATTCATCATTAGTTGGGACAAATTCCTCATACGGGGCCTCCCCCATCGGCAAGTAAGAGATGTACTGCATCTCGTGAAGGGCAAACCCGAACTCTCCGCAGGGAGTCATAAAAGTCCCTGTCCTGTAATTGTATCTCTCTGCTAGAGCCAGGAATAGATGCGGATTGGGAGCAAAACCGTAAACAGTGGCATGCACTGCTTGATATAAGTTAATCTGTTGAAGTTTGTCTTCAAATTTAGTCAATATCCAATTTGCTATATAATTCCATCTCTTAAAGTCTGGATTCACCAGTCCAGTTAATCTGAGGTCTTGATCTGGATACCTCCCTTCAACCTTCGTGAACTCATTCGCGAATATTGGAACTCTCACGGGCAATAACAAAGAAGAATTTTTCGACGGAATACAACCGGGCTTTAAACCTCTGAGCAAGACACTGTATCGTTCTGAAGAACTGTAGAACATGTCTTTCTTGTCAGACCCCTTCTTCACATAAATCTTTCCTGGACGGACAACCTAAAAAGGTGTGAGATTCCATTCCATTTTCCTCGGATAGCTTGCATGAGCATATCGAGATAAGGGGAGGCAGCGGGAGACATCTGGTATCGAGATTGTCCTGTCTTTCTGATGGACAATCCGTTCTTCCATCCATGGCCTTGGCTGAGAGCTCTTCTCAAAAGCCTCGCCAAACAGAAATAGGGGCTTCTTGTGAATAATGGCATCTACCGACTCCAAAGGTTGCCCATTCATCAGACATAATAGGGTTTCATTATCTTGCGCTACCAAGATAGCTTGGCGGGAAGCTGGGAGATCATACTGTGGATAGTGCACATGAGACAGGTCCTCTTTGTATTTCGATTCTGAAAGAGTCCCTACAAAGTTCTCATACCCCGGATCTTCTCTGGTATTAACTGCATCAAACAGAGAAAACAAAAATTCAGCACAAAAAAAAAATCAAGGATGCTACCATTAGATTGCGCAACCATTAGACTGCACAACCATCAGATTATGCAATATCAGATTGCGCAATCATCAGACTGCACAACAATCAGACTGCGCAGCAAACAGTCATCAGATTGTGCTGGCAATTTCGCGCAAAACAACAAATTGTGCTGACTTTTGCCAGCGCAGTTCAACCGATTGCGCAAGAAATTATTCTTCATAAAAATGAAGAATAAATGGTTTCGTGCAACCAAAACCCTAAAAAGGGTGGCACAGTATGATCACATCTCTAAAAAGAGATAGATTCTGAAGAACAGTGAAATCAAAAACCCTAAAGAGAGTTTTTGATTGGGTCTTCTACCTTGCAACGCGGGATGCGCAGTCTCGTGGCGAGAAGGACGTCGCGTAACCCTAGAAGAAGACTCGACGGGGGCCTTGCCCTTAGCAGTGGTGGAGGATCGCTTAGGAGCCATGGAGATTCGATGGAGAAGGAAGGAAGGAATAGCTCGAGACTTCTCTCTCAGATCACAAAAGCAAAGTAAAGAATGAAATGAATATCGAAGAGAACTATTTATAGTTTTTCAAAGTGTAACGGCTGCCTCAGATTGTGCCAAAAAAGTCAGACTGATCCATCCGATTGTGCAGACAGCTCAGTACATGCGCAACTTGATTAAAATTTCAAAATTCAAAGTATTTCAAAATTTTGAATAAGTTCAACTTTTGAAAACTTTGAAGGGGGTCTTGTAGGTCCTAAAAAATCAAGTTACACACATCAACAAAGTTATGAAGATCGAGAAATGTATCTTTCAAATGAACTACGTAGACATCAGATTGCGCATCATACAGATTGCGTACACTAGACTGCGCACACTCTCAAGCGCGCAGGCTGACGTGGCAAATAATCATCATTACCTGACACAATTAAATCTTCTGACAGCTGACAGCACGGAGAACGAGGCGACTGTTTGCTTAATCGTGCAGTACGGCGCTCGAGGACAGCTGGCAGCACAATCGGCCAGCCTATCTGATGCGCAATCCATATTGGCACAATCCATGCCTGCGCAGTCCATTCCTGCACAATCCAAAGCCAGCGCAATTCAGGTTGTGCGCTCTATCAACACAACTGACAACATATACGTGGCATTCATGCCATCAATTGCTCATTACGTGGCAACTGTCTATGCACGATCATGCGCATTTCAATCAAATAATGCCATGTGTCCAAGACAGTTGGCCCATGATCAGACAACTGCATGCGCAGTCTACTGTTGCGCAATCCAATTCATGCGCAATCCATCATGCGCAGTCTAGAATAACTAAAAGTTAGTTATTTCCAGAACTCTATAAATAGAGTTTCAAGTCTCCATTCAAGGGGATCACAGATCAGAAATCAGAGATCAGATAGAGGGATCAGACATAAAAGTTCAGAGAGTTCAGGGGTTCTTGCCTAAGTGCTGCTGCATTCTTCCGAGGCTTTTGCCTTCAATTCTCTGAGGCTTTTGCCTTCAAGTCAACTTCAGAGGCTAACGTCTTCAAAGTTCACATCATCCTAGGGATAAAATAATCATCTTCTAGATTGGATTCCTACAGTTGTACTTTCCCAGAATTCTTGTAATCTTTATAAAGTTTGTATCAATAAAGTTTCATACTTTTGTTTTTGCAAACAATTTCAAACTATTTTTCAATGATAATTGCAATGAATGGATCATTTATATGTGTAAGGATTAATATACATGTTAGGGTTCTCATTATTGGTGTTTAATCATTAGTTTCGAATCACATTGGACTGTCACTCACACATGAACTGGAAATCAATTGCTGATACACTAATTCCTGAAACCTTCACATTGTTTCCTCATATATTGAAACACACTGTTCTTCCCATATTCTATACACACACACATTTGCACACTAACTGAGAATCTATGATGATATAGCACACTCATGTACACACTCTTTCCTGTATATATCACACACACGCACATTTCTCTACTGCTATATATTGACACTCACATTACACACTGAAATCTGAGAGCTTAATGTACATTCACATATGTTGAAATACCCTATAGCTACTGCCATGTATACACTAACACATATTTCTCTAAAACCTGTAAATAGCTTGCACATTCATTTATTCACTGATTACCCTAATAACCTACCCACTGCTACATGTACCCACACACAAGACACGCATATTATACTGAAAAACTGGGAAATTATACACTGTTTGTGTACTGTCTTCCATATTCACACACACACATATGCACAAAACTGAGAACAGTTGTGCACTGTTTTCTCATTTTGTACATACACACACATGCAAACTTGGGACACACCCTATAGCCTATGTTCTCTACACACACACACATGGTTACACTCTACCAAAGCCTGACAACACATTATGACTTGTAAATGCTTAACCATGCCATGTTGTTCATTAACCTTTAATTTCAGTCATTAGCCTACACTTCACATGTTATCCACAACACCCTATAGCTACTGTTGTATAATTCACACATAATTCCTGTTTTCCTAATATCCACACACACTCATATGTCACTCACACACACTCATACACACACACATGCCATATGTCACTCTATCTCTATCTCTCTCTCTCTATATATATATATATATATTATATTTTATATTTTATATATATATATATATATATATATATATATTTATATATATATATATATATATATATATATATATATATATATAATCTCTAATTTGTTGGATAAATGTGGAATATGTAATATATATGTATATGTAAGTTGCCTATATTATTTAGTATATATAATGTGTGAAAACATATGTATTGCCAATATAGGTTGCCTATGGTATGTAGCCTATGGGATATAGCCTATGTAGCCTATGTGTATTGGCATGAATACACTTGTGACTTGTGTGATTGATGGCTTGTATGGCCTTGTGATGATGTGTGCTTGCTAGAATAGACTGGCTAGGCTTAGTGAGACTTGTTTGGGTTAGGCTTGACCTAGTTGACCTAGTTTGACTAGTGTGGTTGACTAGAGTTGACCAAGTGTTGACTATAGTCTAGTTTGACCTAGACAGCATGTAGATGCATTGTACATTTCATTTATCATCTCCGTATATATCTTGATTTGTGTTGCTCTGAATAGGAGTCAGATACCTCATCCCGGACAGTATACTCATTTCATACATTCAGATACCAGGCGAGTACATTCTCTGATCATTTCATAACTTACTTAGGATTATATTCATACTCTAGATTACCTTATTTGATGCTGTCATGATATTATCAGGGATTGGTACTATATGGATCCCTACATTGAGATGTTATCCCCCTCGGGAGCATCGGATACTTCATGTCATGTATTTCATGTACATCCTGTATTCCTCGCTCTCATGTTATTCATGTTTCTCATGTGCTTCATGTACGTTCATGTACGCTCGTGTACTCTCATGTTCTCTCATGTACGGTCATGTTTCTCATGTACTTCATGTGTAACCTATACTTTATGTGTACCCCTTCATGGGCCTTCATGTGGAATTCATGTGTACTCAGTTTTGAGCCCTCATGTATACTTCATGTATACCCATTTATGGGCTTCCATATGAAAATCATGTGCATAACATAACTTGTCTGGATCCTTGTATATTGATTGGGGTATGGGAGAGTATAAATAGTCATATGAATAATTCCAAAGTAGTATAACCATGTGAGCCTCTTTAGTATATTCATGTGCAAATCCAGCCGTTCACATGTCGACTTTGTACTCTACATCACTAGTCACCGATAGTTCTCTACTTATAGTAGTTATTTCTATTACAGTTCTCTCTTTACATCATGTACATTCTTTCAGTTTTCATGTATCGTACTCTTTTGTATGTTTATATTTTCTAACCTGCTATGATCTGTGTAAGATGTATTGTGCTCGCTTCGTCCTGACTGGATATATTAAAATTTTTATAGAGGATGATGAGGAACCCTGTACCCCTTACTATAGAGCTTGCCTAGATGACCCTTGCAACCTGAACCCCTGGAAAGGTTCAGGCAGCTGCTGAGGATGATACCCGTACATAGTATAGATAGTCTAGACTGTTCTTTCTTTTCATGTTAGTTGTCTTCTTCAATTTCAGAGTTGTATTATTATGGAGATGTTGAGACTTGTGTTTGTTGACTTGATTTATTTCACTTCTGTTTGTACCTCAGTTTTGAGGATTTCCTTATCTATTCTATCGTGCTATATTCTACCCTAGATTGTGATTGAGTTGTACCTTCAGTAACTTGGCCTCCAGTTGGAGAGTATTTTATATTGTGTTAATTATGTTCATAACCTAGAACAGCCTTCTACCGTCGACACTGTGGCGTAGGCTGGACGTAACCACTTCTCGTGCCCCTACACTGGGTGTAGGTCATGACAAGGCGGTCTCAGATTTGAGAAGTATTAAACTTGACCCTGGACACTAGAAGTAGAATGATTGTGTGAGATGTCAGTTCGAGTCGAGTCTTGTATGGTCATTGGATAACTTGTACAAGGTGAGTTATGTTTCTCGAACGGTGACCCAGGCGGCCAACGGAACCGTTTCGATTGAGACATTATTAGCAGTGCTGGATGACCGCACGGGTTAGACGGGAACTTGCAGCATAGCTTGCTACTCGCGCTGGCAAGGGACGTCCGTCTAACAAATGCTATGGTGTCCTGGATAGCACTGGGTGCTAGTGACTAATTCATATAGATGAGTCGACATGGGCGGCGATCTACGTCTATGCCTTTGGATTGAGTCGAGTATGGTGTACACTATATTAATGAGTCGAGTCGAATGCGTGCACGATCGGAAGACGATGTTTGGGCCTAAGATTTGGCTGCAATGAAGACACTGTGCTTCGACACGAGATATAGCGTCAAGTCTTAAGTTGTCGACATATAAGTTGCATAAATTAGATTTGAGTCATCTTGAGTTTAAGTCAGAAAATACCGCAAGGCAAAGTCGGTCGAGTGACACTTAGTCTACAAGTCTTGATTTGGGTCAGTTGGTGATTAAAGTAGCAAGTACCGCGAGGCGACAATATGTCACGCCCCGATTCAATAGAATCGATAGTCGTCCCCCGGGCGTGATGCCGTGCAAGCCTAAGTTGCGCTTACACAAGGCGGTTCATAAGGTTATCCGAAACAACAGCATATATAAGAGTACGCAGAGAAATTGAACACATTCATTTAGAGAAGGAACTTGCATTTTCATTGATAATAAGTATATTACAGACTCGATTACAAAAGAGGCCTCGCGGGCTTACAACCGACATCGATGAGATAGACATTCCATACATTTACATCCCTTTTTACAAACATCAAAATGACTCTCTAAGACCTGGGATCGGCGAGAGTCTGTGACTCATGATGCAGTTGGGTCGGAGTCTTCAAAATATTGCAGAACTAGCCTTCGCTCTAGCAAGGCTTCAAAATAAAGGAGCGTCGCCTTCAGTTCCTTAGCACGCTATCCTGGTCCCGAGTACCTGTTGAGAGCGAGGGTCAGCACTTTACACTTCGTGCTGGTGCGTGGCAATTTAAATCCCGTGCTCTCATTTGTTGAAGAATTCAAGTGAGCGTGTATACAAATCTTTAATGAAGTTTCTAGCCATCCTACTCAATTCAAACTTATATTTGAAGGCACAACCGTATAATGACAATAGATCTTACCCCCGGCAGAGCGTGCCGTCGTAGCGTAAACTTACCATGTTCTTCCCTGTCATGTTTGTATTAAAGGTTCGTAATTGAGTACGTTCGTGAAGGTCACTGGCACGACAAGCCATCCTGGACATATAGCTTGGTAGACAGGATCCTTTCAGCGCAGGTAGCGAGCCCCGTTGAAAGCCCCTGCCTACTGTGGCATGCATCCGGCATAGCTATCCGTGTTTCTTCCTAGGCCGGAACGGTCCCGTGGCCCCGGGATGCCGTCCGAAGAAACAATCGCCCTTGTCGACAAGTTGTCCATGACCGTGCTAAGTTAATTGTTATTTTAAGGCACATCTTATAGAATCGTTGCGACATTCATTTACTCGATTCATCCATCCTTAGCACGGTTCTATATGATTTTGATAACTGCAGGCACGATAATATTCTATGACAAGCATCTGTATATTCGTGTTTCGTGGGACATCGTGTAGCCGTTCATTTGAAATATCATTCATGTCGTTGTATTACATCTACTATTAGCACATGCATAGTATTGATAATGTATTAGAGAAGAGGGTCGAGGGAAGAAGGGTCAGCCACTCACCTTAGTATTTACTTGAGGCGAGAAACTGGTTGGCCGCGCTAGACGTTGCCTACGCGATCACCTGAAATCGCACAAGCAACCGATTAGAACACTGTGTTATTCAAGGAAATTCGATACGAATGCGAAGTTCGAAACGTAAGCCATGAAAACCATCGAAAACATTCACGAAAATGCATTCAGAAAACAAAGCCAAAACCAACGCAAGCGGCGTGAAAAGCAGAGCAACGGGAGGTCTCTCCCGACTCAGCCGCAGAGTCAATCCTTGAGGCGCAGCCCGCTGAATATGGGACTTGGTTCCGAAGAAGCCATTCCATAACGGGGAATGGATCTTAATTCAACCGTTCCCGTTCGATCGATTCGATCGATCCCGACCTATCGGTCCCGACCGAGTCGATAGCGACAGTGTTCCTTTCTCGCGCACCCCGTGGACGAACAACGGGGCACGATGTAGGGACGGGGCACTACACAATATGGTTAAGTCACACTGAGTTTGCGAGGCACGACACATTGGACTTGTAGCACGGTCAAGTAGAAATTGGGTACTATCGTGTAGTCGCGTCTCTGATTATGTGCCGAAAGGCAAGCACGACTTGATATATTAATGTTGTTGGTACGAGAAGGGTCTAAAGGCAAAGTATGTGTTGGCGTTGTTGTTGCAAGCACGGGATGGTCTAGAGACACAAAATCGGTTAAGACGTCTGTCCTAAAACTGATCCTAAGGCAAGAGTAGATAGACAATCATAAAGGGACTATCATAAAGGGACTGTTACACAAAAGTAAATGAACGTGTCAGTTTTGTATGGGTGGACGAGAAGTTCATTCCACCAGTACAGTTGAGTACTGACACCCACACAGTTTTCATGTGCAGGCACAGGTAGAAGCTCGTGGCATGGAGCTCGCTTGGATGCGTCGTGGCTGTTTGCCATTAAAAATATCAAGAACAAGAATTACAGATTAATTGAACTTGATTGCAAACTCGCTTGTACAAGAGAAAGCCTAGAAAGAAATCCTAGGAAATAATCTAAGTACAATTGTTTAGTATTTTATTCTGGAAGGCGACGATGGAGGCTCGAAAAAGTGTAGCAACTCTGCCTTACTCCTTGGAATATCTAACATGGTGCTTGCTCTTGAAGAAATTGCCCTTCGTAGGTTGCCAAACTTTTGCATGGGTGTGGTACCCTGCTATTTATAATGATAGATATCTTGAGCCGCATAGATGGCCACGTGACCACGTGGCTACAATAGCAGACAAAGACCTGCTCTTTGGCCGCCAGCTGGTGACTTGTTGAGATTTTTTTTGCAGCAAATCTGGGTGGTTGAGACTTGGTTAGCCTGCCACGTGTCCTATCGCAGGATAGGATCAATCTGCTTGAGTCATTTTGAGCCACATAGGTCTTTTAGTGTTTGGCCATAATGGGCCGAATAAGACTCATGCGGCTTAGGTAGCTGTCTCCCTTAATCCGCATGTAGCTTGGAGGCTTTTGAGCCGCATAGATTCTATATTCTAGGCCGCATAAAGCTCATGTGCCTCAGGTTGCAGTCACCTTTGGCCGCATGAAGTGCATAGATTGAGTCGCATAAGGTTCATGCGGCTCTGGCCGCATGACTATGTCCAGGCACGTGGACCCTGTGTCTGGCGAAATAATATTTTGTCTGATCATGTCTTATCTTTTTTTGTCAAAGTGTCAGAGCTGTCAGTTTTGTCAGTGTTGACAGAGTTTGTCAGCTTTATCAGAAGGGCTGATCAGCTTGGCCACATAAGTAACTCTTTATTTTGCGGCTCAAATCATTCTGGTTGCTTTTAATATATATAATTCGAGATAGTGAAGATGGGCCGCAGGGGGCATGCCGAGTCTGTTATGCGGCTCTTCTTTATGCGGACCAATTTGGCCCAAAGTACTCATGCGGTCAGTTGTGATCCGATGAACCCCATATTTTCTATGCTTCTACAGTGGCACGAAGTTCCTAGGCGATTCGAAGCATGCGTTCGCGTGGTGTCAAGACTAATACGGGACATAATGTATGGATGTAGCCATCTGAAGCATCCGCTGGCTCAAGACTTATATTGAGAGATGAGAGAGAGCTGAGTGACTTATAATATGAGAAGAGTGAGCTTGAGAGATTGTAATCTTGGCCTTGAGCCCCATTGAAATCCTTGTTTCAATATCAATAAAGAGCCTCTTTTGAATGACTTAAGTTTTGCTTTAAATTTCTGCTGCTATTAATCAATGTCTCTGCTTGGGACTTCTGTGCGATGACCCTATCGCAGCCGCTGTAATCGGCCGTTATGGATCCCGTCTTGAACGAGCGTAATCTAGGCTCGTGCAGCATCACGCCTTAGCGAGGACGATCGCTCCTGCGGGAGCGGGACGTGACAGAGATCTCATACCAATTGGAAGATAGATTCCCAATACAAACTCCCTAGATTTAGATTCCCTTTAAGCTCCAAGTGTCAAAAGGCTCCAAATGCTCCCAAGCTAGTCAATAGAGCCTTCTTCTCTCCAAGGAGAAGAGAATGAAATTGGTTTGAAGGAATTTGGAGACAATTTGAGAGTAGGAGAAAATTTGGGGAAGAACGTGTCACGACCCGCACCCTAGAGTAAGGGCACGAGAAGTGGGTACGTCCAGCCTACGCCGCAGTGTCGGCGGTAGAACGTTGTCCTAGGTCACAACATCTAACAATATAATGCTAAGCAGTTTATACTCACCGAATGGGGGTAACATAGCAGAATGTAAACTCAATCACAACTAAGGAAGAAGAAGAACGATATGATATAGAACTCAAATGAAATACAGATTATCAGAAGAGTCTAAGTGTCTAAGATAACATATCAGCAAACATCCAGAATACAAGGTCTCAACTACAGAGTATGAAAGAATATATACAATCCAGATCTCAAAGACAAAAATAAAGCCTAACTAAACTAGTCTAGGCAGTAGGGGTAATGTCATCAGCTAAAGTTGGGTCCTCCTGAGAGTCCAGCTCACAAGTGTCGTCTAGGGCTGTCCCATAGAAGGTGTCAACACCAGCCTCATCCTCGTCCTCTGTAAACATTCAATGGTGCCTAAGCAGGACGGAGCGACACAATACATCTCAATAGTTTATAGCAGGTTAGAAAATATAATCATACAGTAAAGTAAGATACAGGATCTGAAAGAAAGTATTAAATGTAAACAGAGAGAGAACTGTAATAGAAATATCTACTATAAGTAGAGAACTAACAGTGGCTAGTGAGTCAAAGTACAATATAGATATGTAATGGCATAGGACGATTCTGATGCTACACTACGGAAGGATTCTGATGCTACATTACTTGGATATTATCCACATATCCACTTCTACTCTTCCGTACCCCCAATCAATACACAAGGATCCAGCCAGGTTATGTTATGATTCATGTAACGGCCCCCGAAGGGTGGTACATGATAGTCCCATAAATAGAGATTCTAGAAAAGCCCATAAATGGGGGGATTCAAGGAAGACTCTGTGATCATGAGAGTACATGTCACAAGTAATTCAATGAACCATGAAGCATAGTGATACACAATATAAGTGAAACACACAGAAGATGTAGTATCCGATGCTCCCTGAGGGGATAACATCTCAAGAAATGATCCATATAGTACTAATCTGTGTGACCAACGTGACAGTATCAAGTAAAGTAATTTAAAGCATGAGAATAATTCTAACAGGACATGAAATGATCAGAGAATGTACTCGCATGTATTCTGAATGTCTAAAGTAAATCACTACCAAAATAAGTAAATTACCGACGGACAATTAGCGACGGAAATATTCAGTCGCCGTTAGCGACGGCTTCGTGGCCGCTCGCCGACGGATTACCGACCACACGCCTTTACATTTTTTTATTTTAATTTTAGGGGGAGGAAAGGTTGCACATCCGTCGCTAAGGTGTCGGAGATATAGCGACGGAACCCCGGTCGTCGCTACTCAGTTGATTATTTGGCAGAAATTGTGTAGAAAATTGGCGGGTCATTTCTTTGACTACGTAGCGATGGATATTCAGTCGGCAAGTACCAAAAATAGCGACTACCGGGCGACGGGTTATAAGTCGTCGCTAGTCCGTCGCTAAATATACGTTCCAGACTTTAAATGAAACGGCGGGGGAAACTTTTCGTATTCCCCCTAAATTCACTCTCTTTCCTCTCTCTCTCTCTCTCTTCCGCGGCTTCGGTGATCGGCGTCGGTGTCGGCGTCGGCGTCCTCTCCCTTCTCTCTTCTGAAGGTAATCCCCTCTCTCTCTCTCTCGCGTTATCGTATAGGGGCAGCAGGGGCGGCGGGATTGGGGCGGGGGCGTCGGAGGCTGGGCGGAGGCGTCCGGGGCTGGGCGGCGGGCTTGGGGCTGGGGCATCGTGGGCTGGGCAGCTGGCATGGGTCGGGGCTGGGCGGTGGGCTTGGGGTGGGGGCGTCGGGGGCTGGGCGGCGAGCTTGGGGCTGGGGCGTCGGGGGCTGGGCGGTGGGCTTGGGGCGGGGGCATCGGGGGCTGGGCGGCTGGCTTGGGTCGGGGGCTGTGCGACGGGCTTGGAGCGGGGGCGTCGGGGGCCTGGGCGGCGGGCTTGGGACGGGGGCGTCGGGGGCTGGACGGCGGGCTTGGGGCGGGGGCGTCGGGGGCTGGGCGGCTGGCTTGGGGCTGGGGCGTCGGAGGCTGGATGGGGTCGTCGGGGGCTGGGCTGCGGGCTTGGGGCGGGGGCATCGGGGGCTGGGCGGCGGGCTTGGGACGGCGGCGTCGGGGGCTGGGCGGCTGGCTTGGGGCGGGCTTTGGTCGGGGGCGGCGGGAGGCTTTGCTTCTCAAATTCAACTGAGTTTATATATTGGCTAAATAATGTGTTATCCACATTGGGTGTTATCTATTAGTTTGGTGGTTTTTGGATTAGTAAATGTGAATATGGGGTTTAGATTAATGGTGTATATGTTCACTGTCTCAAGGACAGTGCAAGTTCTATCAGTTGTGTGCTTCTATATAGATGTATATCTATACATCTAGCTGTGATATACATATGTGTATGTGACAATCTCAGTTAGCGACGGACTAGTGACCGGTTAGCGATTGATATTTCCAGCTCCATTTGCATTAATCTACGGTAAGACATGGTGATCAGGACATAGTCCCTACAGCCATTCGACTGGCGAGGTAGAAACTATGTAGCCGTAGATAAAGTTAACTGTCCTCCGACCTTCATCCTGTAGGAACCCTAGAGGGGGGGTGAATAGGGTCAAGCTAACTAATCAAGCACTTAGCACAAGCTAATTGGCAATTTAAAAATATAAGTGCAAGAGAAGAAGCAAACACAATACCGACACCCGATGTATCCTGGTATCCTCCTAAGAGGCAGTCCAGTCCCGGAACTCTCTCCGGCTTTAATCCACTATTTGAGTAAATAGTTACACACGAGTTTGGATCCGAAGAACTCGCCAACTTCAACACGAGTTTGGATCCGAAGAACTCGCCAACTTCAACCGAGAGTTTGGATACGAAGACTCTCCAACTTCAACCGAGAGTTTGGATACGAAGACTCCCCAACTTCAACCTTTCACAATAGGTTTTGATCTCCTTACAATAGGATGAAGATCTTACTTTTCAACTCAATAACTCTAACACAATTTATGGATGGCAAATGAAAGCTTTGTAGAGTTGTATATGGATAAGCTTTGGTGGTTTAGGAATTTTTAGGCTCAAAGCATCAACCTTGAATGAAGGGGGTTCAAGGCTATTTATAACCAAAGCAAAGGAAAGTGCAATAATGCAACTTTCTCAGGCTGACGGATCATCCGCCGGATTTCTGCGGAAATCCGCCGGATCATCCGCCTGAATAGTCCAACGGCTATAAAAAGAGCCGTTGGGATCAATCGTTCGTAAAATCCGACCGTTGGAATGCAAACGGTCATATAGCGGAAAATCCGTCGGAATTCCGCGGTTTTCTGCCGGATAATCCGATCACTCACAGAAGGTATTCTGTGAGACCATTCGGATCTTCCGCCGGATTTCCGCGGAGATCCGCCGGATTATCCGCCAGGATTCCGAAGATTGTCCTGGGTTATTATCTACCCTAGCTTTCGATTTTGCCATCCATTTCTTGTGTTTACAATGGTTCCTAAGACTCATTACAGACTCCAGATATACTGTAGCAGGTGCAGGCTTCTTCAGAGTCTTGAAATGATGATGGCATGGCTTGGCTTCTTCCTTTGATAGGTGCTGGCTTTTTCCCTTGGCGGCAGCTGTCCAGCGGAACCCCCGGTGCGTGGCTCCAGAGATATCGTCGGGTGGTTCAGAGAAATCTTGTGGGATCCGTCGTCTTTGGCCCACCATGATTTCTTCATTGCATATGTCCACGTTGATCTTGCTTATTGCTTTTCTGCATGTACATGTTAGACGAACAAAGCAATATCCATAGTAGCAAGTATGATAAATTAAAGCACATTAGGACTATGCAAAGTTTAAGTATAAGTGCTAAGGTGATGGCATAAATGTTAGTGATATCAGAATGATTAAACTTAATTGAATGACCACAATCAAAAACATAGTTTTGATTTTGGCAACCCAATTAAATTTAAGATAGATAAGCTCATATCACTAAGATGTAAACCAATGGGCACATATCACCAAAGATATAAGTATAAGTAGAAATGCTATAGTGATAGTATGAAGATTAGTGATAATGAAATGCTAAACTTAACCTATTAACCATATTCAAAAACATGATACAATCATTGGGCCAACACATCCCTCGGCAATGATGATATGACAACCTATCACTATATCTTATATAGTAGTAGATGATGTCTTAGTATTACATTATGTGAGTTCATCTTGATTCTGTTATATCCTTCAGATACTAGATACGATAAGAACATATACAACACGATATGTATACAGAATATAGATGATTCACACTAATGTATGCTAGAATAAATTTTGGGTTGTGTTCTGAGCCATCCGTTCTTACACTTAAAACACATAGGAATTAGTAGTGTGAGAGCGCCGGAGAGAGTGAGAGCGCCGGAGGGGGGGAGGAGAAAGAGAGAGAGAGAGTAAAATAGTATGACATGGTGAAGTAGTAATGTATTTTGGCTCCAGTTCTATCTTCATTTGCATTAATCTACGGTACGACATGGTGATCAGGACATAGTCCCTGCAGCCATTCGACTAGCGAGGCAGAAACTATGTAGCCGTAGATAAAGTTGACTGTCCTCGGACCCTCATCCCTCGACAATGATGATACGACAACCTATTACTATATCTTATAAAGTAGTAGATGATGTCTTAGTATTACATTATGTGAGTTCATCTTGATTATGTTACATTCTTCAGATACTAGATACGATAAGAACATATACTACACCATATGTACAGAACATAGATGATTCATACTAATGTATGCTAGAATGAATCTTGGGTTGTGTTCTGAGCCATCCGTTCTCACACTTGGCAAAAAATCAAATTTTTTATACTTTATCGACTTTCGAAAATGTACTCAAATTACATGATGGTTTCTTTAGTTAGCTTGCTTATGTTACAATTATATTATTTGTGACTATCGATCTTACCAGATGGCACCCATGACCCGAGGAGCGGCACGTCGTTTGAGGGAAACAGTGAATGCTGAGGTGGCTCCTCCTACAGTTAAGGAGGAAGTGCCACCGGTTGCTAGTGAGACTGGAAGTTCTATTCATCCAGCACCGGTAGCTAGAGAGACCGGGAGTTCTATTCATGCAGCACTTGCAATGGACGACATCTCTCCTCACGCCAAAGATCTTACTTTTTCGAGGTGGTTGCGTGATCGTATCACTGAGCGTTTGCGTGAGCTGCGTGGTTCTCATTAGCTATTAGTACTTATTTGTATTGGACTATTTATATTGGGTTATTTTTGTATTAGACTATTTGTATTGGACTACATATATGAATTAGTACTGTGTCAATCTCTGGATTGTATTGGACTACGACACGGTGATCAGGACATAGTCCCTGCAGCCATTCGACTGGCGAGGCAGAAACTATGTATCCATAGATAAAGTTGACTGTCCTCCGACCCTCATCCCTCGGCAATGATGATACGACAACCAACAAGAGAGGATACTCTGAGAGATCCATCTGAGTAGGACGTATACTCTGAGAGATCACCTTTACAAGAATGATATCAGTAGTGGGATTGAGTGTTAGAGGAGATATTATCGGAGTATACGTCCTACTCAGATGGGTCTCTCACCGTTACTATTTTTTTCTGACAGCACGGTGGATGTGCTCCGTCAACAGATTCCTGCTCCGAGCCAAAACTTTGCCTCGGAGCTCAAGTGGACATCCTTCGTGTAGAGCTCGAGTGAGAGGTTCCTGACAGCATGGTTGTCTCCTTTGTCCAAGTATCCGTGCTCATCCCACATTGGTTGTGGGACGAGCACGGATACTTTAACAAAGGAGACCACCATGCTGTCAGGAACCTCTCACTCGAGCTCTACACGAAGGATGTCCACTTGAGCTCCGGGACAAAATTTTGTCTCGGAGCAAGAATCTGTTGACGGAGCACATCCACCATGCTGTCAGAAAAAATTAGTAACGGTGAGAGACCCATCTGAGTAGGACGTATACTCTGATAATATCTCCTCCAACACTCAATCCCACTACTGATATCATTCTTGTAAAGGTGATCTCTCAGAGTATACGTCCTACTCTGATGGATCTCTTAGAGTATACTCTCCGGTTGGGTTGTGTTCTGAGCCATCTATTCTCACACTTAAAATACATATGAATTAGAACCCAGGGATTTGATTCTGTATTTTGTATTTTGGTTTCTGTATTTTGGCTGCAGCTCTATTTGCATTAATCTACGGCACGATATGGTGATCAGGACATAGTCCCTGCAGCCATTCGACTAGCGAGGCAAAAACTATATAGCCGTAGATAAAGTTGACTGTCCTCTGACCCTCATCCCTAGGCAATGATGATACGACAACCTATCACTATATCTTATATAGTAGTAGATGATGTTTTAGTATTATATTATGTGAGTTCATCTTAATTCTGTTACGTTCTTCAGATACTAGATACGATAAGAACATATACTACACCATATGTACAGAACATAGATGATTCACACTAATGTATGCTAGAATGAATCTTGGGTTGTGTTCTGAGCCATTCGTTCTGATCAAGCATCTTCCTTCTCCTCTCCTCCACCATGGCTCTGAACCCATCTGCTCCTCCCTACTTTCCTTCTTCTTATTTGACTCTCTCAGCCACATATGATATCCAGCTCGAGTGTAGAGTCGGGGGAGAAGAAGTGGGCAGGAAGAGGAGGGGGAAGCAGCACAGCCGACGGCATGACCCGGAGGAAGTACAGAGGTTTTCTTCAACATTCGTAGGAGAACTATAAGGATATATCTTTTCACAATATGTCACCTTGTCAAAGACCCTTCATGTGAATATCATGTTACCACGGTGTCAGAATACTAACATGTCATAAGTTTTTAAGCCGTGTGTTTTGACATAATCCTCCCAACTCTTTCCTCATATGTAGTAATCTTGCATTATTACATAGCAGGAAAGAGTTTGGAGGATTATGTCAAAACACACGGCTTAGAAAATTATGACATGTTAGTCTTCTGACACCGCGGTAACATGGTTGTCACATTAAGGGTCTTTGACAAGGTGATATGTTATGAAAAGATATATCCTTATAGTTCTCCTACGGATGTTGAAGAAAACCTCTGTACTTCCTCCGGGTCATGCCGCCGGCTGTGCTGCTTCTCCTTCCTCTTCCTGCTTACTTCTTATACCCCGACTCTACACTTGAGCTGGATATCATATGTGGCTGAGAGAGTCAAATAAGAAAAAGGAAAGTAGGGAGGAGTAGATGGGTTCAGAGCCATGGTGGAGGAGAGAAGAAGGAAAATGCTTGATCATAACTTGAGGTGGAAAAGTTGTGACATTGATAGCGTGAGAGAGGAAGAAGGTGAATGGAGGGAGGGAAGTGGCTGCATGCCTTTGGCTCACTCGAGCGGTATTTGTCCTCCGACCCTTATCCCTCGGCAATGATGATACGACAACCTATCACTATATCTTATATAGTAGTAGATGATGTCTTAGTATTACATTATGTGAGTTCATCTTGATTCTGTTATATCCTTCAGATACTAGATACGATAAGAACATATACTACACCATATGTACAGAACATAGATGATTCACACTAATGTATACTAGAATAAATTTTGGGTTGTGTTCTGAGCCATTCGTTCCCATACTTGGCAATTAAGCCATTCGACTGGCGAGGTAGAAACTATGTATCCGTAGATAAATTTGACTGTCCTCCGACCCTCATCCCTCGGCAATGATGATACAGCAACCTGTCACTATATCTTATATAGTAGTAGATGATGTCTTAGTATTACATTATGTGAGTTCATCTTGATTCTGTTATATCCTTCAGATACTAGATACGATAAGAACATATACTACACCATATGTACATAACATAGATGATTCACACTAATGTATGCTAGAACAAATTTTGGGTTGTGTTCTGAGCCATTCGTTCCCATACTTGGCAATTAAGCCATTCGACTGGCGAGGCAGAAACTATGTATCCGTAGATAAAGTTGACTGTTCTCCGACCCTCATCCCTCGGCAATGATGATACGACAACCTATCACTATATCTTATATACTAGTAGATGATGTCTTAGTATTACATTATATGAGTTCATCTTGATTCTGTTATATCCTTCAGATACTAGATACGATAAGAACATATACTACACCATATGTACAAAACATAGATGATTCACACTAATGTATGCTAGAATGAATTTTGGGTTGTGTCCTGAGCCATTCGTTCCCATACTTGGCAATTAAGCATGTGAAATAGAACTAATTATGTTTAGTTTGTCCTACGATACAGATTTTCACATCCAAATTGAAATGGATCGTTACTTCGTTGATCGTACATGGATGTACTAGCGGATCAACCTCCTGGATCATAGGTACTTATAAGTATTGACCGTATCGGATTAGTATCGATCTATCATTTTGGTATGGGCCGTATCGGTTGGTATTGGTCTTAGCGAATTGGTATCGTCCTATCCGATATGTATCGGCCGTATAGCTAGGATTCATATTGGTCTTATCGATTTGGTATCGGTCATATCCGATAGGTATCGGCCGTGTTGGATTATTATATACCATTTCGGATTAGTATCGTGGAAGGTTTAGTAACAACTGTACTTGGATTTCTCTCTTCTAAAGCTAGATTACTATTGCAAGAGAGTCACGGGAGCGTAGATTGCCAGTTACAGAACATACATACTTTCTTTTCAATCTTGCTTTTCCTGATGGAAAAGGAAGCATGTATGTTACTGTAACTGGCCAATCACGATATGGTGATTCTCTTGCAATGGTATTCTAGCTCGAGAAGAGAGAAATCCAAGTACAGTTGTTACTAAACCTTCCACGATACTAATCCGAAATGGTCTATACTAATCCAACACGGCCGATACCTATCGGATATGACCGATACCAAATCGATAAGGCCAATATGAATCCTAGCTATTTGGCCGATACATGTACATATCGGATATAGGACGATACCAATTTGTTAAGGCCAATACCAATATGATACGTCCTATACCAAACCGATAGACCGATACTAATCTGATACACTAGATACTAAGTACATCCGGCCTATACCAGCGGATCCACCAATTACTGCACGATAGGCCCAACGACTCCAGTTACATCCGGTTATTGGTGAGTACATGATTACATAGTAATTCTGTTAGTTATGTGATACAGATTTTTACTCTCTCATGCTACCAACGTCATAACTTTTCCACTGCTGCTCCCTCTAATGATGATGAACGCAAAAAACCAACGTCACAACTTTTATAATTTGAGTAAATTTCTTTACCCTATATAAAAATTTCTGTTGTCAGAAAGATGGCTCCTAGGACTCGTCGAGGTGGTGCTGCTAGTCGAGGAAGGAGTCAAGGCAAGAAACCCTTGGAGGTCGATACGGAGGAAGTTCCCATCGTCAAACAAGAGTCGGTGACTGTTAAGGAGGAGGTGTTACCAAAGGTCGAGGTCAAGGAAGAACCGATGACCATCAGGGAAGAGATTGCTTCCAAGCTTGAAGTTAAGGAGGAGCCACCGTCAGAGAGTAGTGGCATCGGGACCGACCCTCCTGTCCCTACAGAAGACCTCAACCAGATTGAGCCTTCGTATGCAAAGTGGCTGATAGAATGGTACATGCCTCAACGCAACTATGATCCCTGGCTGTGAGGATTCATCGTCTGACTTGCGGTCTTTGTTGAGGCCAAAGTCGATTTTTCTATGTGTTTTGGAATATTTGTGGAAATTTTAGAATATTTGTGAGAATTTTAGAATATTTGTGGGAATTTTGGAATATTTGTGCTATGATCGGATTATAACGATGGATATTAGGTTACTCTTCAGGATAATTGATGTCTATTTTATATTAATTTGGTTTGGTCTATATGATTCTTGGATAATTGGTGTGCATTAAATTCGTATGTGCATATTTGGCCTATGTGATTCTTTGATAATTGGTGTGCATTATATATTTGGTCTATGTGATTGTTGGATAATTGGTGTGCATTATATATTGGTTTGGTTTATGCATATTTTTGCGAACAGGGAAAGCTCTGTAATTTTTTTTCAAAATATTCTCAGTTAGCGACGGACTAGTGACCGTTGCGCGACGGATATTACCAGTTTCCGACTACTGTTCGACGGCAAATCCGTCGCTAACTGGAGATTTGAAAATGTTTCCAGGTAGCGACGGATGGTCGATGGAATATCCGTCGGCAAAGTTCTGATGGTATATAGTTCGACGGAATAGCGACGTCTTTTCCGTCGCCCTTGTTCTGGAAATACCAAGAATTTCCAGAACATGGTCGACGGATAATCCGTCCCTATTCCGTCGCTAAACCGTCTTTTGTTAGCGACAGTTATCGACGAAATAGCGATGACTCATCCGTCGCCATGGTGCTGGAAATGCCTACCATTTCCAGAACCTGATTGACGAATTTTCCGTCAGCAAACCGTCGCTAATCCGTTATTTGTTATTGACGGCGATCGACGGATTAGCGACGGAACGATACACTCTGATACGATATTACGACGGTTTACCGACGGAACTTTACGTCGCTATTGTCTAAACAGTTCAGTATTAAATACTTGAAATGGACGACAGTCCGTCGGAAAGTAGTCGCTAATGCTTCGTATTGTGAAGTCGACATGCCGTCGCTAGTCCGTCGCTTGACGACTACGTAGCGACGGACCCTTATTAGCAACGAGTTGATTGCCGACGGATATTTTTGGCCAAAATCCGTCAGTGATCGGTCGCTAATAGAAATTCCCGTCGGAATGGCGACGGATCTGGCCGTCGCTAAATCGACAAATTTTGGTAGTGAATATACTGTCCGAGGAGAGATGTCTGGCTCCTATTTAGAACAGCACAAGTCACAACAAGTCTAAAATGATAACAAGATGCAATTCAATGCATTCTAAATGAATCTAGGTCAATCTAGGCCAAAGTTAACTCTTGGTCAACTCTGGTCAACCCTAGAAGTCAAACTAGGTCAACTATGGTCAAACTAGGTCTAACAAGTCTAAATTAGGTCAAACAAGTCATTCTAGGTCCTACCAAGCCTACACTAGTTAACACACACCATTACAAGGCTATACAAGCCTAAACCAAGCCTATCTCAACCATATACCAATATCATAATATAAACTATATGCTATATAAACTTGCATACATTCATTCATGTCTAACTTACATATCAATATACATATATATTACATTCACTTCAACCTACATTATGTATATCACTATCATGCCTAATATATACTACATATGTAGATATACATATATTACATATATATATGCATATATATACATAGGTATATAGAGATGTAGAGAGGGATAGAAAGAGGGTGAAAAGAGTGTCAAGTGTGGGTGAGTGTGGCCTGTGTACAAAGGCAAGTGAAATATGAAGGAGTGTCACTTGAGTGTGTGTGTAAATGAGAGATAGGAAACAGTGAACAGTGAAGTGAATGAGGGAGTGAGATTGTGTCAAGTGAACAGTGAAGGGTGTGTTAGAACTCAGGATGTGTGAGTGTGTGTTGATGAGAAATCATTCTCAGGAAATTTCCTGAAACTGTGACAGGAACACCCCCAAACCCAACTCAGTATTCAGCCTACTGTTACTGTCCAGAACAGTCCCAACATCAACCTCAATGCAAACCCAATACAAAACCAAATCATCCCAAAATTACCATACAAGTAGAACACATATAGGAGAACTATATTAGAATGTAAACATGCAATAAGAAGTATTACATTGGATTAAAATAGATGCCAAATTTCGAATTCCAAACTGGAAAAATACTGAATATGGACTGATACTTAGGTTTCAGAAATTTAGGGGTAAATGTGATTTAAAAATCGAAAACATGTTAAGATAGGAATTTGTTGGTTGGTAAATGTAAGCCCCTTGTGTGTATGTGTCCAACAAGTCATTCGTGTCCAACCAAGTGGACACAGCCGTGTCCAAACCATCCAGAGACTCAAAACAGCAACTGGACACTGAAATTCCAGTGCACCCTTGTACACAAGTGCGCGCGTGTCTAGCACTCGACACAGGATACTTCGTGTCACATGCACACACCCACGTGTTCGCCTAGGATAGGTCTTCGTGTCCAACACCCTGTATCGTGTCCATAGGTGTCGTGTCCAGAGTTCTAGAGCCGTATCCGAAGCCCTAAATCCCGTGTACAGTGTTGTAGAATCCCCTTGCGGGGTCAAGTGTGTGTCCGACACGACATGAGAGCGTCTCCAACTTGGAGGACCTCGTGTCAGTCATTGCCCCAACTCGTGTGTCCAATATCACGTGTCCACGTGTCGTGTCCACTGTGCATTCACACCCGAGTAGCAGGACAGTGCTACCCTCTCGTGCATGGCCGTGTCCACGCATCAAAACACGGCACAAAATGACACAAAAATCGACTCAGTCCTCTAGAAATCAATAAGCCTCATAAAAACAATAATTTCTATTCAAACACTTTTTGAAAACAGCAACATTAAACTCTTAGGGACATTTCCACAAACACCTATTGTAGTGGACTGATACGTGTCCATCTAGGACACAAAATGCCACGAATTTCTAGGGTTAGCTAGGGGACACCTAGATCTAGGTTAATATGCAAAAAATAATAGCATCTATAATAGAGTTTTAGGGATTTACCTATAGGCGTCAAAACTCCTCAAAAGCTCCAAAGAGGGGGTGTTCTCCTTGCTTCCCAAACTCCACCAAATTGTTAGCAAACTGAAAATAAATTACACACGCAGCAAGAATACCTAAATTAGTACCTATTGTAATTTGTTTGGATTAAAAAGGAGTTGAAATGGATTTTCTAGGAATTATTAAAGTTGGGGATTTACCTCTTTTTAAACTTGAGATCTATTTTCAAGGGAGGCTAACCCTAAATGAAGAAGGCATTAAATAGGGTAGGATTCCCTAGGTGGCTGGCCATAGTGGGTTAGGGTTAGGGTTTAGTGATGGGCTATGGGCCTTGGGCCAAGTTTCACAAGCTATGGCTAAGTGATTATCTATTGGTCTCAAAACCATAAGTCATGGCTTATGACTTAACCCTCTCTATTCTAACTCGAGTCTAAAAGGCTAAATCATGGGTTAACTCTAGTTAGACTAGGGTTACTTAACCTAACCAAGGCAGTCACAACTAGGGTTAGCTTCTAGACTACTCTACCAAAGTCAATGCTAGTCAAAGTCAACCTAGTCAACCATCATCCAAAATAATTCCTAAAAATTTCCATAAATTCAAATAAATAATATTAAAATCAAATAAACCCAAAAATAAAAAAATACCCTCAAGCTAAAAAATGATAAATGAAATATCCTAATAACGTGGCTAGGCTCTAGATCACTATCTCTAGGGTTACACTAACAAAACACCAAATCACAAGTCATGATTTTTAAATAGTTTATGATTAAAAATCACCAAAAATTATAATATGAAATAAATATCAATAAATAATAATTATAATTACAAAATTTCAAAATTATCCTCATCTGAAAAACTGGGTGTTACAATCATATCCCCCTTAGAAAAATTTCGTCCTAGAAATTAAAATGTTCATACTCCTTCTAGGTCAAACCCCCACAATCCAAGTCTCATAACTTAAACAAATCATACGATTTAAAAAGGACGACATACATGGTCATGGCATACGGTGGTAGTGAAAGTCTCATCTAGGTATTGTCACGACCCGATCCTAATAATCTGGGTCTAGTCGGATAATGCCAGCCTGTACCGTTGTTGAGACGGCGGCAGTAAGCTATTCTGTAACAGGTAACCATACAACAACACAACTATTTGTCACAACTCAACTTCGGAATTAAACTTTATTAAACTGAAATTTAAATACAAATGAAATTATTCTGAAGGGAAAGTACAGAATTTTGAAATAAACAAAATGCAGAAAATGGAAAATCTATCTATCAGTCTCAGTTCCATCGTCCTCCTGCGGGGACTCTGGCAGCACCACGGGGTACAACTCAGGGTCGTAATATCTGTTGTAACACAGCTCAGCATCCTCAACATCGCCTAAAAATATATCTCCAGTCAGGAGGGAGCAAAGTACAATTCATGCTAATTAAGCAGTTAAATAAGAAATAGAATCATGCAGTTCTAAACAGTTTTAAAACAGGTTTGTTACAGTAGAAAACAATGATTTGAACAGGTAATGACATATGACTGGCTTGGGTTTATTACAGGAGGGATAATAGGTTTTGTTACAGTAGTGGTCATAATCATTACGCTATTCTCCATTCCCCGGTAGTTACAGTACAGTACTCTCGGAGAGAGTTTCGTGTTTGAGTCGTGGTTTAGACATGCAGTAAAACGATTAAGTAAATAACTGTAAACTAACACAAACTATACTTGCCTTAAAAAAATGACTGGAGAGGTGGACGACTCCGAGACGGGAAGTTTAGAGTTGTCCTCGAATTCCTACATTCGAGAGATAGACTCAGCTGTCAGGTTTACCAACTTAGCTATGCTAGTTGTAATCTCTATTTGCGTCCTAGTCCAATTTTAATTATTTAATTAACTAAACACAGAAAAACACGTTTATTATGTGCGTTGATTTAATACGAGGGAAAATATCATTTTAACTTTGAATTTGGGAAAACAACGTCGCTGCCAAGTTATTTATGAAAACTTGGTAATTTATTATAAATATAAATATAAAACTAATTTTTCTTATTTAGTGAGAAATACGTGATTTTTATTTAATATTAAACTCGTCAATTTTAAGTGAGAAAATACTAATTAATTTTGTACGAAAATACTTTTAATCATTTTAATCGTTAAATAATAAAAACACGAAAAACCAGAAAATGACAGGAAAACCTAAGCTATTACAGTCACAGACCAGCCAGCTGGGCTTATGCCCATTACAATTAATTTACATAAATTGAAATAAGAATAAGACTTACGTTAGTCCTAAACTGAAATAGAAATTAAATAGAAACAGAAAATAAATAATAAAAATAAGGATAAAAAGTAAGTCTCAGATAATGGTCCGATCCTCATCTGGCTAATTGCCTCAACGTCCGGGCGGGGCCGGTATCGTTTGCACTTAGCCGGGTCCATTGACCGGTACGGTCGTCACCCAAAAATTAAATATCGAATAAATTCCAAAAATCATTTTAAATTCATTTTGAAAATAATTCAGGATTTACGAAAAAATCGGGCAGCATCTCCTCGTTTTTGGTCAACCCAAAAACTGGGAAAATGGCGCCGATAATTCCTGTAAGTCCCAAACCAGGAAAAAACCCACATTTTATATATATAAAATATCCACAACAATCTACAAAATAATCGGGACGACCCAAAATAGTTTCGGAAGTCCGATTCCAAATCCACAAGTCACAGAACGTTCCCGAAAATTTCCAGAAACTAAAACATACCAAATACCATTCCCGAAATATTCCGAGAATCCAAAACAATTCACGGGACCTTTCCGAAAGTCCCAGAAAATTACGACGTCGCTAATACCGAGTTCCCAAAGGGAATCGGGGACCATTTCATCATCGACAAATAATAATAAAATAGCGGGACAGGGGGTTATACCTCGGGTTGCTCGGCTAGAGCTCTCAGGTGAATATAGAAAGAAAGAAAGGTTGCTCCAAACCAGCGAACAAATTCCCGAAATAGCGCTGAAAATCAACGTCGTCGATGCAACGCCGTAAACTCCAGAAATAGGGCACGACAGATCCAACAGGGAAGACTCGCCAAAGAAAAATGAGCTCGGGGCAGTGCTGATCGGGACGAAAACAGCGCCAAAGGGGCGCGATGCTGACGACAGGACAGCGGGCGGCCGCGGGGAAAGGGCGGCCAGAGATGGTCGACCGCGCAAGGGGGTCGCCGAAGTCGACGCTGGCGCACGCTGGCCGTGAGCTGGCCGGAGGGTGGCAAGGAAGGGGGTGCGCCGGTCGGGCTAGGGCGGCGCTTGGCCGGAACAGCGCGGAGGAAGCGGCGCAGAGGGTGGCCGAACTTCGGTGGACGGCCGAACTCGGAGAAGAGGGCACCGGCGGGGATGACGGCCGAGGAGGGGCGTGGGTTCACTGGTGTGGAAGGGGGTTTGGTGGGAATGGTGAGAAATGGGTTTGGTGAGGGGGAGTTAGAGAAGAAGGAGTTATGAGGGAAAATGGCCTTCTGTGAATTCGTAAGAGTGTGGGAGAAGTGGGAACTAAATAAAGGGGTGATGGAGTGTGAGTGAACGTGTGGTGAGCGTGGATTAAGGGAGGAAGAATAGGTAGTGGGAAGGAAAAAGTCTGCAGGTGGGGTGCTGGTCCTACGGGACCAGCCAACGTTATTATATATATATATATATATTTTTTTTATTAATAAAAACCAAGTCAAAAACCAGAATCTAAAAGAATGGAATTGGGCTCAGGCCTGGGTCTGGGCTCGGACTCGGGTCTGGGTCCGAAAATCAAAGATCCTTGTTATTAATATTTTTTTCAAAATTCTTTTCACTCAAAAATATTTAATAATAATATTAATAATAATAATTTTTGGAAAATGCTAATAATAATAATACTAAACTCTAATTAATAATTAATTACAAAATAATGGGTTTCACAATCTTCCCTCCTTAGAAAATTTCGTCCTCGAAATTAAAGTAAGGTTAGGGATTACCTCAAGTCTCAAACAGGTACGGGTACTGCTCCCGCATCTGGTCTTCTCGCTCCCAGGTCGACTCGCCTGGTGAGTTGTGCTGCCACATCACTCTGACTATTGGCGTCACGGTGTTCCTGGTTCTCTTCTCGCCTCGGTCCAAAATTGCCACTAGTTTCTCCGGTACTGTGAGGCATGGTCCAATCTCCAGCTCTGAATGGTCCAAGATATGGCTCGGGTTCGGGATGTTACGTCTCAGCTGTGAGACGTAGAAGACGTTGTGGACGCCTTCGAGACTTGGGGGTAAAGCCACCCGATAAGCCACTTCTCTAATCCTGTTAAGTATTTCAAATGGACCAATATGCCTGGGGCTCAATTTTTCTGCTCTGCCGAAACGGATTGTTCCTCTGGTGGGCGAGATCTTCACAAATATACTGTCGCCTTCTTCAAACTCCAAAGGCCGTCTGTTGCAATCGGCCCAATGCTTCTGTCTGTCTTGGGCTATCCTGAGCTTGTCTCTAATCATTCTCACCTTCTCTGCTGCTTCGGTCACCATCTCGGGTCCAAGCAACACACGTTCTTCGACGTCGTCCCAGGTAAGAGGGGTGCGACAACGACGTCCATAGAGTGCCTCGAACGGTGTCATCCCGATGCTAGCTTGGTAGCTGTTGTTCTAAGAAAACTCTACCAAGTGCAAATGGTCTTCCCAAGACCCTCCAAATTCCAGGACGCAGGATCTCAGCATATCTTCTAGCGTCTGGATTGTTCTCTCCGATTGCCCATCAGTCTGAGGGTGGTAGGCGGTGCTAAACTTCAGTTGGGTCCCCAAGCTGTCATGCAAACTCTTCCAAAAATAAGATGTAAACCTGGTATCTCTGTCAGATACGATACTTACCGGAACTCCATGAATCCGGTAGATGTGCCGTATGTACAGTACTGCCAACTTCTCGGTGGATAAACCAACCTTGAAGGGGATAAAGTGAGCTGACTTCGTCAGTCGGTCCACTATAACCCAGATGGCATCCTTCCCTCCTTGGGATCGAGGCAGTCCCGATAAAAAATCCATTGTTATGTGCTCCCATTTCCACTCTGGAATGTTAAGCGACTGCAATAATCCTGCTGGTCTCTGCCTGTTGGCTTTAACTTGCTGACAAATTAAACATCTAGCCATATACCTGGATTCATCCTTCTTCATTCCGTACCACCATACTATAGTTTGCATATCCCGGTACATCTTGTTGGCTCCAGGGTGTATGGAATACTGCGATTGGTGCGCTTCTTGCATCAGCTCGTTCCTCAGTTCGCCAGTTGGTACACACAGCCTCATACCATTCTTCAATGCTCCGTCGCTGGCGATTGAGAATCCTTCAAGTGTTCCTGCCAGCACTTGGTCTCTGAGTTTGCAAAGCGTCTCGTCTTAGAATTGTGTCTCCTTGATCTTGTCCATAAGACTCGAACGTACTTGCAACTGCATCAATGATGATTCAGCTCCTGGTACGATGGTTTCTCTTCTAAGCTTCTTCATCTCTTCCTCGGACAGTACAATTTCCAATCCAAGCTTCTCTATGTCCTCCAGCAAATGGCGCTCCTTGGTCAAGAATATCGCCATTGGGTAACGACTACGTGCATCTTCAACAACATTAGCCTTACCCGGATGGTACTGCAGGTTGATATCAAAATCCTTCATCAGCTCCAGCCATCGTCTTTGTCTCATGTTCAGCTCCTTCTGAGTGAAAACATATTTCAGACTTTTGTGGTCCGTAAATATTTCCACTCTCTCTCCATACAGGTAGTGCTTCCATAGCTTCAAAGCAAATATCACCGCTGCAAGCTCCAAGTCATGTGTGGGGTAGTTCTTCTCATGAGTCCATAATTGTCTAGATGCATAGGCAATCACTTTCCCGTGTTGTTGAAGAACGCAGCCCAGTCCTTTTCCGAAAGCATCACTATAGATTGAAAAACCACCAGTACCTGCGGGTAGCGCAAGTATCGGCGCAGTTGTGAGCCTCTTCTTCAGTTCCTCAAAAGCTGACTGGCACGCTTCAGACCATATGAACTCCTCGTTCTTCCTGGTAAGCTTCGTCATTGGCTCCGCAATCTTGGAGAAATCCTTCACGAACTTCCGATAGTAACCAGCTAGTCCCAAAAAGCTCCTGATCTCTGCAACCGAGCTTGGTACAGTCCACTTCTCAATAGCAGCTATCTTCTTTGGATCCACCGAAATTCCTTTTCCTGTGACAACATGGCCCAAAAATTTCACCTTGTCTAAAAAGAATTCACATTTGGATAGCTTACCATAGAGCTTCTTCTTCCTCAAGGTACTCAGCACTTTCCTCAAGTGCTCTTCATGCTCTTCCTCCGTCTTCGAGTAGATCAGTATGTCATCGATAAAGACAATAATAAACTGATCCAGATATTCATGGAAAACCTTGTTCATGAGGTTCATGAATACCGTGGGAGCATTCGTCAGTCCAAACGGTATGACCAAGAATTCAAATTGTCCATACTTGGTGTTGAATGCCGTCTTAGGAATATCCTCCTTCCTGACCTTGATTTGATGGTAGCCTGATCTGAGATCTATCTTTGAAAATACCTTGGCTCCACTCAGTTTGTCACCCCCATTTCCTGTATTTCGTATTTATACTCGTAATTTGATTTTTGGCACGAATTTTATTTTCTCGACTTGTGGATTCGAGTTCTCGTAAATGGGTTTAGACCATGGCTTGGTTTTATTTTGTGGAGTTGGTTTAGTTGGTTTGGTTCATCATGAGTGGAACACCTTAGCCTATTCTCCACCTCCATTCCATCACAACCACCCTCATTAAAACCTACCAACTTCTTCTCTCTCCTCCATAACTCCATTTATTTTTTTCTACTTCTTCTTCTTCCTTCTTCCACACAACTCCCCACACCATAGGCAAGTGCACCTTGCCATCAAATAAGCACCACTTTTTATTTGTCCATTAGCTAGATTAGGCTATGGAGAACAACCGTAGAACTTAACATTTTGTAATTTGGAGCTTTCATTTTTCTAGATCTAGGTTTTGACTATTTTTGGATTTACATGGTTTTGATCTATTTTGGTTGGATTTTTGTGGGTTTTGATGCTTCCATGTGGAAGAGAATTCAATTTTACTCAAGTTAGACCTTTGAAAATCTATATTTGGTTTTGATTTTACCAAGATATGAAGTTTTGAATCTTAGAGTTCTTGGAGTCTTCTTCTCGGCCTGGAGAAGAAGACAGCAGCCTGCGCTCTTTAGCGCAGGGCTGGATTGTGCATCCCCCTCGGCCAGTGCTCCTTAGCGCAGCACCGACCGCGCAGCTTGCCCCTTGGCGAACTGCGCTCAACCCGAGTGCGCATGGATTCATGTGCAGTCTGCTCATGCACAGTCCGCTCATGCGCAGTCTGCCCATACGCCATCTATCCCTGTGCACTCCACTCATACGCAATCTGACCCTGTGTCATCCATCCCTGCGCAGCTCATCCTGCGCACTTGGCACCCTGCATAGCTCATCCTGCGCAGCTCACCCTGCGCACTTGGCACCCTGCGCACTTGGCACCCTGCGCAGCTCACCCTGCGCACTTGGCACCCTGCGCAGCTCCTCCTGCGCAGCTCACCCTGCGCCCTTGGCACCCTGCGCAGTACATACCCTGCACAACCTACTTGTCTATGAGGAATTTGTTATTTCTTGATCTTGGCTCTTCTATAGTCCTATTTATATTAGTATTTTATTAGATATTTTACGCCCATTTTATATCCTTACGCCTTTTGACATGAACTTGATTTTGCTTAATATGTTTGGAATGACTACTGTACACAGCATGGTATGACAAGGAACTAGCATAACATGATAGTGGCCCGTCGTGGCGCACTCCTGACAGTACCCTGACATGATAACTTGATAGTGGCCCGTGGCGGTACACTCCTGACTTGACTTGACTTGTAACTTGTAACTTGATTCGTATAATCAACTTGACACCCTGGGTGTTCCTGCTTGCTTGCTTGTACAATCCACTTGTCTTGTCTTGCATCATGTCTAGGACGTGACTTTCTGGGTACCACGGCCAGGGCTCGTGCTAAATTAGATTAGGCTAATGATTAGATCAAACTAGAACATGGAGAATTCCCAGTCACAGGCAATCTCGTTATCTGGGCGCCTTAATGGACTTGTAGCTTGTCGACGAGTAGAGCACATTTCCAGCACACTGTCATGTGTTGCACCCTCTAAGTTACCTAAGGGTACATTTGTCTTTCGGGCAATGTACCCACCTATAACTCTCAACCCGCGGAAGGATAACTGGATAGTCTGCAGGGCTTGGGACTGGGAGTTTCTCACTTGTATCTTGTTAGTAATTAGGCTTGTGATAACCCTAGTTAGTTAAAGTAGTAAGCCGTAGTATTTATTTGGCCGATTGCGAATGGATGGTGTCCAGCCGTGTCTAAGTCTTGTCTAGCTCCAGTACCTGCTATCTCCTGAGCATGTTTGTTTTACTTATCTTAACGATAAATGAGTAGAGACTGTGAGCTATTCAGGCGAAGGGTTACAACCCCGGTCCTTGTCTGGTTTAAGGATTGTAACCTGGCTTCCGGAATGGTTCCACGTCCCTAGTCGTTTATCGCCCTGTGTACTTTATTACTTGTACTTTCCTTTTTTTTATGTTCTGATATGCTGGCTTTTGTTCTTATTTGTGGCCTCCTTGTGGCACTTGCTCTTTCTGGGGTTTGACCCAGCTGGTTTTGTGTGGCCAGATTTCGGAGCAGCTCCCGAGGATCTACCGAGCTTCCAGCCCAATGGTGACAACTAGACGGAACCCGGGCCAAGAGTTGGTTTTCCTTTTTGTTTCACCCACTTATATGTAAATTTATTCTTTTGAGGCGTTTAGCCGACGAGCACCTGTTAGCTCGATGCACATTTACTTACTGTCTGCCTACGGGCTGTAAACATGATTAACAAATCCTAGGGTTGATCATGTATGACTGAACTCTTGCTAGTCCTATTATTTTGTACGACTAGCTTCATGATCATCCAATATGTAATATTTGGGACGCCTTATATATATATATTTGATGCTCTAATATCTTGTAACTCTGCTAATTGCTTGAGATTGAGATAATAGGCTTGACCTTAAGAGACTGTTGGCTTGTAGTAAACCCTTATATCTAGACAGCCGTGACCGTATAGTTGAGATGTATTCTATTTCAATATACGTAGCTGGCTATGTCTGCCCCCGCTCTCCAGTATTCTAGTTCTGGGGCGTGACACAGTTAATCAAACAGGTCGTCGATCCGGTGCAGGGGGTACTTGTTCTTGATGGTGATGTTGTTCAGTGCCCGGTAGTCAATGCACATCCTCACAGTTCCATCCTTCTTAGGCACGAACAAAACTGATGCTCTCCAGGGTGAAGCTCCGTCTCTGATAAATCCTTGCGACTTCAGCTCGTCGATCTGATCCTTCATCTCCTTAGCCTCCTTAGGGTTGACTCTGTAGCATCCCCGAGAAATAGGGGAAGAGCTGGGTAAAAGATCGATGGTGAATTCCACACCTCGATCCGACGGCAATCCTGGAAGATTATCTGGAAAGACATCCATAAATTCCGCAATGATAGGGTGAGGAGGCCCGGGTTCTTCGGTGATTGAGGAGCAGGTGATACTCTTCATATCCTCCGGAGCCCGAGAGATTTCAAACTCTGGTTCTCCTGGTGGACTGAAGATTACACAACCTCGGTGACAATCAATCAGCGCATGCTGTTCACTTAACCAGTCCATCCCTAGGACTACATCATAGTTGGGCAGGGGCATCACTAGTAAAGGTATTGAGAACTGATGGCCAGAGATGGTTATGGGACAATTACAAGCCTCAGTGATGGGTATAGGTCCACCACCGGTCATAACCCTACTAATCACTTTGCTAAGTCCCGAATCTATGTGGTGTGCAGATATAAACTTGGATGATATGTGATACACCCGAATCAAATAATGCTAAAGCAGGATGTGCAAACACATAAATGGAACCTGTGATGACATCTGCGGTAGGTTCCTGCTCTGGCTCCTGCTCATCAGCTGCTAGGGCAAAAGCTCGCCCAGTCTTCTGCTGGTGCTGTCCAAACTGTTGTTGCTGAGTAGGCAGGGGAGCTCTCTGCTGGTTGGTTCCTGGCCGGTGGCCTGACATAGGGCAGTCCTTCACTTGGTGGGTGGCAGACCCACAGACTAGGCAGTGTCCTAGTCTCTTCCTGCAGATATTCGACTGGTGGTCCGGCCTCTTGTAATAGTCGCAGACAGAGATCTGCTTCTGGTGTGCCCGGTCATTGGTCCTCGCCTGATGATGATGCTGCTGGTGGTGCGAGGGCCTGTTGCTATTGTTGTTGTTGGGCCTCTTCTGATTACCCTGGAAGTTGCTAGTTCCAGGGTACTCCCGCTTGGATCGAGAAGGTTGCCTCTTCTCCACGTCCTGAGCTCGGATCAGGATCCTCTCATAGGTCTTAGCGCCACCTGCGATCACAGGGGTGCGAATCTCTTCTCGTAAGCCATACCTGAATCGCTCAGCACGATCCTTGGGGTCAGCCACCAGGTTCTGGGCAAAGCGGCTTAGTCGGCCGAACTCTGCCGCATACTTGCTGACCGTCATGTTACCCTGTCTCAAGTTCTGGAATTGCCTCTCCATTTCCCGCATCTCCGATGTCGGGAAAAACTTCCTGCGGAACAGCTTCTTGAAAGTGTCCCAGTCGAGCTGCTTGTCCTGGAGTCGGGGTTCATTCCGATACCAGATGCTCACCACATCCTGTAGTTGGAGTCCTACAGCTTCAGCCTTGAGGTCCTCCGGGAGTCGAGCGACGCTCAAGAGATGCTCCATATGATCTAGCCATTCATCGGCGTAGATGATACCCTCGGTTCCTTTGAAGGGTCGAGGGTCTTGCTTCTTAAAACTTTCTATGTCTCCAACCTTCATGCAATAATACGCCTCTAATCAAAAGAATGGCCTTTAAAAAAATATAATTAACTCCTGAATCATGCTTACCTTGGCAGGTCGTGGCCCTAATAAAGTGGTTCCTCCTCTCTCGAGGGCAGCCATAGCCACGTTGTGGGCATTCTCCATGCCTTCTCTCATAATCGCGGTCTGCTCGCGATGGGCTTCAGCTTGGGCAGCAGTCTGCTCTCTGTGGGCTTCTGCTTGAGCTCTCTGTGCTTCAAGCACTCCTCGTAGCATTTCCACTAGGTCAGTGGGATCCACGGGCACTGGCGGAGCAGCTGGTGCGGGCACTGCCGCAGGGGTCTGCGGCTCAGCCCGGGATTGTGCCGGTTCTGCCGCTTGCGCTGTGGAAGCGTAAACGGGCCGGGGAGCTGGTGCAGCATGAGGACGGTCTGTCAGCTGCAAGGGAGGTGGGTCCCGGCGTGCTTGAGAAGGGGTGTGATTAGTTGATGACACCTCATCGTCAGCAGGGCCGGATCTAGTAGTCTTTCCTTTGGCCATGATCTGGAAGGTTTAGGATACATACATAAGCAAGGTATCCTACCAGTCTATAATCAAACAAAAATATTTATTTATATAATTCGGTCCTATGTCGTGACAAATCAATGTTCTAGTGTTCTAATTGTTTCTAGGTATGTTTTCCTAAGTTGTTGTACGACCTGCATGGGCCACCACTGAAAACATGTCACGACCCGATCCCAATAATCTGGGTCTAGTCGGATCATGTCCAGCCTGCACCGTTATTGAGACGGCGGCAGTAAGCTGTTCAGTAGCAGGTAACCATACAACAACACAACTATTTGTCATAACTCAACTTTGGAATTAAACTTTATTAAACTGAAATTTAAATACAAATGAAATTGTTCTGAAGGGAAAGTACAGAATTTTGAAATAAACAAATTGTAGAAAATGGAAAATCTATCTATCAGCATCAGTTCCATCGTCCTCCTGCGGGGACTCTGGCAGCACCACGGGGTAAAACTCAGGGTCGTAATAGCTGTTGTAACACAGCTCAGCATCCTCAACATCGCCTAAAAATATATCTCCAGTCAGGAGGGAGCAAAGTACAATTCATGCTAATTAAGCAGTTAAATAAGAAATAGAATCATGCAGTTCTAAACAGTTTTAAAACAGGTTTGTTACAGTAGAAAACAGTGATTTGAACAGGTAATGACATATGACCGACTTGGGTTTGTTACAGGAGGGATAATGGGTTTTGTTACAGTAGTGGTCATAATCATTACGCTATTCCCTAGTCCCCAGTAGTTACCGTACAGTACTCTCGGAGAGAGTTTCGTGTTTGAGTCGTGGTTTAGACATGCAGTAAAACGATTAAGTAAATAACTGTAAACTAACACAAACTATACTTGCCTCAGGAAAATTACTGGAGAGGTGGACGACTCCGAGACGGGAAGTTTAGAGTTGTCCTCGAATTCCTACATTCGAGAGATAGACTCAGCTGTCAGGTTTACCAACTTAGCTATGCTAGTTGTAATCTCTATTTGCGTCCTAGTCCAATTTTAATTATTTAATTAACTAAACACAGAAAAATATGTTTATTATGTGCGTTGATTTAATACGAGGGAAAATATCATTTTAACTTTGAATTTGGGAAAACAACGTCGCTGCCAAGTTATTTATGAAAACTTGATAATTTGTTATAAATATAAATATAAAACTAATTTTTCTTATTTAGTGAGAAATACGTGATTTTTATTTAATATTAAACTCGTCAATTTTAAGTGAGAAAATACTAATTAATTTTGTACGAAAATACTTTAATCATTTTAATCGTTAAATAATAAAAACACAAAAAACCAAAAAATGACAGGAAAACCTAAGCTATTACAGTCACAGACCAGCCAGCTGGGCTTATGCCCATTACAATTTATTTACATAAATTGAAATAAGAATAAGACTGACGTTAGTCCTAAACTGAAATAGAAATTAAATAGAAACAGAAAATAAATAATAAAAATAAGGATAAAAAGTAAGTCTCAGATAATGGTCCGATCCTCATCTGGCTAATTACCTCAACGTCCGGACGGGGCCGGTATCGTTTGCACTTAGCCGGGTCCATTGACCGGTACGGTCGTCACCCAAAAATCAAATATCGAATAAATTTCGAAAATCATTTTAAATTTATTTTGAAAATAATTCAGGATTTACGAAAAAATCGGGCAGCATCTCATCTGTTTTTGGTCAACCCAAAAACTGGGAAAATGGCGCCGATAATTCCTGCAAGTCCCAAACCAGGGAAAAACCCGCATTTTATATATATATATAACATCCACAACAATCCACAGAATAATCGGGACGACCCGCAATAGTTTCGGAAGTCCGATTCCAAATCCACAAGTCACAGAACGTTCCCGGAAATTTCCAGAAACTAAAACATACCAAATACCATTCCCAAAATATTTCGGGAATCCAAAACAATTCACGGGACCTTTCCGAAAGTCCCAAAAAATTATGACGTCGCTAATACCGAGTTCCCAAAGGGAATCGGGGACCATTTCATCATCGACAAATAATAATATAATAGCGGGACAGGGGGTTATACCTCGGGTTGCTCGGCTAGAGCTCTCAGGTGAATATAGAAAGAAAGAAAGGTTTCCCCAAACCAGCGAACAAATTCCCAAAATAGTGCTGAAAATCAACGTCGTCGACGCAACGCCGTAAACTCCAGAAATAGGGCACGACAGATCCAACAGGGAAGACTCGCCAAAGAAAAATGAGATCGGGGCAGCGCTGATCGGGACGGAAACAGCGCCAAAGGGGCACGACGCTGTCGGCAGGACAGCGGGCGGCCGCGGGGAAAGGGCGGCCAGAGATGGTCGGCCGCGCAAGGGGGTCGCCAAAGTCGGCGCTGGCGCACGCTGGCCGTGAGCTGGCCGGAGGGTGGCGCGGAAGGGGGCACGCCGGTCGGGCTAGGGCGGCGCTTGGCCGGAACAGCGCGGAGGAAGCGGCTCAGAGGGTGGCCGGACTTCGGTGGTCGGCCGAACTCGGGGGAGAGGGCGCCGGCGGAGGTGACGGCCGAGGAGGGGCGTGGGTTCACTGGTGTGGAAGGGGGTTTGGTAGGAATGGTGAGAAATGGGTTTGGTGAGGAGGAGTTAGAAAAGAAGGAGTTATGAAGGAAAATGGCCTTCTGTGAATTCGTAAGAGTGTGGGAGAAGTGGGAACTAAATAAAGGGGTGATGGAGTGTGAGTGAACGTGTGGTGAGCGTGGATTAAGGGAGGAAGAATAGGTAGTGGGAAGGAAAAAGTCTGCAGGTGGGGTGCTGGTCCTACGGGACCAGCCAACGTTATTATATATATATATATATATATATATATATATATATATATATATATATATATATATATATATATATATATTATTAATAAAAACCAAGTCAAAAACTAGAATCTAAAAGAATGGAATTGGGCTCAGGCCTGGGTCTGGGCTCGGACTCGGGTCTGGGTCCGAAAATCAAAGATCCTTGTTATTAATATTTTTTTTCAAAATTCTTTTCACTCAAAAATATTTAATAATAATATTAATAATAATAATTTTTAGAAAATACTAATAATAATAATACTAAACTCTAATTAATAATTAATTACAAAATAATGGGTTTCATAATCTTCCCTCCATAGAAAATTTCGTCCTCGAAATTAAAGTAAGGTTAGGGATTACCTCAAGTCTCAAACAGGTACGGCTACTGCTCCCGCATCTGGTCTTCTCGCTCCCAGGTCGACTCGCCTGGTGAGTTGTGCCGCCACATCACTCTGACTATTGGCGTCACGGTGTTCCTGGTTCTCTTCTCGCCTCGGTCCAAAATTGCCACTGGTTTCACCGGCGCTGTGAGGCTTGGTCCAATCTCCAGCTTTGAATGGTCCAAGATATGGCTCGGGTCCGGGATGTAGCGTCTCAGCTGTGAGACGTGGAAGACGTTATGGACGCCTTCGAGACTTGGGGGTAGAGCCACCCGATAAGCCACTTCTCCAATCCTGTTAAGTATTTCAAATGGACCAATATACCTGGGGCTCAACTTTCCTGCTCTGCCGAAACAGATTGTTCCTCTGGTGGACGAGATCTTCACAAATACACTGTCGCCTTCTTCAAACTCCATCGGCCGTCTGTTGTAATCGGCCCAATGCTTCTGTCTGTCTTGGGCTATCCTGACCTTGTCTCTAATCATTCTCACCTTCTCTGCTGCTTCGGTCACCATCTCGGGTCCAAGCAACACTCGTTCTCCGACGTCGTCCCAGGCAAGAGGGGTGCGGCAACGACGTCCATAAAGTGCCTCGAACGAAGTCATCCCGATGCTAGCTTGGTAGCTGTTGTTCTAAGAAAACTCTACCAAGTACAAATGGTCTTCCTAAGACCCTCCAAATTCCAGGACGCGGGATCTCAGCATATCTTCTAACGTCTGGATTGTTCTCTCCGATTGCCCGTCAGTCTGATGGTGGTAGGCGGTGCTAAACTTCAGTTGGGTCCCCAAGCTGTCATGCAAACTCTTCCAAAAATGAGACATAAACCTGGTATCTCTGTCAGATACGATACTTACCGGAACTCCATGAATCCGGTAGATGTGCCGCATGTACAGTGCTGCCAACTTCTCGGTGGATAAACCAACCTTGAAGGGGATAAAGTGAGCTGACTTCGTCAGTCGGTCCACTATAACCCAGATGGCATCCTTTCCTGCTTGGGATCGAGGCAGTCCCGATCCAAAATCTATCGTTATGTGCTCCCATTTCCACTCCGGAATGTTAAGCGGCTGCAATAATCCTGCTGGTCTCTGCCTGCTGGCTTTAACTTGCTGACAAATTAAACATCTAGCCACATACCTGGATGCGTACTTCTTCATTCCGTACCACCATACTATAGTCCGCATATCCCGGTACATCTTGTTGGCTCCAGGGTGTATAGAATACTGCGACTGGTGCGCTTCTTGTATCAGCTCGTTCCTCAGTTCGCCAGTTGGTACACACAGCCTCGTACCATTCTTCAATGCTCCGTCGCTGGCGATTGAGAATCTTTCAAGTGTTCCTGCCAGCACTTGGTCTCTGAGTTTGCAAAGCGTCTCGTCTTGGAATTGTGTCTCCTTGATCTTGTCCATAAGACTCGAACGCACTTGCAACTGCATCAATGATGATTCAGCTCCTGGTACGATGGCTTCTCTTCCAAGCTTCTTTATCTCTTCCTCGAGCAGTACAATTTCCAATCCAAGCTTCTCCATGTCCTCCAGCAAATGGCGCTCCTTGGTCAAGAACATCGCCATTGGGTAACGACTAAGTGCATCTTCAACAACATTAGCCTTACCTAGATGGTACTGCAGGTTGATATCAAAATCCTTCATCAGCTCCAGCCATCGTCTTTGTCTCATGTTCAGCTCCTTCTGAGTCAAAACATATTTCAGACTTTTGTGGTCCGTAAATATTTCCACTCTCTCTCCATACAGGTAGTGCTTCTATAGCTTCAAAGCAAATATCACCGCTGCAAGCTCCAAGTCATGTGTGGGGTAGTTCTTCTCATGAGTCCGTAATTGTCTAGATGCATAGGCAATCACTTTCCCGTGTTGTTGAAGAATGCAGCCCAGTCCTTTTCCGGAAGCATCACTATAGATTGAGAAACCGCCAGAACCTGCGGGTAGCGCAAGTATCGGCGCAGTTGTGAGCCTCTTCTTCAGTTCCTCAAAAGCTGACTGGCACGCTTCAGACCATATGAACTCCTCGTTCTTCCTGGTAAGCTTCGTCATTGGCTCCGCAATCTTGGAGAAATCCTTCACAAACTTCTGGTAGTAACCAGCTAGTCCCAAAAAGCTCCTAATCTCTGCAACCGAGCTTGGTGCAGTCCACTTCTCAATAGCAGCTATCTTCTTTGGATCCACCAAAATTCCTTTTCCTGTGACAACATGGCCCAAAAATTTTACCTTGTCTAAAAAGAATTCACATTTGGATAGCTTACCATAGAGCTTCTCCTTCCTCAAGGTACTCAGCACTTTCCTCAAGTGCTCTTCATGCTCTTCCTCCGTCTTCGAGTAGATCAGTATGTCATCGATAAAGACAACAACAAACTGATCCAGATATTCATGGAAAACCTTGTTCATGAGGTTCATGAATACCGCGGGAGCATTCGTCAGTCCAAACGGCATGACCAAGAATTCAAATTGTCCATACTTGGTGTTGAATGCCGTCTTGGGAATATCCTCCTTCCTGACCTTGATTTGATGGTAGCCTGATCTGAGATCTATCTTTGAAAATACCTTGGCTCCACTCAGTTGATCAAACAGGTCGTCGATCCGGGGCAGGGGGTACTTGTTCTTGATGGTGATGTTGTTCAGTGCCCGGTAGTCAATGCACATCCTCACAGTTCCATCCTTCTTGGGCACGAACAAAACTGATGCTCCCCAGGGTGAAGCTCCGTCTCTGATAAATCCTTGCGACTTCAGCTCGTCGATCTGATCCTTCATCTCCTTAGCCTCCTTAGGGTTGACTCTGTAGCATCCCCGAGAAATAGGGGAAGAGCCGGGTAAAAGATCGATGGTGAATTCCACACCTCGATCCGACGGCAATCCTGGAAGATTATCTGGAAAGACATCCATAAATTCTGCAATGATAGGGTGAGGAGGCCCGGGTTCTTCGGTGATTGAGGAGTAGGTGATACTCTTCATATCTTCCGGAGCCCGAGAGATTTCAAACTCCGGTTCTCCTGGTGGACTGAAGATTACACAACCTCGGTGACAATCAATCAGCGCATGCTGTTCACTTAACCAGTCCATCCCTAGGACTACATCATAGTTGGGCAGGGGCATCACTAGTAAAGGTATTGAGAACTGATGGCCAGAGATGGTTATGGGACAATTACAAGCTTCAGTAATGGGTATAGGTCTACCACCGGTCATAACCCTACTAATCACTTTGCTAAGTCCCGAATCTATGTGGTGTGCAGATATAAACTTGGATGATATGTGATGCACCCGAATCAAATAATGCTAAAGCAGGATGTGAAAACACATAAATGGAACCTGTGATGACATCTGCGGTGGGTTCCTGCTCTGGCTCCTACTCATCAGCTGCTAGGGCAAAAGCTCGCCCAGTCTTCTGCTGGTGCTGTCCAAACTGTTGTTGCTGAGTAGGCAGGAGAGCTCTCTGCTGGTTGGTTCCTGGCCGGTGGCCTGACATGGGGCAGTCCTTCACTTGGTGGGTGGCAGACCCACAGACTAGGCAGTGTCCTAGTCTCTTCCTGCAGATGTTCGACTGGTGGCCCGGCCTCTTGCAATAGTCGCAGACAGGGATCTGCTTCTGGTGCGCCCGGTCATTGGTCCTCGCCTGATGATGATGCTGCTGGTGGTGCGAGGGCCTGTTGCTATTGTTGTTGTTGGGCCTCTTCTGATTACCCTGGAAGTTGCTAGTTCTAGGGTACTCCCGCTTGGATCGAGAAGGTTGCCTCTTCTCCACGTCCTGAGCTCGGATCAGGATCCACTCATAGGTCTTAGCGCCACCTGCGATCACAGGGGTGCGAATCTCTTCTCGTAAGCCATACCTGAATCGCTCAGCACGATCCTTAGGGTCAGCCACCAGGTTCTGGACAAAGCGGCTTAGTCGGCCGAACTCTGCCGCATACTTGCTGACCGTCATGTTACCCTGTCTCAAGTTCTGGAATTGCCTCTCCATTTCCCGCATCTCCGATGTCGGGAAAAACTTCCTGCGGAACAGCTTCTTGAAAGTGTCCCAGTCGAGCTGCTTGTCCTGGAGTCGGGGTTCATTCCGATACCAGATGTTCGCCACATCCTGTAGTTGGAGTCCTACAGCTTCAGCCTTGAGGTCCTCCTGGAGTCGAGCGACGCTCAAGAGACGCTCCATATGATCTAGCCATTCATCGGCGTAGATGATACCCTCGGTTCCTTTGAAGGGTCGAGGGTCTTGCTTCTTAAAACTTTCTATGTCTCCAACCTTCATGCAATAATACGCCTCTAATCAAAAGAATGGCCTTTAAAGAAATATAATTAACTCCTGAATCATGCTTACCTTGGCAGATCGTGGCCCTAATGAAGTGGTTCCTCCTCTCTCGAGGGCAGCCATAGCCACGTTGTGGGCATTCTCCATGCCTTCTCTCATAATCGCGGTCTGCTCGCGATGGGCTTCAGCTTGGGCAGCAGTCTGCTCTCTGTGGGCTTCTGCTTGAGCTCTCTGTGCTTCAAGCACTCCTCGTAGCATTTCCACTAGGTCAGTGGGATCCACGGGCACTGGCAGAGCAGCTGGTGCGGGCACTGCCGCAGGAGTCTGCGGCTCGGCCCGGGATTGTGCCGGTTCTGCCGCTTGCGCTGTGGAAGCGTAAACGGGCCGGGGAGCTGGTGCAGCATGAGGACGGTCTGTCAGCTGCAAGGGAGGTGGGTTCCGGCGTGCTTGAGAAGGGGTATGATCAGTTGATGACACCTCATCGTCAGCAGGGCCGGATCTAGTAGTCTTTCCTTTGGCCATGATCTGGAAGGTTTAGGATACATACATAAGCAAGGTATCCTACCAGTCTATAATCAAACAAAAATATTTATTTATATAATTCGGTCCTATGTCGTAACAAATCAATGTTCTAGTGTTCTAATTGTTTCTAGGTATATTTTCCTAAGTTGTTGTACGACCTGCATGGGCCACCACTGAAAACATGTCACGACCCGATCCCAATAATCTGGGTCTAGTCGGATCATGCCCAGCCTGCACCGTTATTGAGACGGCGGCAGTAAGCTGTTCAGTAGCAGGTAACCATACAACAACACAACTATTTGTCACAACTCAACTTCGGAATTAAACTTTATTAAACTGAAATTTAAATACAAATGAAATTGTTCTGAAGGGAAAGTACAGAATTTTGAAATAAACAAATTGTAGAAAATAGAAAAATCTATCTATCAGCATCAGTTCCATCGTCCTCCTGCGGGGACTCTGGCAGCACCACGGGGTAAAACTCAGGGTCGTAATAGCTGTTGTAACACAGCTCAGCATCCTCAACATGCCTAAAAATATATCTCCAGTCAGGAGGGAGCAAAGTACAATTCATGCTAATTAAGCAGTTAAATAAAAAATAGAATCATGCAGTTCTAAACAGTTTTAAAACAGGTTTGTTACAGTAGAAAACAGTGATTTGAACAGGTAATGACATATGACCGACTTGGGTTTGTTACAGGAGGGATAATGGGTTTTGTTACAGTAGTGGTCATAATCATTACGCTATTCCCTAGTCCCCAGTAGTTACAGTACAGTACTCTCGGAGAGAGTTTCGTGTTTGAGTCGTGGTTTAGACATGCAGTAAAACGATTAAGTAAATAACTGTAAACTAACACAAACTATACTTGCCTCAGGAAAATTACTGGAGAGGTGGACGACTCCGAGACGGGAAGTTTAGAGTTGTCCTCGAATTCCTACATTCGAGAGATAGACTCAGCTGTCAGGTTTACCAACTTAGCTATGCTAGTTGTAATCTCTATTTGCGTCCTAGTCCAATTTTAATTATTTAATTAACTAAACACAGAAAAATACGTTTATTATGTGCGTTGATTTAATACGAGAGAAAATATCATTTTAACTTTGAATTTGGGAAAACAACGTCGCTGCCAAGTTATTTATGAAAACTTGATAATTTGTTATAAATATAAATATAAAACTAATTTTTCTTATTTAGTGAGAAATACGTGATTTTTATTTAATATTAAACTCGTCAATTTTAAGTGAGAAAATACTAATTAATTTTGTACGAAAATACTTTTAATCATTTTAATCGTTAAATAATAAAAACACAAAAAACCAAAAAATGACAGGAAAACCTAAGCTATTACAGTCATAGACCAGCCAGCTGGGCTTATGCCCATTACAATTTATTTACATAAATTGAAATAAGAATAAGACTGACGTTAGTCCTAAACTGAAATAGAAATTAAATAGAAACAGAAAATAAATAATAAAAATAAGGATAAAAAGTAAGTCTCAGATAATGGTCCGATCCTCATCTGGCTAATTGCCTCAAGTCCGGACGGGGCCGGTATCGTTTGCACTTAGCCGGGTCCATTGACCGGTACGGTCGTCACCCAAAAATCAAATATCGAATAAATTCCGAAAATCATTTTAAATTTATTTTGAAAATAATTCAGGATTTACGAAAAAATCGGGCAGCATCTCCTCTGTTTTTGGTCAACCCAAAAACTGGGAAAATGGCGCCGATAATTCCTGCAAGTCCCAAACCAGGGAAAAACCCGCATTTTATATATATATATAACATCCACAACAATCCACAGAATAATCGGGACGACCCGAAATAGTTTCGGAAGTCCGATTCCAAATCCACAAGTCACAGAACGTTCCCGGAAATTTCCAGAAACTAAAACATACCAAATACCATTCCCGAAATATTTCGTGAATCCAAAACAATTCACGGGACCTTTCCGAAAGTCCCGAAAAATTACGACGTCGCTAATACTGAGTTCCCAAAGGGAATCGGGGACCATTTCATCATCGACAAATAATAATATAATAGCGGGACAGGGGGTTATACCTCGGGTTGCTCGGCTAGAGCTCTCAGGTGAATATAGAAAGAAAGAAAGGTTTCCCCAAACCAGCGAACAAATTCCCGAAATAGCGCTGAAAATCAACGTCGTCGACGCAACGCCGTAAACTCCAGAAATAGGGCACGACAGATCCAACAGGGAAGACTCGCCAAAGAAAAATGAGATCGGGGCAGCGCTGATCGGGACGGAAACAGCGCCAAAGGGGCACGACGCTGTCGGCAGGACAGCGGGCGGCCGCGAGGAAAGGGCGGCCAGAGATGGTCGGCCGCGCAAGGGGGTCGCCAAAGTCGGCGCTGGCGCGCGCTGGCCGTGAGCTGGCCGGAGGGTGGCGCGGAAGGGGGCGCGCCGGTCGGGCTAGGGCGGCGCTTGGCCGGAACAGCGCGGAGGAAGCGGCTCAGAGGGTGGCCGGACTTCGTTGGTCGGCCGAACTCGGGGGAGAGGGCGCCGGCGGGGGTGACGGCCGAGGAGGGGCGTGGGTTCACTGGTGTGGAAGGGGGTTTGGTAGGAATGGTGAGAAATGGGTTTGGTGAGGAGGAGTTAGAAAAGAAGGAGTTATGAAGGAAAATGGCCTTCTGTGAATTCGTAAGAGTGTGGGAGAAGTGGGAACTAAATAAAGGGGTGATGGAGTGTGAGTGAACGTGTGGTGAGCGTGGATTAAGGGAGGAAGAATAGGTAGTGGGAAGGAAAAAGTCTGCAGGTGGGGTGCTGGTCCTACGGGACCAGCCAACGTTATTATATATATATATATATATATATATATATATATATATATATATATATATATATTATTAATAAAAACCAAGTCAAAAACTAGAATCTAAAAGAATGGAATTGGGCTCAGGCCTGGGTCTGGGCTCGGACTCGGGTCTGGGTCCGAAAATCAAAGATCCTTGTTATTAATATTTTTTTTCAAAATTCTTTTCACTCAAAAATATTTAATAATAATATTAATAATAATAATTTTTAGAAAATACTAATAATAATAATACTAAACTCTAATTAATAATTAATTACAAAATAATGGGTTTCACAATCTTCCCTCTTTAGAAAATTTCGTCCTCGAAATTAAAGTAAGGTTAGGGATTACCTCAAGTCTCAAACAGGTACGGCTACTGCTCCCGCATCTGGTCTTCTCGCTCCCAGGTCGACTCGCCTGGTGAGTTGTGCCGCCACATCACTCTGACTATTGGCGTCACGGTGTTCCTGGTTCTCTTCTCGCCTCGGTCCAAAATTGCCACTGGTTTCTCCGGCACTGTGAGGCTTGGTCCAATCTCCAGCTCTGAATGGTCCAAGATATGGCTCGGGTCCGGGATGTAGCGTCTCAGCTGTGAGACGTGGAAGACGTTGTGGACGCCTTCGAGACTTGGGGGTAGAGCCACCCGATAAGCCACTTCTCCAATCCTGTTAAGTATTTCAAATGGACCAATATACCTGGGGCTCAACTTTCCTGCTCTGCCGAAACGGATTGTTCCTCTGGTGGACGAGATCTTCACAAATACACTGTCGCCTTCTTCAAACTCCAACGGCCGTCTGTTGTAATCGGCCCAATGCTTCTGTCTGTCTTGGGCTATCCTGACCTTGTCTCTAATCATTCTCACCTTCTCTGCTGCTTCGGTCACCATCTCGGGTCCAAGCAACACTCGTTCTCCGACGTCATCCCAGGCAAGAGGGGTGCGGCAACGACGTCCATAAAGTGCCTCGAACGAAGTCATCCCGATGCTAGCTTGGTAGCTGTTGTTCTAAGAAAACTCTACCAAGTACAAATGGTCTTCCTAAGACCCTCCAAATTCCAGGACGCGGGATCTCAGCATATCTTCTAACGTCTGGATTGTTCTCTCCGATTGCCCGTCAGTCTGAGGGTGGTAGGCGGTGCTAAACTTCAGTTGGGTCCCCAAGCTGTCATGCAAACTCTTCCAAAAATGAGATGTAAACCTGGTATCTCTGTCAGATACGATACTTACCGGAACTCCATGAATCCAGTAGATGTGCCGTATGTACAGTGCTGCCAACTTCTCGGTAGATAAACCAACCTTGAAGGGGATAAAGTGAGCTGACTTCGTCAGTCGGTCCACTATAACCCAGATGGCATCCTTTCCTGCTTGGGATCGAGGCAGTCCCGATCCAAAATCCATCGTTATGTGCTCCTATTTCCACTCCGGAATGTTAAGCGGCTGCAATAATCCTGCTGGTCTCTGCCTGCTGGCTTTAACTTGCTGACAAATTAAACATCTAGCCACATACCTGGATGCGTACTTCTTCATTCCGTACCACCATACTATAGTCCGCATATCCCGGTACATCTTGTTGGCTCCAGGGTGTATGGAATACTGCGACTGGTGCGCTTCTTGTATCAGCTCGTTCCTCAGTTCGCCAGTTGGTACACACAGCCTCGTACCATTCTTCAATGCTCCGTCGCTGGCGATTGAGAATCCTTCAAGTGTTCCTGCCAGCACTTGGTCTCTGAGTTTGCAAAGCGTCTCGTCTTGGAATTGTGTCTCCTTGATCTTGTCCATAAGACTCAAACGCACTTGCAACTGCATCAATGATGATTCAGCTCCTGGTACGATGGCTTCTCTTCCAAGCTTCTTTATCTCTTCCTCGAGCAGTACAATTTCCAATCCAAGCTTCTCCATGTCCTCCAGCAAATGGCGCTCCTTGGTCAAGAACATCGCCATTGGGTAACGACTAAGTGCATCTTCAACAACATTAGCCTTACCTAGATGGTACTGCAGGTTGATATCAAAATCCTTCATCAGCTCCAGCCATCGTCTTTGTCTCATGTTCAGCTCCTTCTGAGTCAAAACATATTTCAGACTTTTGTGGTCCGTAAATATTTCCACTCTCTCTCCATACAGGTAGTGCTTCTATAGCTTCAAAGCAAATATCACCGCTGCAAGCTCTAAGTCATTTGTGGGGTAGTTCTTCTCATGAGTCCGTAATTGTCTAGATGCATAGGCAATCACTTTCCCGTATTGTTGAAGAATGCAGCCCAGTCCTTTTCCGGAAGCATCACTATAGATTGAGAAACCGCCAGAACCTGCGGGTAGCGCAAGTATCGGCGCAGTTGTGAGCCTCTTCTTCAGTTCCTCAAAAGCTGACTGGCACGCTTCAGACCATATGAACTCCTCGTTCTTTCTGGTAAGCTTCGTCATTGGCTCCGCAATCTTGGAGAAATCCTTCACAAACTTCTGGTAGTAACCAGCTAGTCCCAAAAAGCTCCTAATCTCTGCAACCGAGCTTGGTGCAGTCCACTTCTCAATAGCAGCTATCTTCTTTGGATCCACCAAAATTCCTTTTCCTGTGACAACATGGCCCAAAAATTTCACCTTGTCTAGAAAGAATTCATATTTGGATAGCTTACCATAGAGCTTCTCCTTCCTCAAGGTACTCAGCACTTTCCTCAAGTGCTCTTCATGCTCTTCCTCCGTCTTCGAGTAGATCAGTATGTCATCGATAAAGACAACAACAAACTGATCCAGATATTCATGGAAAACCTTGTTCATGAGGTTCATGAATACCGCGGGAGCATTCGTCAGTCCAAACGGCATGACCAAGAATTCAAATTGTCCATACTTGGTGTTGAATGCCGTCTTGGGAATATCCTCCTTCCTGACCTTGATTTGATGGTAGCCTGATCTGAGATCTATCTTTGAAAATACCTTGGCTCCACTCAGTTGATCAAACAGGTCGTCGATCCGGGACAGGGGGTACTTGTTCTTGATGGTGATGTTGTTCAGTGCCCGGTAGTCAATGCACGTCCTCACAGTTCCATCCTTCTTGGGCACGAACAAAACTGATGCTCCCCAGGGTGAAGCTCCGTCTCTGATAAATCCTTGCGACTTCAGCTCGTCGATCTGATCCTTCATCTCCTTAGCCTCCTTAGGGTTGACTCTGTAGCATCCCCGAGAAATAGGGGAAGAGCCGGGTAAAAGATCGATGGTGAATTCCACACCTCGATCCGACGGCAATCCTGGAAGATTATCTGGAAAGACATCCATAAATTCTGCAATGATAGGGTGAGGAGGCCCGGGTTCTTCGGTGATTGAGGAGTAGGTGATACTCTTCATATCTTCCGGAGCCCGAGAGATTTCAAACTCCGGTTCTCCTGGTGGACTGAAGATTACACAACCTCGGTGACAATCAATCAGCGCATGCTGTTCACTTAACCAGTCCATCCCTAGGACTACATCATAGTTGGGCAGGGGCATCACTAGTAAAGGTGTTGAGAACTGATGGCCAGAGATGGTTATGGGACAATTACAAGCCTCAGTGATGGGTATAGGTCCACCACCGGTCATAACCCTACTAATCACTTTGCTAAGTCCCGAATCTATGTGGTGTGCAGATATAAACTTGGATGATATGAAACTATATGATGCACCCGAATCAAATAATGCTAGAACAGGATGTGAAAATACATAAATAAAACCTGTGATGACATCTGCGGTGGGTTCCTGCTCTGGCTCCTGCTCATCAGCTGCTAGGGCAAAAGCTCGCCTAGTCTTCTGCTGGTGCTGTCCAAACTGTTGTTGCTGAGTAGGCAGGGGAGCTCTCTGCTGGTTGGTTCCTGGCCGGTGGCCTGACATGGGGCAGTCCTTCACTTGGTGGGTGGAAGACCCACAGACTAGGCAGTGTCCTAGTCTCTTCCTGCAGATGTTCGACTGGTGGCCCGGCCTCTTGCAATAGTCGCAGAATGGGATCTGCTTCTGGTGCGCCCGGTTATTGGTCCTCGCCTGATGATGATGCTGCTGGTGGTGTGAGGGCCTGTTGCTGTTGTTGTTGTTGGGCCTCTTCTGATTACCCTGGAAGTTGCTAGTTCCAGGGTACTCCCGCTTGGATCGAGAAGGTTGGCTCTTCTCCACGTCCTGAGCTCAGATCAGGATCATCTCATAGGTCTTAGCGCCAACTGCGATCACAGGGGTGCGAATCTCTTCTCGTAAGCCATACCTGAATCGCTTAGCACGATCCTTGGGGTCAGCCACCAGGTTCTGGGCAAAGCGGCTTAGTCGACCGAACTCTGTCGCATACTCGCTGACCGTCATGTTACCCTGTCTCAAGTTCTGGAATTGCCTCTCCATTTCCCGTATCTCCGATGTCGGGAAAAACTTTCTGCGGAACAGCTTCTTGAAAGTGTCCCAGTCGAGCTGCTTGTCCTGGAGTCGGGGTTCATTCCGATACCAGATGCTCGCCACATCCTGTAGTTGGAGTCCTACAGCTTCAGCCTTGAGGTCCTCCGGGAGTCGAGCGACGCTCAAGAGACGCTCCATATGATCTAGCCATTCATCGGCGTAGATGATACCCTCGGTTCCTTTGAAGGGTCGAGGGTCTTGCTTCTTAAAACTTTCTATGTCTCCAACCTTCATGCAATAATACGCCTCTAATCAAAAGAATGGCCTTTAAAGAAATATAATTAACTCCTGAATCATGCTTACCTTGGCAGGTCGTGGCCCTAATGAAGTGGTTCCTCCTCTCTCGAGGGCAGCCATAGCCACGTTGTGGGCATTCTCCATGCCTTCTCTCATAATCGCGGTCTGCTCGCGATGGGCTTCAGCTTGGGCAGCAGTCTGCTCTCTGTGGGCTTCTGCTTGAGCTCTCTGTGCTTCAAGTACTCATCGTAGCATTTCCACTAGGTCAGTGGGATCCACGGGCACTGGTAGAGCAGCTGGTGCGGGCACTGCCGCAGGGGTCTGCGGCTCAGCCCGGGATTGTGCCGGTTCTGCCGCTTGCGCTGTGGAAGCGTAAACGGGCCGGGGAGCTGGTGCAGCATGAGGACGGTCTGTCAGCTGCAAGGGAGGTGGGTCCCGGCGTGCTTGAGAAGGGGTGTGATCAGTTGATGACACCTCATCGTCAGCAGGGCCGGATCTAGTAGTCTTTCCTTTGGCCATGATCTGGAAGGTTTAGGGTACATACATAAGCAAGGTATCCTACCAGTCTATAATCAAACAAAAATATTTATTTATATAATTCGGTCCTATGTCGTGACAAATCAATGTTCTAGTGTTCTAATTGTTTCTAGGTATGTTTTCCTAAGTTGTTGTACGACCTGCATGGGCCACCACTGAAAACATGTCACGACCCGATCCCAATAATCTGGGTCTAGTCGGATCATGCCCAGCCTGCACCGTTGTTGAGACGATGACAGTAAGCTGTTCAGTAGCAGGTAACCATACAACAACACAACTATTTGTCACAACTCAACTTCGGAATTAAACTTTATTAAACTGAAATTTAAATACAAATGAAATTGTTCTGAAGGGAAAGTACAGAATTTTGAAATAAACAAAATACAGAAAATAGAAAATCTATCTATCAGCATCAGTTCCATCGTCCTCCTGCGGGGTCTCTGGCAGCACCACAGGGTACAACTCAGGGTCGTAATAGCTGTTGTAACACAGCTCAGCATCCTCAACATCGCCTAAAAATATATCTCCAGTCAGGAGGGAGCAAAGTACAATTCATGCTAATTAAGCAGTTAAATAAGAAATAGAATCATGCAGTTCTAAACAGTTTTAAAACAGGTTTGTTACAGTAGAAAACAGTGATTTGAACAGGTAATGACATATGACCGGCTTGGGTTTGTTACAGGAGGGATAATGGGTTTTGTTACAGTAGTGGTCATAATCATTACGCTATTCCCCAGTCCCCAGTAGTTACAGTACATTACTCTCGGAGAGAGTTTCGTGTTTGAGTCGTGGTTTAGACATGCAGTAAAACGATTAAGTAAATAACTGTAAACTAACACAAACTATACTTGCCTCAGGAAAATGACTGGAGAGGTGGACGACTCCGAGACGGAAAGTTTAGAGTTGTCCTCGAATTCCTACATTCGAGAGATAGACTCAGCTGTCAGGTTTACCAACTTAGCTATGCTAGTTGTAATCTCTATTTGCGTCCTAGTCCAATTTTAATTATTTAATTAACTAAACACAGAAAAATACGTTTATTATGTGCGTTGATTTAATACGAGGGAAAATATCATTTTAACTTTGAATTTGGAAAAACAACGTCGCTGCCAAGTTATTTATGAAAACTTGATAATTTGTTATAAATATAAATATAAAACTAATTTTTCTTATTTAGTGAGAAATACGTGATTTTTATTTAATATTAAACTCGTCAATTTTAAGTGAGAAAATACTAATTAATTTTGTACGAAAATACTTTTAATCATTTTAATCATTAAATAATAAAAACACGAAAAACCAGAAAATAACAGGAAAACCTAAGCTATTACAGTCACAGACCAGCCAGCTGGGCTTATGTCCATTACAATTTATTTACATAAATTGAAATAAGAATAAGACTGACGTTAGTCCTAAACTGAAATAGAAATTAAATAGAAACAGAAAATAAATAATAAAAATAAGGATAAAAAGTAAGTCTCAGATAATGGTCCGATCCTCATCTGGCTAATTGCCTCAACGTTCGGGCGGGGCCGGTATCGTTTGCACTTAGCCGGGTCCATTGACCGGTACGGTCGTCACCCAAAAATCAAATATCGAACAAATTCCGAAAATCATTTTAAATTCATTTTGAAAATAATTCAGGATTTACGAAAAAATTGGACAGCATCTCCTCTGTTTTTGGTCAACCCAAAAACTGGGAAAATGGCACCGATAATTCCTGCAAGTCCCAAACCAGGGAAAAACCCGTATTATATATATATATATAATATCCACAACAATCCACAGAATAATCGGGACGACCCGAAATAGTTTCGGAAGTCCGATTCCAAATCCACAAGTCACAGAACGTTCCCGGAAATTTCCAGAAACTAAAACATACCAAATACCATTCCCGAAATATTCCGGGAATCCAAAACAATTCACGGGACCCTTCCGAAAGTCTCAGAAAATTATGACGTCGCTAATACCGAGTTCCCAAAGGGAATCGGGGACCATTTCATCATCGACAAATAATAATAAAATAGCGGGACAGGGGGTTATACCTCGGGTTGCTCGGCTAGAGCTCTCAGGTGAATATAGAAAGAAAGAAAGGTAGCTCCAAACCAGCGAACAAATTCCCGAAATAGTGCTGAAAATTAACGTCGTCGACGCAACGCCGTAAACTCCAGAAATAGGGCACGACAGATCCAACAGGAAAGACTCGCCAAAGAAAAATGAGCTCGGGGCAGCGCTGATCGGGACGGAAACAGCGCCAAAGGGGCGCGACGCTGTCGGCAGGACAGCAGGCGGCCGCGGGGAAAGGGCGGCCAGAGATGGTCGGCCGCGCAAGGGGGTCGTCGAAGTCGGCGCTGGCGCACGCTGGCCGTGAGCTGGCCGGAGGGTGGCGCGGAAGGGGGCGCGCTGGTCGGGTTAGGGCGGCGCTTGGCCGGAACAGCGCGGAGGAAGCGGCGCAGAGGGTGGCCGGACTTCGGTGGTCGGTCGAACTCGGGGGAGAGGGCGCCGGCGGGGGTGACGGCCGAGGAGCGGCGTGGGTTCACTGGTGTGGAAGGGGGTTTGGTGGGAATGGTGAGAAATGGGTTTGGTGAGGGGGAGGTAGAGAAGAAGGAGTTATTAGGGAAAATGGCCTTCTGTGAATTCGTAAGAGTGTGGGAGAAGTGGAAACTAAATAAAGGGGTGATGGAGTGTGAGTGAACGTGTGGTGAGCGTGGATTATGGGAGGAAGAATAGGCAGTGGGAAGGAAAAAGTCTGCAGGTAGGGTGCTAGTCCTACGGGACCAGCCAACGTTATTATATATATATATATATTTTTATTAATAAAAACCAAGTCAAAAACCAGAATCTAAAAGAATGGAATTGGGCTCAGGCCTGGGTCTGGGCTCGGACTCGGGTCTGGGTCTGGGTCCGAAAATCAAAGATCCTTGTTACTAATATTTTTTCGAAATTCTTTTCACTCAAAAATATTTAATAATAATATTAATAATAATAATTTTTAGAAAATGATAATAATAATAATACTAAACTCTAATTAATAATTAATTACAAAATAATGGGTTTCACAGGTATACAAGTCATGCTAAACCAAAACGGTCATAGGGTATCAAAACATACAAGCAATCAGGGGTGTTAAACTGAAAAAGATACAGAAATAACACATCATCAAAACTGTAAGGAAGTCTACCATCCTATATGAAAACTGGTACTTATCAAAAAAAAATAATAAGATAACTACCAATTATCTATAAATGAGTACTATTCAAAGAAAAAATCAAAATCAAAAGTTCAAGGGACAGTTGTCAATAGCATTGAAATCCAATCACAATATATATATTAAGAATTTTTAGTCTCGATACGATCTAAGTTGATCAATTCTGGGAAATCAAGATTTGGGCAATATGGAGGACGAGGTCTTCGAAGTCTGAGCACGAGCATACAAGGATGGAGATTCAGGTCATATTTAAATTTGATTCAATTGAGTACGAACCCAAGACATTAATTTGATAAGAAAGGATGATCATGGTTGATTGGTCGTGATTAAGGGAGCTAGGATTCAATGATATTGAAAACCTTTTAGGGAAAACAAGGAAAGATTTCATAAGAAGTCAAGTTAATCATCTCTCTCTAATACCATCAAGTTTATCATTTGCCAATCATATTTTTATCTCACAAGTCCCAATATAAAAATCAACCTTTATATGACTGTCATCAGATATTTTCTAACCTTCAGTCATCTAAACCTTTACCATGATCACCATAGACAAAATTCCAAACTTTTAAACATTTCCCACGAAGCATACCCCTCTTATTTAGGTATCAACACTTATTCATTTAATCAAATTTTCAAATTCCTTCACCTCGTCCTAATTTAGATCTAAAACCTCTAAATCCAGTTTATGAAATCCTTGAACTTGTTTAATTCAAGTCTCGTATTTATTCAACCCTAATACCACTATGTCATACAAAATTTATTCTTATTTATAAATCAACCTTCATATTTTCTTCAATGTTCACCTTCAAATATTATCCTTTTGAATTCTACAATTTTTTTCTCAATCATCCAAAATAATTCCTATAACTCAAAATCCTTGTGTTCTCTCTGTCTCTAGTTACCCTCTTATAATATCTAGTTCAATTTCGCATAATCATTGAATACAATTAAATTCTTCTTTCTGTTTCTAAATCTCTATATAGCCTTAGAGTAAAAGTTCCCAAGAATCAATAACCAAGATTTTCTAAGTTCTTAAAACTAGGTTGACCTCTGATATCCTCATTAGTTTTTTTTTGAAATACATCCATGAATTACTCATAACCAAAATTTTATGCGATTGTTTCTAAATTGATAACATTTATCTCTCGATTCCATTCTAAACCTTTACCACATCTCCATCTCGAATTTTTTATATCTGACATTCAACATTATGATTCCTACAAAATTATCATATGATAACCAATTACGTCATTTTCGAACTAGATAATTTACGTTATTTCCTCAACATGTCTCAGGCAAAATGATATGAAGATTTAAGGGTTTCAAGGTATAGCTGACAGAATTAGATACGAGACAGAGAATTGATGTAATCATGACAGTTATATAAGACAAGGAATGATGGTAATAAAATATTGGCAGAAAGAGAATGATAATAGAATCTGTTCTGCTTTTCTGTTTAAAAGAGGGAACCATTTTGAAACCAGAACTATAATATCAAATCCAAAATAAGGTCTTAGCAAAAATCATCGATTCATTGTATTATGAAGAAATTCATAGCAAAGTTACACAAAGGTTTATAACAACAGCTAAAGATACTCCTACTCCTACTCCTAAGTTAAATAATGAAAAGCAAAACAAAAACAACCAATAATTCTTTTTCTGAAAGACTGAACAAAAGTAGAGAAAACATGTTCAAAAATATTTAAGGTACAATCTGATAATCATATGCGTCTATCCAAAATCATGGTGCTCCAAATCCTCGTCATACTAGTAAGCAAGGCTACGATAATCACAGAGTCCTTGACTAAGGTACGTACCTCTAGGTTTATAGTATTTAAAATTTTCGCATTGCTGCATGCGACAGCGAAAACCTTAAATTCCTATACCCGAGAAATACATCCAAAATCTGACTACATGTCCTCACTATGCCAACTAACACGACTATCGAAGATTCTAAATCCTATAACTGAGGTGACCTAGCCCATATGATTTTCTTAGAAGAAAAACAAACATAACAAAAGAGTAACATGACAAAAATTAATCAATCAGCAAGGAACAGATGGAATCGAATTTCAAGGTAGTTATAAAAGACAATTGCGGGAATGGAATAGAGAAGAACGGAACTTGCAGTAAGATCTCTAATGGTCTGTGCATCATCGACTGTCCTGACGATAGCTCGCCCTGCTGGTTTCCCCTGGTCTGCTGTTGATGCTGCATGAACCACTGCTGCTGAGAGAAATCGGGAATGACGGAAGAAAGGTCACTGTACAGACGAAGGTGCACCTCTAATGTTGCAGAAATGCCAACCTAACTCGGCACAACAGGAGCTGCGGTCTCGAGGCCCTGATGAACAGGACGAAAGGTGGCCAGCCTCTCGATAGTATTTCCCGAACCGGACCAATGAAATCGTGTCTCCATAACCATCATGAAGACAGATCAAAACAAGAAGTAATTTCTGAAAATGAAGCAAAAATTCAATGGAGGACAGTTTATATTCAAGGGAAGTCAATAAGCAATAATTTATATAAAGGAATCTGATTAAGAGTTTTCCTAGTGTGATTGAGTACCCTCAAAAATATCCTAGTCCTACTGCAGGCTGTAGTAATAATCTAGTTCGAATATCACTACATAAACTCGACCTGTATGGACCACCACTAAAAATGTGTCACGACCCGCACCTTAGAGTAAGGGCACGAGAAGTGGGTACGTCCAGCCTACGCCGCAGTGTCGGCGATAGAACGCTGTCCTAGGTCACAACATCTAACAATATAATGCTAAGCAGTTTATACTCCCCGAATGGGGTTGACATAGCAGAATGTAAACTCAATCACAACTGAGAAAGAAGAAGCACGATATGATATAGAACTCAAATGAAATACAGATGATCAGAAGAGTCTAAGTGTCTAAGATAACATCTCAGCAAACATCCAGAATACAAGGTCTCAACTACAGAGTATAAAAGAATATATACAATCCAGATCTTAAAGACAGAAATAAAGCCTAACTAAACTAGTCTAGGCAGTAGGGGTAATGTCATCAGCTAGAGCTGGGTCCTCCTGAGAGTCCAGCTCACAAGTGTCGTCTAGGGCTGTCCCATAGAAGGTGGCAACACCAGCCTCATCCTCGTCCCCTGTAAACATTCAACGGTACCCAATCAGGACGGAGCGAGCACAATACATCTCAACAGTTCATAGCAGGTTAGAAAATATAATCATGCAGTAAAGTAAGATACAGGATCTGAAAGAAAGTACAAAATGTAAACAGAGAGAGAACTGTAATAGTAATATCTACTATAAGTAGAGAACTAACAGTGGTTTATGAGTCAGAGTATAATATAGACATGTGAATGGCATAGGATGATTCTGATGCTACACTACGAAAGGATTCTGATGCTACACTACTTGGATATTATCCACATGTCCACTTCTACTCCTCCGTACCCCTAATCAATACACAAAGATCCAGCCAGGTTATGTTACGATTCATGTAACGGCCCCCGAAGGGTGGTACATGATAGTCCCATAAATAGGAATTCTAGAAAAGGCCATAAATAGGAGGATTCAAGGAAGACTCTGTGATCATAAGAGTACATGTCACAAGTAATTCAATGAACCATGAAGCATAGTGATACACAATGTAAGTGAATTGCACAGAAGATGTAGTATCCGATGCTCCCTGAGGGGATAACATCTCAAGAAAGGATCCATATAGTAATAATCCGTGTGACCAACGTGACAGTATCAAGTAAAGTAATTTAAAGCAGGAGAATAATTCTAACAGGATATGAAATGGTCAGAGAATGTACTCGCCTGTATCCTGAATGTCCAAAGTAAATATACTGTCCGATGAGAGATGTCTGGCTCATATTTAGAACAGCACAAGTCACAACAAGTCTAAAATGATAACAAGATGCAATTCAATGCATTCTAAATGAATCTAGGTCAATCTAGGCCAAAGTCAACTCTTGGTCAACTCTAGTCAACCCTAGAAGTCAAACTAGGTCAACTATGGTCAAACTATGTCTAACAAGTCTAAATTAGGTCAAACAAGTCATTCTAGGTCCTATCAAGCCTACACTAGTTAACACACACCATTACAAGGCTATACAAGCCTAAACCAAGCCTATCTCAACCATATACCAATATCACAATATAAACTATATGCTATATAAACTTGCATACATTCATTCATGTCTAACTTATATATCAATATACATATATATTACATTCACTTCAACCTACATTATGTATATCACTATCATGCCTAATATATACTACATATGTAGATATACATGTATTACATATATTACATATATACATGCATATATATATATATAGGTATATAGAGATGTAAAGAGGGATAGAAAGATAGTGAAAAGAGTGTGAAGTGTGGGTGAGTATGGCCTATGTACATAGGCAAGTGAAATGTGAAGGAGTGTCACTTGAGTGTGTGTGTAAATGAGAGATAGGAAAGAGTGAAGAGTGAAGTGAATGAGGGAGTGAGATTGTGTCAAGTGAACAGTAAAGGGTGTGTTAGAACTCAGGATGTGTGTGTGTGTGTTGATGAGAAATTATTCTCAGGCAATTTCCTAAAATTGTGACAGGAACACCCCCAAACCCAACTCAGTATTCAGCCTACTGTTACTGTCCAGAACAGTCCTAACATCAACCTCAATGCAAACCCAATACAAAACCAAATCATCCCAAAATTGTCATACAAGTAGAACACATATAGGAGAACAATATTAGAATGTAAACATGCAATGAGGAGTATTACATTGGATTAAAATAGATGCCAAATTTTGAATTCCAAACTGGAAAAATACTGAATATGGACTGATACTTAGGTTTCAGAAATTTAGGGGTAAATGTGATTTAAAAATTGAAAACATGTTGAGATGGGAATTTGTTGGTTGGTAAATGTAAGCCCCTTGTGTGCATGTGTCCAACAAGTCATTCGTGTCTAACCAAGTGGACACAGCCGTGTCCAAACCATCCAGAGACTCAAAACAGCAACTGGACACTGAAATTCCAGTACAGCCTCCTGCACAATTACACGCGTGTCTAGCACTCAACACAGGACACTTCGTGTCACGTGCACACATCCACGTGTTCGCCTAGGATAGGTCTTCGTTTCCAACACCCTGTATCGTGTCCATAGGTGTCGTGTCCAGAGTTCTAGAGCCGTATCCGAAGCCCTAAATCCCGTGTACAGTGCTGTAGAATCCCCTTACGGGGTCAAGTGTGTGTCCGACATGACACGAGAGCGTCTCTAACTTGGAGGACCTTGTCTCAGTTATTTCCCCAACTCGTGTGTCAAATATCACGTATCCACGTGTCGTGTCCACTGTGCATTCACACCCGAGTAGCAGGACAGTGCTACCCTCTCGTGCATGGCCGTGTCCACGCATCAAAACACGGCACAAAATGACACAAAAATCGACTCAGTCCTCTAGAAATCAATAATCCTCATAAAAACAATAATTTCTATTCAACACTTTTTGAAAACAGCAACATTAAACTCTTAGGGACATTTCCACAAACACCTATTGTAGTGGACTGATACGTGTCCATCTAGGACACAAAATGGGCACAAAATGCCAAGAATTTCTAGGGTTAGCTAGGGGACACCTAGATCTAGGTTAATATGCAAAAATAATAGCATCTATAATAGAGTTTTAGGGATTTACCTATAGGTGTCAAAACTCCTCAAAAGCTCCAAAGAGGGGGTGTTCTCCTTGCTTCCCAAACTCTACCAAATTGTTAACAAACTGAAAATAAATTACACACACAACAAGAATACCTAAATTAGAACCTATTGCAATTTGTTTGGATTAAAAAGGAGTTGAAATGGATTTTCTAGGAATTATTGAAGTTGGGGATTTACCTCTTTTTAAACTTGAGATCTATTTCCAAGGGAGGCTAACCCTAAATGAAGGAGGCATTAAATAGGGTGGGATTCCCTAGGTGGCTGGCCATAATGGGTTAGGGTTAGGGTTTAGTGATGGGCTATGGGCCTTGGGCCAAGTTTCACAAGCTATGGCTAAGTGATTATCTACTGGTCTCAAAACCATAAGTCATGACTTATGACTTAACCCTCTCTATTCTAACTCGAGTCTAAAAGGCTAAATCATGGGTTAACTCTAGTTAGACTAGGGTTACTTAACCTAGCCAAGGCAATCACAACTAGGGTTAGCTTCTAGACTAGTCTACCAAAGTCAATGCTAGTCAAAGTCAACCTAATCAACCATCATCCAAAATAATTCCTAAAATTTTCCATAAATTCAAATAAATAATATTAAAATCAAATAAACCCAAAAATGAAAAAAATACCCTCAAGCTAAAAAATGATAAATAAAATACCCTAATCACGTGGCTAGGCTCTAGATCACTATCTCTAGGGTTACACTAGCAAAACACCAAATCACAAGTCATAATTTTTAAATAGTTTAAAAATGATTAAAAATCACCAAAAATTATAATATAAAATAAATATCAATAAATAATAATTATAATTATAAATTTTCAAAATTACTCTCATCTGGAAAACTGGGTGTTACAGAACTGCTAAATTAGGGTTAGGGTTTAAATGAAAGGGAGAAGAAGGAGAAGTTATTACTTAAATAGGAAAGGGAACATGGTGTGGCCGGCCATGAGGTGTTGGGCTAGGGTATGGTTCAAGGTGGAAAGTCTAGAAGGCCCTTCTAAGTTGTCATGACAAGTTTCAAGGAGAAATGCTCATTCTAACTTAGTGTTTTAGCCTACAAATTCAAATGATTTTCTAATTAGAATAGAGACTAGGGGTGGGCACGGGTCGGGCCGGACCCAAATTTTATGGACCCAGACCGGACCCGTTAATTGGCGGGGCAGAACGGAACGGGTCCAAAAAATATTGGAACTGGAACGGGCTCTACCCATTCGAAATGGGTCCAAACCGGACCGACCCGTGGGTCCAAACGGGTCCAAAAAAGTTAAAAATTTTCTATAATAGTAAACATTTACATATATTATATTATCTATAAGAACAAAATAAGTCTTATGCCTTCCCAAATTTCTAGAATTTGTTTACTAAACAATAACTTGTCCTATTATCTATGAACTATAATAGCAAAAAAATTCCAAAATTGATATTTAAAAAATACATACCCCTAGAAATGAGTCGGTCCAGGGCCCCGTTTATTTTGAAAATAGGACCCGCCCTGTCCCGTTAGTTTCACACGACCCGCCCCGGCCCGTCTCGTTTAAATTCCAAATTTTCGGAACCAGCTTGTTTGGACATTTTAAGGTTCATACCGGGTCGGAATCATGGGTCTTGGAACTGTATGCCCACCCCTGATAGAGACTAACTAACTAGAAATGAATCTAAGGTTTATCTAACCTCACTAACTAAATCTTCCTTGGTCATGACTAAACATCTAATCGAGGTGGTTCTAAGGTTTTTACCAAATTATATCACTACACAATTCAATTAATTAAATGACAACTAAAATAATCAAATGCACAAAAAGTCAAAAATACCCTCATTCTAGATTGTGGTAATGACAAATCTACCCTCCTTAAAATAATTTCGTCCTCAAAATTAAAAGACGAAACTAAGACATGAAGAAAATGATAGAAGAATCATACCTCAAGGCTAAAAAAGATAAGGGTATCGCTCGCGCATCTCATCCTCCCTCTCCCAGGTTGACTCACCTGGAGAGTGATGCCTCCACGCGACGCGAACCAAGAAAATAGTCTGGTTTCGCAACACCTTCTTCCAACGATCCAGAATCTCCACTGGTTGTTCTGAATAGTTGAGAATAGGGCGACCTCGATCTCGGAGTAATTAAGTACGTGACTGGGATCTGCTACGTACCGTCTCAACTGCGACACGTAGAACACGTTGTGAACTCCTTCTAGTGCATGTGGCAAGTCTAGCCTGTAAACTACGATATTGTAGTGCCCTGTCCCTATATCGTGCCCTGTTCTCCGTCCACGGGGTGTGCGAGAAAGAAACACTGTCGCTATCGACTCGGTCGGGACCGATAGGTCGGGATCGATCGAATCGATCGAACGGGAACGGTTGAATTAAGATCCATTTTCTGTTATGGAATGGCTTCTTCGAAACAAAGTCCCATATTCAGTGGGTTGTACCTCGAGGATTGACTCTGCGGCTGAGTCGGGAGAGACCTCCCATTGCTCGGCTTTTCACGCCGCTTGCGTTAGTTTTGGCTTTGTTTTCTGAATGCGTTTTCATGAATGCTTTCGATAGTTTTCATGGCTTACGTTTTGAACTTCGCATTCGTATCGAATTTTCTTGAATAACACAGTATTTTAATCGTTGCTTGTGCGATTTCAAGTGATCGCGTAGGCAACATCTAGCACGGCCAACCAGTTACTCGCCTCAAGTAAATACTAAGGTGAGTGGCTGACCCTTCTTCCCTCGACCCTCTTCTCTAAAATATTTTCTATACGAGACATGTGCTATGCTAGATGTAATGCAATGACATGAATGATATTCCGACGAACGGTCACACGATATCCCACGAACACGAACTATACAAGTGCTTGTCATATAACATTATCGTACTTGCAATTTACCGTATCATATAGAACCGTGCTAAGGAAAGACGAATCGATTAAATGAATGTCGCAACGATACATAAAGATGTGCCTTGAACTAACGAATTAACTTAGCACGGTCATGGACAACTTGTCGACAAGGGCGATTGTTTCTTCGGACGACATCCTGAGGCCACGGGACCGTTCCAGTCTAGGAAGAAACACGGATAGCTATGCCGGATGCATGCCACGGTAGGCAGGGGCTTTCAACGGGGCTCGCTACCTGCGCTGAAAGGATCCTGTCTACCAAGCTATATGTCCAGGATGGCTTGTCGTGCCAGTGACCTTCACGAATGCACTCTATTATGTTTTCTTATTATCAACATGACAGGGAAGAACATGGTAAGTTTATGCTACAACGGCGTGCTCTGTGGGGGGTAAGATCTATCGTCATTATACGGTTGTGCCTTCAAATATAAGTTTGAATTGAGTAGGATGCCTAGAAACTTCACTAAATATTTACATGCACGCTCACTTAAATTCTTCAACAAATGAGAGCACGGGATTTAAATTGCCACGCACCAGTACAAAGTATAAAGTGCTGACCCTCACTCTCAACAGGTACTCGGAACCAGGATAGCGTGCCAAGGAACTCAAGGCGACGCTCCTTTCTTTTGAAGCCTTGCTAGCGCGAAGGCTAACTCTGCAACATTTTGAAGACTCCAACCCAACTGCATCATGAGTCACAAACTCTCGTCGATCCCAGGTCTTAGAGAGTCGTTTTGATGTTTGTAAAAAGGGATGTAAATATATGGAATGACTATCTCATCGATGTCGGCTGTAAGACCGAGATGCCTCTTTTGTAATCGAGTCTGTAACCTAACTTATTATCAATGAAAATGCAAGTTTCCTTTTCTATATGAATGTGTTCAATTTCTCTACGTACTCATATATATGCTGTTGTTTTAGATAACCTTATGAACTGCCTTGTGCAAGCGCATCTTAGGCTTGTATGGCATCACGCTCGGGGGACGACTATCGATTCTAGAGAATCGGGACGTGACATAATGGTATCAGAGCACGGCTTTACGTCCTTGGCCTCTAGTGTTGAGTTTTTAGTCTCAAAACCATTGGTCTCGTGTCGATGAGATATGTCATTCCATACGAGTGAGCCCGTAATAATTTTTGTGACTAACGTAGTTTGCCTTCAAAAATCCCAGAAGGTACGGCAGTGAACGTGGCGGCGAACGAAGAAAGTACTTTGAGCAGCTCGAGTAGCTCGAGACCCGGACCCTCTAACGATGCCATGGAGCGGATGTTGTGCATGCTGGAAGCGCAACAACGACAAGCTGAGGAGAGTCAACGCTAGAATGAGCAACATAGACGACAGACGGAGGCACGCCAGACTCAGTTCGAGGCCCAATTCGATGCACAATTCAAGCTGCAGCAGAAGCAGCTCTATACTCTTCAGCAGATCGTTCAAACAGTTGTGGCTAACAACAACAACTCCGCAATGACCCATGCCATAATCGAGCCTGCGGCCAGACAAAGTGAAGTCGAACCGGAGGTACCCGAGCCTATGCCTGCAGCACCGAGAAGTTACAACTTCGACGTGTCAAAATTTATAAAAAGTTGTCGTACTTCCTTCAATGGCACGGAAGACCCTTCCATGGCGATCGACTGGTTGGAGGAACTGGAAGATAAATTCGAGCTTCTGAGTGTCGAAGAGTCCAAAGAAGTCGCATGCGCTCAATTTCTACTCCGATTGAACGCGCACGACTGGTGGGCCGTGCAAAAGCGAGCGATCTGACGTGACGACGAGACAGCAGCAATTTCTTGGGCTACCTTCCGAGTGGTGTTGGAGATTGAGTACCTCCCCGAAGCCGTTCGACAAGAGAAGGAAAACGAATTTATGCAGCTAAGATAAGAGAATATGACAGTGCGGCAGTATGCAGCAGAGTTCAATAAGTTAGCCAAGTTTGCTAGAGAATTACTGCCCTCCCTGGCGAGTCGTGCTCGACGGTTCGAAGTGGGTCTACGACCATCCATCTACGCCCCTGTGTCTGTTCTGCAATACAAAACGATGGAGAAGTCTCTCAACCATGCCCTCTTCCTTGAACGCGACCCTCCAGGTGCCGCCGGCGCTGTGCATACCTACAATCACAAACGCCCTAGCCATACGGGAGGAAATAACGTGACCAAGCGTCCAAAGAACGGGCACCACAGCGGACATCAGGCACAGAATCTGGGACTTCTTCGCTGCACCAAATGTTACCGGAACGGACACCTAACCGTCGACTGTCAAGTTCAAAATGGCGGGTGTTACTTCTGCGAAAAAAGAGGTCACTATCATACAGACTTCCTGAAGCGTAGAAGAAACAACTTGAACACGCCTCAGCATCCACAGCACCGTGCGGGAAATCAAGTTCCAGCGCCTCGAGAACCTCAACCCACCCCACAAAATGGCCAAGACCGTCGCCCCAATGCCTAGGGCCGCGTCTACGCCATGACTCGAGATGAAGTGCATGCATCTGATACGGTCATGACAGGTATACTAAATTTTAATAATGTGCCTGCTCTTGTGTTATTTGATTCAGGCGCTTCGTATAGTTTTATATCGACGGACTTTGTGCGAGCACAAATTTTCTGTAATATCATTAGATCTCGACCTTAGCATAAGTACACCTTCGGGTACACCAATACTCACAAACTTAGCTTGCGCCGACGGGATTATCTGTATCGACGGTCAAAAGATCGGTCTTGATGTGATAGTTCTAGACATGAAGGACTTTGACATCATTCTGGGAATGGATTGGCTCGGGCCGTACAATGCAACCATAGACTGTGTCAGAAAGACGGTCACCTTCCGCATACCAGGAATGCCTGAATTCTGCTTTTCGTGTGGTGAGGCGTCGTCGACCTGCATGCTGATCTCGACAATTTCTGCTCGGAGGATGCTGCATTCTGGGTGCGAAGGCCATTTAGCGTCCGTCCGAGACATGCGACAGGAGAGTACAAATGTGGGTCAGACCGACATTATGGCAGAATTCCCCGATGTGTTCCCGGATGAGCTACCCGGCATGTCCCCCGACCGAGAAATCGAGTTCAGCATCGATACATTCCCCGATACTCGACCTATTTCCAAGGCCCCGTACAGAATGGCCCCCGCCGAGCTGAAGGAACTCAAGGTCCAGTTACAAGAGTTACTCGACAGAGGATTTATTCGGCCTAGTGTTTCACCGTGGGGAGCGTCCGTGTTGTTCGTGAAGAAGAAGGATGGGTCTATGCGTCTGTGGGTCGATTACCGAGAGCTGAACAAGGCCACCATTCGGAACAAGTATCCATTGTCCCATATAGACGACTTATTCGATCAACTGCAAGGCGTCTCGATATTTTCGAAGATTGATCTCCGCTCGGGCTATCATCAACTCAAAATCAAGTCAGACAACGTACAAAAGTTAGCCTTTCGCACTCGGTACGGCCACTACGAGTTCCTGGTGATGCCATTTGGCCTGACGAACACCCCTGCCGCCTTCATGGATCTAATGAATCGGGTATTTCGACCCTTTCTTGATAAATTTGTGGTAGTCCTTATTGACGATATTCTCGTCAACTCGAAGGACAGGGCACAGCATGCAGAACATCTACGGGCCGTGCTCCAGACACTTCGAGAGAATAAGTTGTATGTAAAACAGAGTAAGTACGAATTTGGCTAAGCAGCGTATCCTTTCTTGGTCACATCATTTTGTCTGAAGGCATTGCAGTCGATCCAAAGAAAGTGGAAGCTGTTGCTGATTGGAAGTGGCCTACGTCTGCTAGTGAGATTCGAAGCTTTCTTGGTTTGGCAGGATACTATCGACACTTTGTGAAAGACTTCGCGAAGATTGCATTGCCATTGACTCGCCTCACTCAAAAGGGCGTCGTGTATGAGTGATCGGATGACTGTGAAGCTTCCTTCCAGGAGCTAAAATAGCGACTAATTTCGGCGCCTATACTCGCACTTTCGGATGGGCCAGAGGGTTTTCAAATATTCAGCGATGCTTCGGGCCAGGGCTTGGGATGTGTGCTCATGCAGCGAAACAAGGTAATATCCTTCGCCTCCAGACAGTTAAATCAGCACGAGAAAAACTATCCTACGTACGAATTGGAGTTAGCGGCGATTGTGTTCGCGTTGAAATTATGGCATCACTATCTATATTGCATGGCGTGCGCGATCTATACCGACCACAAGAGCCTCAAATATCTCTTCACTCAGAAGGAATTGAACTTGCAACAGAGGCGCTGGCTCGAACTGATCAAAGACTGACTTGACGATCGACTACACTCCGGGTCAGGGAAATATGGTGGCGGACGCTCTGAGTCAAAAATATCTTACCTCGCTATCCATCAACCGCAAACTACTACAAGATTTAGAAGAAATGGACATCGATCTCCGGGTTCGATTCAGGGATGTACGGTTGGCGCAGCTGCAGTTAGAGCCGAGTTTACTGAAAAAGATCATGACCGCTCAGAAGGATGATCTGTACCTGAAAAAATGTGTAAGCGAATTTCAACAGGTGGTGCGACCGACTTTACGGAAGATAAGATCGGCGTGCTGAGATTGAATGGCCGACTATGTGTTTCGGATGACTCAGAACTACGAAAGAAGATATTGGCGGAGGCATATTATGCGAAATATACCTTGCATCCAGACAGTACCAAGATGTATAAGGACCTCCACACAACCTTCTGGTGGCACGGGATGAAGAGAGATGTGGCGCTCTTTGTGTCACAATGCACGGCCTGTCAGCAGGTGAAAGCTGAACATCAGCGACCGGGCGGGGAGATACAGAACCTCGCTATTCCAGAATGGAAATAGGATCACGTCACTATGGACTACATTGTTGGCCTGCCAAAGATACCACGGGGGAGCGACGCCATCTGGGTCATCGTCGATCGATTAACCAAGTCAGCGCACTTTCTTGCCATCATAGTTACTTGGAGCGTTGATCACCTGGCACGGATTTATCTTGATGAGATAGTACGGCTGCATGGAGTTCTAGTATCCATTGTCTCTGATCGGGATTCACAATTCATGTCACAATCCTGGAGTAGCCTTCAGTCGGCGCTGGGTACCAAGTTACAGTTTAGCTCAGCTTACCATCCTCAGACCGATGGCCAAACGGAGCGCGTTAATCAGATTCTCGAAGACATGCTACGACTCTGCACAATTAACTTCAAATCAAGCTGGGACGTCCACCTATCGCTGGCAGAATTTGCATACAACAATAGCTACCAGTCCAGCATCCAAATGGTACCGTATGAAGCTTTGTACGGCCGGAAGTACAGATCGCCTATTTGTTGGGATAAAGTCAGGGAACGGCAGATACTCGGCCCAGAGCTGGTAGAACAGACTGTAGAAAATGTCAAGCTAATTCGAGAAAGACTAAAGATTGTACAGAGTCAGCAAAAGAGCTACACCGACACCCATCGAAGACCGCTTGAGTTCCAGGTGGGCGATCATGTGTTCTAGAAGGTGTCGCCCATGCGAGGAGTTACTCGGTTCGGCGCGAAGGGAAAGCTGAGTCCGAGATTCGTTGGGCCGTTCGAATTACTCGAGCGGGTCGCCCCAGTGGCCTATAAAATTGCCCTACTGCCGGCGCTTGAAGGTGTGCACAGTGTCTTCCATGTCTCCTAGCTGCGAAAGTACGTGCACGACCCTAGCCACGTGGTAGATTTTGGCCAGGTGGAGCTAAAGTCCGACTTATCCTACGTTGAAAAGCCAGGTCAAATCTTACAATGCAAGAATAAGCTGCTGCAAAATCGGACGATCCCTCTCGTTCGCGTACTCTTGAGGAACCATGCGGTAGAAGAGTCGACATGGGAACTCGAGTCAGAAATGAAGAAAAAGTTTCCTTCATGGTTTACATAGAGGTAGGTTCTGTTCTTAAGTTTCGATGATTAAACTTTTTCTTAGTTTGTTATGGTGTAGTCCCCCGTCCCTACATCGTACCCTGTTCTTCGTCCATGGGGTGCACAAAAAAGGAACATTGTCGCTATCGACTCGGTCGGGACTGATAGGTCGGGATCGATCGAATCGATCGAACGGAAACGGTTGAATTAAGATCCATTCTCCGTTATGAAATGTCTTCTTCGGAACTAAGTCCCATATTCAGCGGGTTGTGCCTCGAGGATTGACTCTGCGGCTGAGTCGGAAGAGACCTCCCGTTGCTCTGCTTTTCACGACGCTTGTGTTGGTTTTGGCTTTATTTTTTTGAATGCATTTTCATGAATGCTTTCGATGGTTTTCATGGCTTATGTTTCAGACTTCGCATTCGTATCGAATTTCCTTGAATAACACAGTGTTCTAATCGGTTGCTTGTGCGATTTTAGGTGATCGCGTAGGCAACGTCTAGCGTGGCCAACCAATTACTCATCTTAAGTAAATACTAAGGTGAGTGGCTGACCCTTCTTTCCTTGACCCTTTTCTCTAAAACATTTTCTATACGAGACATATGCTATGCTAGATGTAATGCAACGACATGAATGATATTCCAACGAACGGTCACACGACATCCCACGAACACGAACTATATAAGTGCTTGTCATATAACATTATCGTGCTTGCAATTTACCGTATCAAATAGAACCGTGCTAAGGAAAGATGAATCGATTAAATGAATGTCGCAATGATACATAAAGATGTGCCTTGAACTAACGAATTAACTTAGCACGGTCATGGATGACTTATCGACAATGGCGATTGTTTCTTCGGACGGCATCCCGAGGCCATGGGACCGTTTTATCCTATAAAGAAACACGGATAGCTATGCCGGATGCATGCCACGGTAGGCAGAGGCTTTCAACGGGGCTCGCTACCTGCGCTGAAAGGATCCTGTCTACCAAGCTATATGTCCAGGATGGCTTGTCGTACCAGTGACCTTTACGAATGCACTCTATTACGTTTTTTTATTATCAAGATGACAGGGAAGAACATGGTAAGTTTACGCTACAACGGCGTGCTCTGCGGGGGTAAGCTTTATCGTCGTTATACGGTTGTGCCTCAAATATAAGTTTGAATTGAGTAGGATGCCTAGAAACTTCACTAAATATTTGCATGCACGCTCACTTAAATTCTTCAACAAATGAGAGCACGGGATTTAAATTGCCACGCACCAGCACAAAGTGTAAAGTGCTGACCCTCGCTCTCAACAGGTACTCGGAACCAGGATAGCGTGCCAAGGAACTGAAGACGACGTTCCTTTCTTTTGAAGCCTTGCTAGCGCGAAGGCTAACTCTGCAACATTTTGAAGACTCCAACCCAACTGCATCATGAGTCACAAACTCTCGTCGATCCCAGGTCTTAGAGAGTCGTTTTGATGTTTGTAAAAAAGGATGTAAATGTATGGAATGACTATCTCATCGATGTCGGTTGTAAGCCCGAGAGGCCTCTTTTGTAATCGAGTCTGTAACCTAACTTATTATCAATAAAAATGCAAGTTTTCTTTTCTTTATGAATGTGTTCAATTTCTCTGCGTACTCTTATATATACTATTGTTTCAAATAACCTTATGAACTGCCTTGTGCAAGCACAACTTAGGCTTGCACGACATCATGCCCGGGGGACGACTATCAATTCTACCGAATCGGGACGTGACAGACATCGACTCTCTCACGAATAACGAAAGGTCCGATGAAACATGGGCTAAGATTTCCACCTCCACCAAAACGAATAGTGCCTTGTGGGAGATATCCTCAGGAATACTACATCTCCAACCTAGCGCAAACAAGGTCTCACACTTAAATGTAATAATCAATCATAACAAACAAGATTAAAAAATTAAACTAACCTAATCCTAAAAATCTAAGTTGTACCTTAAACTCTAAAGGTCTCCGTAGCTATCGGCCCAATGCTGCTGTCGGTCCTGCGCCACGCGAAGTCGATCTCTGATGAGCTTCACCTTCTCAGCTGCATCCACAACTATCTTAGGCCCCAATAAAGCTCTCTTCGACGTCATGCCAAGATAAGGGAGTATGACATCTCCGCCCATACAATGTTGCGAATGGTGACATCTCAATATTGGCCAGAAAGCTATTCTTGTAGGCAAACTCAGCCAAATACAAATGGTCCTCCTAGGAACCTCTAAAATCCAAAACATAAGTGCATAACATATCCTCGAGAGTCAGGATAGTCCTCTCTGATTGTTCATCTGTCTGAGGGTGGTAAACGGTACTGAACTTGGGCTGAGTGCCCAAGCTAGTCTGCAGACTCCGACAGAAGTAGAAAGTGAAGCAACTATCCCAATCCGAGACTATGCTCAAGGGAACTCCATGCAGTCTGACTATCTGCCTCACGTACATATCTGCTAGCCTCTTTGTAGATAAACCCACTTTGAATGACAAAAAGTGGGCTGATTTGGTCAACCTGTCAATGATTACCCAAATTGCATCTTTCCCTTCTGGTGTATGCGATAATTCTGATACAAAATCTATAGTGATGTGCTCACATTTTTATTTTAGAATGGGCAACAGATGCAATAATCCTCCTGGACTCTGTCTTTACCTGCTGGCAAACCAAGTATCTGGCTACGAAATTTGCTACCTCTCGCTTCATACCATACCACCAAATATGTTCCTTCAGGTCTCTATACATCTTGTTGGCACCTGGATGCATAGAATATTAAGAGCGATGAACCTCCTGCATAACCTGCTCTCGAAACTCTTCGCTAGACACACAGTCTAGAATCATGCCTTAACGCTCCATCTTCTGTAATAACAAACTCATCTAGAAGTCCTGTTTGAACTTTCTCTCTGATACTCCGCAGAGCTACATCATTAAACTGGGTCGACTTGATTCTATCCATCAAGTCGGACTGAATCTGTAGTCCCCACATCTACATCTATACTCCATATACTATTACCTCGATCTCCAGACTCTCAAGATCTGCTAGCAAATGAAGGTCTGTTGTCAAACACATAGCTACCAAATACCTGCTCAAGGCATCGGCAATCACATTGGCCTTCCCTGGATGGTACTGTAACGAGATATCGAAGTCCTTCATCAACTCCAACCATCTCTTCTGCCTCATGTTCAGCTCTTTTTGGTTAAACATATACTTCAAGCTTTTGTGGTCCGTAAAGATCTCTACACACTCTCCGTATAGATATTGTTTCCACAACTTAAGAGCGAAGATGACCGCTGCCAACTCCAAGTCGTAGGTAGGGTAGTTCTTCTCATTTAGACACAATTGCTTGGAAGCATAGCCAATCACCTTTCCATTCTGCTGCAAGACACAACCCAGATCCTTTCCTGAGGTGTCACTATAGATAGTGAATCCACCTGTCCCTGATGACAATATCAAAACTGAAGCTGTCGTCGACCTCTTTTTCAACTCATCAAAGGCAACCTAACACTCCTCTGACCAGACAAACTCTATGTCCTTCCGGGTCAGCCTAGTCAACGGCTCTGCAATCCGAGAGAAATCCTGAACAAACCTCCCGTAGTAGCCTGCCAATCCCAAAAAACTCCTGATCTCTGTAACTGAACTCAGAGCGGTCCATGCCTCGACTGTCATGATCTTTTTTGGGTCGACTGAGATCCCCTCTCCGGTCACAACATGACCCAGGAACTCAACCCGATCAAGAAAGAACTCACACTTTGAAAGCTTGCCTTAATGCTTCTCCTTCCTGAGAGGATCCAAAACTACTCTCAAATGCTCCTCATGCTCCTCTGGGGTCTTCGAATACACTAAGATATCATTAATGAATACCACTACAAATGTTTCCAGATACTGGTGGAAAACCTTGTTCATCAGATTCATGAATACTGTCGGGACGTTGGTTAACCCAAACAGCATTACCATAAACTCAAACTGGCCGTACTGAGTCCAAAATGCTATCTTCGGAATATCTTTTTTCTTCACCTTCACCTTCACATGGTGATAGCCTGACCTCAGATTAATCTTAGAAAATACTCTCGCTCCGCTCAACTGATCGAACAGATCATCGATCCTCGACAATGGGTATTTATTCTTGATGGTAAGGTTGTTGAGAGCCCTGTAGTCGATACACGTACGTACCAACCCATCATTCTTCGGCACAAAAAGCACCGGAGTACCCCACGATGAAGAACTATATCTGATGAAGCCCTTGTCTTGCAACTCGTCCACCTGCTTCTTCAATTCTACCAGCTCGATGTTATTAACTCTATAGACGTGCTGAGATATCGGCTCTGTGTCGGGCACCAAATCTATAGAGAACTCAATACCTCTGTCTGGAGGCAACTATGGTAACTCCTTCGGAAAAACATCCATGAACTCAGCTACCAATGGATGTGGCAAACTCTGCTCCTCTACTAAAGCTCCAGAGAAAACTCCGCCGCTCTGCTCCACCTCTCCTCTGGCGAACTCGAACTTCGGCTCTCCTGATGATTTGAAAAGCACTCTGCCTCCACGACGGTCTATACTAGCATGTTGTCTACTCAACCAGTCCATCCCGAGTACAATGTCGTAACTCGGTAGTAAAACTATGAGCAAACATACATCCAGCTCTCGGCCTCCCTATCAAATCCCTATTTTGTATATAAGTATATTTCTGTATTTGGAAGATTTTAAATTGGGGTATTCTTAAAATTTTACTATTATTTTTTTAGAGGTGAATTTTATACTCATTATTATTGTTATTATTATTATTATTATTATTAATGATTCCTAATAACTACCCCCCTCTCTCTCTCCCCTCTTTCTCACCTAACCCTAACCCTCCCCACTCCTTTCCTAGGGAGTAGCCGACACCCCCTCCCCTTTCTCTCTCCCTACCAAACTCTCTTTCTTCCTCACTCTTCACTCTCTCTTCCATTCTCCTTTACTCCCATGGCCGCCCGCTCCGTTTCTCCTCCGGCCCCCTCCGTTGGCGCTACCGCTGAGCCTACCACCACTTTAGCCAGCACTACCACCATGACAGCCCCCTCGTCTCCACCACTCCTCCCATCTCCTCTGTCCCCCTTCAGTCTGATAGCCGTGAGCTGCCCCCAGCGCTGCCACCATCACTGTCATCTTCAGCCACCACTTCCAGCACCGCCATCACCATGGCCTCCTCCTCCTCCTTTCTTCTTTCCAGCGACCAGCGCCAGTCGTCGCGGCTTCTCCTCCGCCGGAGAGGGATCCCGACTGCTTCCCTCTTTTCCTGTCTCCTTCTTCCGTCGGGAGCCGACCCGACCTGGACGAGCCCCGGAGAGCTTCTCCGACCTTCATCCCTCTGTCTTTTGTCGTGCTAGGCCACGCCGACGTACGGGCTGGCTTGAGCCCCGTCGGCGATGACCCGAGCACCCCTCTCCCATCTTCCTCGTTCTCTGTGCGTCTACGGGCGCACTGTCTCAAGCAGCGAGACACTTTGGGCCCCGTGCTGTTCAGGTTTTATGTCGCCTTAATCTGCGTACAGCCTTGTTATATGTGCCTTCTCAGTTTTTGTGCTACCCCAATCTACGTGCTGCCTTGAACAGCAGGACGCCTCGAGTCCTACGCTACCTCGGGCACTGTACCATCTTAATTTACACATCATCTCATTTTTGTGCCTCGGCCCTTGTGCCCATTTTGATTTTTGTGTCGCTTCGATTTGTATGTACACACTGATTTATGTGCCATCTTGGTTTGCGTGCTACCTTAGAATCTGTACCGCATCGATTTGCGTACATACGTCGACTTATGTGCCGTATTGATTTGCGTGCTTCCTTATATCTCGTACCATCTTGATTTGTGTGTCGCATTGATTTGTGCGCCATCTTGATATTCGTGATTCCTCGATCTATGTGTATGTCTCGATTTACGTGCACATTATGTTTCTCGTTCGCCTCGATATTCCTATCATCTCGATTCTCGTGTGCGTCTCGATATACATGTACATCTCGGTTTGTGTGTCGTATCGATCCGTGTGTCTCTGTTTTCGTGCCAGATCCCTGCTCTGCTTGCAGAACCTACGTGGTATAGCCTTCTGCCATCCTTGTGTATTCTGTCATTATTTTATTATTTAATTCTAATGATTATTTATTTTGTGTTCTGAGGACCTCGATGGACGTGCTACCTAGATCCCGATCGTCGAAGACTTGCTTTCCTAGACGGTCCCTCTAGGCAAGTATCCCTTGCTCATCGATGGATCTTGCCCTCTCTCTTGGATTTTATTATATTTAATTCATTTGTAATTATAAATGTATAACTGTGAGTAGTGTAGCATAGTAGTAGAACTGCCATGATGATAACCTAGGATAGCTTGGTTTGATATCGGGTTATGATCGTATCAGACAACTCGGATGGGTCATCCACACCTTCGAGGATACGAGCACGACTCACATGTATGGATTATCCCCATATGCCCTGTGTCCGACTCGCGGTCAGGTAACGGCTTGGCTAACTATTTCTATGACCATGCGTGTGGATTGGACATGACTCTAGGTCTATGATGCGCCCTGCATGGCATTTTTTGTTGCATGTATTGGCTTGGTACCCAGCACGCATCGTAGCACTGCTGGAGGCCAAAACTTAGTGTTATCGACTACTATTTGGTTTCTAGTACGCATTGTAGTGCTGCTGGAACTCGGGACTTAGTGTTCTCAATTTACGATTCTGCGGCAGGTTGTGCCGAGTGGATTTAGCCCCAGTTTGTTGGGAGCTTTCGTTCAGAAATACAGAGGAGACTGTCAAATTTTTCTAGAATTTCCAGCCAGGAATTTGGCTCGAAGAGTTGGGCAGAACCGTTCCTCTGGTTTGCTGAACAAGCATCATGCGTGTTTATCGTAACATAGTATGCCCGATTCCAGTGCCTACTAGGTAGACTCATGACTAGATTAGTCACCTAGATACTTGATCTATCTTGTCCGTCGGATAGCATAAGGAGCGCGGTTCCACTTGGGAGACAGTCTGCAACCCTGGTCCTAGTTTGGTTTAAGGGTTGTGGATATGCTCCAGAGAAGTTCATGCAATCCTTACCCTTTTTTGGCGTCATTAATTAAGATATTCTTGTCCCCTGACCATTCATTCTAGGAGTTATCCTAGTTTAGCTAGATAGGGCTGACAATTGTCCTATGTATCAGGATTGTGACCTTGGATATGTTTGAGGATTGAGTATTATGTGGAGTATAATTTTTAGGATATTGATTTGATAGACTCATATGGACTCTTGGATAGTGTTGCCATTTCTTTTATATGGCATTTTTTTGATCAGATATAAATATTTAGATTCCTGGATTTTGATGCTTGTGCGAGTGTTTCGCAGAACGAGAAGAATATAGAGGGCATTATTACATAATTTTTACTCGACTTCCCAAACACCCAAAACTTGGTTTGATTTCTATATCTTGATAGCTGTGAGACTTGTTTACGGATAGCTTGTGATCATTGATTCAGAGGATTTTTGTGAGCCAGAGGGCCTAGTAGTGTTTATAGTGATTAGCTTGGTATTTGGTAATCGTCATTCCTGACATGATATTTATTCCATCGTAGATGGAAGACTCCTGATAGATTGATTCGGTGGATAGATCGACTTGATGATTTGAGTTGTAGGCTCCCATGTGTACTTGAGATGCTATTCTAGTAGATATCTCGACCATGTACCTGACCTGATATCTATGCCACGATGTGGGCAGATGATTTCATGTGACTGACATATTTGTCCTTATTTCTGACATGACTACTTGTATCCATGCTATAAGTCTAGCTTACCCTTTGAGGTACTGGCCCTAATTTTGCACTGCGGTGCTTCTTGTCTACTGGCACTTTGAGGTGCTACTTCCATGATTATATGGCATTGCGATGCCATCCTGTTATTCTAGCTATATGATATGATTACCTGCACAGGTACCTTGGTAGTTGGCCTGTAGTCTAGGCGTGGTCAGGATTGCTTGCTTGCTTGTTGCATAATACTAAAAATGAATCACAACTGGGACTATAGGTGCCGAGCTTGATTCTTACTTAGCATTTCCGTACTGAGTTACGACATCTAGGAGGATGATCATGTGACCATGACATGAGATTTCGGATAAATATATGGATAATCTAGGCAACTTAAACTGGTAGAAGCATTGGAAGGGAACGGAATCTCGAGATCGTGTAGTACTAGTCCACTTTATTTTGGCTGGCCACCACAGATATTGTTACTGTCCGCATTAGAGGATGGCAGTATCCGGCTACTTTATGTATTATGTACTACATGCTTGTCTTGCTCGTACGGTGGCCTTGCGAGAGACCAGTGCTTATCTAGTCTTGTTATATTTGGTCCCGCTAGCCAGGCTGGATCGGTACGATTTGAGGATTCCTATATTTTGTATTATTGGGGTAACCCAATCTCCACATAGAAAGCCTTAGGTATTTGAGTGTCCGCTTATTCCCCTAAATTATTTGGCTTGTTGCTTACATAGCTGGCTGATATAGAGTTCCAGTTGGCGATGCAGGCATTATTTGATGTTAGGGAGATTGTGATAATTGTTGGTTATTTAGCTACATTAGTTGTCGATTGTTATCATGTGTTGGTACCGCACAGTCCTTACCCCCCTTACTGTTCATACATGTTATTCATGTCTTATTTTATCCTATTGGCTTTTCTTCGCCCGTCCTTGAGCCTTCCTTTCTCGTACTTGCTGCGGTTGGCCTGACCAACCCTGGATTGTTCCTAGATTGCCCGTGACCGACCCTGTGGATCTTTCAGACTTGACTTGGAGGATGTGCTTCAGTTCTAGACCATGCTAGGAACTATGGGAAGCTATACTCGTCTACATTATTATCTTATACTGTAGACTGTTGATTATCATATGAGTATTTCCTACTTTTCATATGATTATCTCTTTTGATGTTACTTCATTGTTATTGCCTGTGGATATGAGATCGAATTTAGGACATAGATTGATTGTATACTAGGATACACAACTAGATTGACAGCCGTAATCGTCGTATGACGTATTCGTACCTTATACGGTGTAGCTGCAGTGCACCATCCCGCTCATTCAATCGGAGGAATTGAAACGCCGACGGCGTTCGGACTTAGCCTTGCAACGACTTGTTCAGAGACACCGCTCGGTCGAGGTGACTCCTCGAATCAGGTGGGATAGTTTCGGTAAACTTGTCTCATCTTAGCCTTCACATAATAAATCGCATGTTTTCAACTTGCACAAGTAGGCTTGATAATAAAAGAGACGAATCCACATAGCTAAGGGAATAATCCCGACGGGTCAAATTGAGTTAAAATATGGAAAAGGTCCAACGGTCGGCTTAAAGTTGGTGCACGGCGTGCTTTAAAAAATAACACTCGTCCCTTCGTCCCGTGGCTTGGGAGGAGGAAGTTGGTTTAAGTTGTCACCAAGTTAGAATTAGCTTAAGTCATAGGCGTCGCATGCATAAATGCTTGATAAGCATGCACGATTCCACGATACAAGGCTTGGCATAGCCTTTGCTCGTCCCACAAGTTAAGTTGTAGGCTCGATTGAGTTAGTCTAAGTTATGCTAGGCGATTGAGGGAGTTCTAAGCATTGTCCCATGTTTTCTGCGGTTGTCAAAATACTTGGTCCCACGATTTCAAGGCCCATCGTATAAAGTATGACTTGGACGGTAGTGTCGCATAGAACACAGTTGGCTTAAGGCACGATGTTACGGGCTTAGTGTTTAAGGCACGAGCCGCTTTTGATTTAAAGCAAGTTTGGAAAAAGGGCTTTCGATAGGCATTCCTGAGTTGAGTAATAAGGATAGAGCAACAAGGGAAAAGGCTCGCGACCGTGGGTCGTCGAGGGATCTCAAATGTTAGAAGCCTTAAGCTTGATCCTGAAAGGATGTTAACATTGGAAGAAGAATGACTATGTGAGATGTCAGTTCGAGTCGAGTCTTGCATGGTCATGGACAACTTGTCGACAAGTAATAAGTTTCCTCGAACGGCTATCCGAGGCCACGGCACCGACTCAGCCTAGGAGGAAACAGGATATATTCGTACATAAGGTTTTAGCACAGGTTAAGCGGGGACTTTCCACGGTACTCGCTACTCGCGTTAAAAGGACCCCGATTAACGAAACTATACGTCCAGGATAGCTTGTTATGCTAGTGACCTCATATAGATGTGTCGACAAGGGCGGCAATCTGCGTGTGTGCCTTTGGATTGAGTCGAGTTGAATGTGTGTACAGTTAGAACACAATATTTGGGCCTAAGATTTGGCTTCAACATAGGCGACGTGCTTTGGCACGAGTTACGGCATCGAGTCTTAAGTTGTTGGCATAGAGTTGCACAAGTTGGATTTGAGTCATCTCGGGTTTAATTCAGGAATTGCCGCAAGGCAAAGTTGGTTAAGTGACACTAAGTTCACAAGTCTCGATTGGGTTAGTTGGTGATCAAAGTAGCAAGGGCCGCGAGATGGCGACATGGTTAAGTCATATTGAGTTGCGAGGCATGGCACAATAGAATTGTAGCACGGCCACAAGAAAATGGGAACTATCGCATAGTTGCGTCTCTAATTTTGGGTCGTAAGGCAAATACGACTTGATAGGTTAATATTGTTGGTACAAGAAAGGTCTAGAGGCAAAGTATGAGTGACGTTGTTATTGCAAGCACGGGATGGTCTTGAGACACAAAATAGGCTAAGGTGTCTGTCCTAAAACTGATTATAAGGCAAGAGTAGAAAGACAATCAAAAGGGACTATGTTACACAAAGTAAATTAACGTGTCGATTTTGTTTGGGTGGGCGAGGAGCTCATTCCACCAGTACAGTTGAGTACTGACACCCACACAGTTTTCATGTGCAGGCACAGGTAGAAGCTCGTGGCGCAGAGCTCGCTTGGATGCGTCGAGGCATGGAGTTCCTTGGCGATTCGAGACGTGCAGCCGCGTGGAGTCTGGACTTATACGAGACATAATGTATGGACGTCACCTTCCAAAGCATCCGTTGGCTCAAGACATGTATTGAGGGATGAGAGAGCTGAGTGACTTGTAATATGAGAAGAGTGAGCTTGAATGACTTATAATCTTGGCATTGCGCCCCATTATAATCCTTGTTTTAATATCAATAAAATGCATCTTTTGAATAACTTGTGTTTTGCTTCAAATTTTTACTGCTATTATTCAATGTCTCTGATTGGGACTTCTGTGCGACGATCCCGTCGCAGCCGCTGAAATTGGCCGTTATAGAACTCGCCTTGCACGAGCAAAATCTAGGCTCGTGCGGCATCATGCCTTAGCGAGGACGATCGCTCCTACGGGAGCGGGGCATGACATAATGGTATCAGAGCACGGCTTTACGTCCTTGGACTTCCGATTGAATTCTTTAACTTTGATGTTTCTGCGAACTCTGAATATTGTTTCTGTAAATTTATATCGTTGGTGCGCACTCTCTCAAATGTCCCACGTGATGTCCATACAATAAGTCTAAATAATTTACAAAATATAGGAGAACAGTTTTTGACAAGAAACAAAAAAGATGGTTCACATAAGCACGGTTGGCTAAGTCGGGCTGGGCATATACACCAAAAGTTGCGTCGACCTTAGAAAAGTCGAGTACAGGATTCGAATTGTGTTGGACGAGGATGATATTGGAATCGACTGAGTAAAGTGGGATAACTATCGATAGGGATACGATCGAACGACGATGTTATCATCGATGTGATATAGACGAGCATGCTTGAGATTGAAGAAGTCGATTTTGATTTGAATGATACGTTGAGGATTTGTTGAATGACTTCATCCCTGAGTGGTTTATGCGATAGCCTCAGGGATATCGATCGATCGATTAAGGATACGGGGTGTCGATGAGTCTATCAGCAAGCGTCGCATGTATGCAAAGTCGTAGATTGAATATCGTTGAATAAGTTATAGTCTTGAGATTTGAAGAGTTGATTCGAACAACCTAAAAATTGACACGCACGGAACGTGTACGGGATTAAGGATTGCACGAGTATGAAACGCAAAAATTATTGAGTATGTGAAACTGAATCGAAGAAAAGTTAAGGTGTATGAATGGATGACTCGATCGAAGAAATCGGTAAGAATCGTATACAAAAAGTTAGCACGATAGGATGATAGTGTGCATGAAAGTTGATTCGAATATTTGAAAATGATTCTAAGGATTGGAATGGATGTTGCTAGATGATTTAAGTTAGCAAAAAATGATGTGATTTGAAGAAAAATGTTGCTCGATGACTTGAGATAGACGGATGAACAATACGCAAATTTGGGTTTGAGAAAATTATTGTTGTGAATGATTCGTAGGATAATGATCGAACTTGAATTTGAATGTCGAAGAGATTATCCAGTCAGACGATAGCATCATTCGTATGACTCAAAATTCGTTGCAAAGGAAGATCGTCAGGTTACGCATATCAACGATGGTATTGAGGTGTATCAAAGATCGATATGCGATAACTCGGGGGCACTCAAATTTGAGGAATGACGATCGTACAAGTGTTATTATTCTGACGGATGCTATACTTAGGATTTTGATTGAAATAAATATGGATAAAAACAGAAGTGTCTTGATGGTTACGCGAATAACCACAGCATCGACATTCTTGCCTTGTGCGACCGTAACTCTAGCCTCGTACATACGTCACGTCGGATTTGGGGATGATCGTTCTGCGTGAGTACGGACATGGTGATTCATGTCACGAAAATGATCGAACTCGGGAAATCAAGACGTGGCAATTTGGATTGCCATGACTTGTTGGTTTGATGCAAAGGTAAGCTCAAGGATTGGTCGAACATGTAATTTGACGAATAAAATAAACTTGAGGATTGAGTTGGTCCAATCCGTGCATCAAGAATGAATTAATCTAGACTCGAACAAGAGTTACACCCCAATGAGAATGATTATTCTGCGGGAGCGTTGTATAGTAATTCATGCCCACCGTGGATAATCGGACTCGCGTGAGATTGAGGCACAACATATTGTCAAGCTAGACGACCTTGTGATCGATTACGTGAATTGGAATAAATGACTTAGGGACTATGAAATGTGAATTATGGTTTAGCGATGAATCATGTCATAGCGTGCTTAACTTAAGAAGGATTGATAGGTATGTCGTGTAGTGCCCCGTCCCGCTCAGTCAATCGGAGGAATCGAAATGCCGACGGCGTTCGGACTTAGCCTTGCAATGGCTACTCGAAAACATCGCTCGGTCGAGGCGACCGCTCGCTTAAGTGGGGTAGTTTCGGTGAACTTGCCTCATCTTAGCCTTCACATAATAAATCGTATGTTTTCAACTTACACAAGTAGGCTTGATAATAAAAGAGACGAATCCACATAGCTAAAGGGAGTAATCCCGAAGGGGTTGAATTGATTAGAATATGGAAAGGTCCAACGGTTGGCTTAGAGTTGGTACACGACGTGCTTTGAAAATGACACTGGGTCCTTCGTTCTGCGGCTTAAGAGAAAGAAAATTTGATATTCGACACAAACTGTGAATTAGCCTAAGTCATAGACGTCGTCCGCGTAAATGCTCGACCTAAGTCATTCCAAGCACGGTCCTACGAGTTCTACGACTGGATATAAACACATAGTCTTACAGTCTCAAAGACAGTCATATAGAGTATGTCTTGGGTGGTGGTGTCGCATAGAGTTCAAGTTGGTTGCACGATGTCACGGACTTAGTATTTTAAGGCACAGGCCATTGTTGAATCAATGAGTTTGGAAAAGTTCTTCAAGAGTTATTCTTGAGTTGAATAAAATGATAGGACAAGAAAGAAGAATGCTCGTGACTACGGGTCGTCGAGGCGATCTCAGATGTGAGAAGTATTGAACTTGGTCCTGAAAGAGATGGTAATTCTAGAGGTAGAATGACTATGTGAGACGTCAGTTTGAGTCGAGTCTTGCATATTCATGGACAACTTGTCGACAAGGTAAAGTTTCCTCGAACGGTGAGCCAAACAGACGGGGATCGGTTCTTGAGAAGCAGGATTAGCCGTGCTGGATGACTGCACAGGTTAGCGCAGAGTCTTGCAGTAGAGCTCGCGACTTGCGTTGGCAAGGGCGGCCGCCTAACAAGCTAAAGGAGTCCAAGATGGCTCTGGGAGTCAGTGACCAATTCATATAGATGAGTCGGCATGGCGATAAACCGTATGTGTGCCTTTAGATTGAGTTGAGTTGAATGTGTGTGTACGATTTGAACACAATGTTTGGGCCTAAGATTTGGCTGCAACGTAGGCGACGTGCTTCGGCACGAGATATGGCGTCAAGTCTTAAGTTGTTGGCATATAAGTTTCATAAGTTTGATTGAGTCGTGTCATAACCCGTACCTGCTTTTCGGGCACGAGCTCGTGAGCAAGCCAGCTACGTATCGAGCGGACTCCAGCCCGACTCGAGTACGTATAAGCTGTCCAGAATAGAGTATCACGTCTAATCTAAACTATAGCTCAATTGTAGCATTTGGGTTCCTAGAATTTATTTTCTATTTTGGAGATTTTTTTTATTTTAGTTAGAATCAATTATTTACTAGGATGTTGATTTGGGATCGTAAGATTTTTACCTAAGCCTATAGCCTAAGTATAGTAAAATTAGGACATATGTGGTCCCGGTCCCCAGACAGCCTCTAGAGCATCATTTTATTATTTTAGAATTTTCAGGATTTTATGGAGATTTTTAGAGAATTTTATATATGATTTTATTAATTTTCTAAGCTTCTAGGATTTACTGTGAGAACACCCGAGGGTATTTTTGAGGTCAAATAATTTATTTGGGCTCTAGAACCCTTAGAATATTTTTTATATTTTTCTAGGAATTTTTAGGAATTTTCTGGGATTTATTTGGAATTTTTAGGATTTTTCCTGATTTTTATTTGATTTTCTGAATATTAAAAACCTATTTTCTAAAACAAATACCCAGTCAGCAGCGGGGGCCCACCCGTCAGCCGCTGAAGCGGGGAGGGCGGGCCCACGTGTCTGTGAAAGGGGGGCGGGGGAGCTCGGTCTCCGAGCCACATAACTAAACCGGGTCAGACTCGGATTAGCCGCCCAAGCTGGCTCCAATATGGGCCATCAGATCTGGGCGGGGCGCACGAGATGCTGCCACGTGTCCCCTTAGCCAGCCGCTCAGCCGACTTAGCCACCGACTCTCTCTATATATATATTAGTTATTAGTTTTCCGAAAACCCTAGAAATTCAGCAGCTTTTAGTGGGAGAGTTTGATTGGGATCTTCGACTTCGCGGAGCGATTGCCGTTGATCTAGATGTCCTTTTCACGCGCCTTTTTTTTTGTTAGAAGCGTATCGAAGTTAGGTTTCTGAATATATATTTTAATTTCTGTAATTTTGATCTCGAATTTCTGAATAATTATTTGAGTGTCGGTTGTCCAAAAATTAACACGTTGCACGGTTTTCGAGATTCCGAGCGATCCCGAACTCCGTTTTGCGATTCGTTTGAAGTTTTAGAAAGCTGACACTGAGCTCTACAACATATAATTTTTCCAAAAATTTAGATTTTCATCTAGTATTTTATTTTATTCATAGAAGTCAGATTTGGTCAACGGTCCATCGATTTGGTCATGGTTAGCCATAATGGCGATAACTTTTGACCAAATCGTGATTTTGCGGCACGGTCGATTCCAATGCACTGATGGCACTAAAATCTATCATGTTTCACACTCAAACTTTGAATTCATAATGTTTGACTAGTTAGTCAATATTATGTCTCGGTTTGCGTGCCATGGGTCCCGAATTTGGAACCGTGACTTTCCTTGGCCAAATATTTGTGTGTAGATTGTTATTTCAGAATTAAATAGGTTAAAATAGGATTTTAGATAATTTATTCTAGAATTAGAATAGTATTAATTGATTTAACCCATTAGCTACTTTCTAGGATTTTTAGAGTGGGATTTGTATATCTAACTTGTGGTTGTTTGTACGACGGGATTCGTGGGATGTTGGCTTGATTTGATAGCTTCTAGGCCGGAGTTCATATTGTCTTCAACTTGTGAAATCAATTCATCCAAGAGTTCAGGCAAGTACTTGTTGACACCTTCATGTGCATTTACTTTATATTATCGTATTTCACTTATACATGCTATCTTCTGTGTCTTGACTGTTACACACACGAGAGTTGAGTGTTTGACTATTGATCATGTTTTCTCATTGTTATCTTGATCGTTATCGTGATCGTGTTTTCGTGATTGTGAGGTATGGATATTGGAGGGGTACAATTACTAGGCACGTGGACAAAGCCCAGATGGTATTGTTGGCAACTCTCCCGGTTACGGGGGCGGGCCTTATAACCTCATCGTTCGCCCAAGCCGTCCATGTGTAGGAACGTTGTACTTCTCACGACACATGCACTACGAGTGTTTACATGGGTCTCTTTACTTTTCATGCTTGTTACTTTCTTTATCAGTTTCTTCCATCCCATGATTTCTTGATCATATTGTTTATTGTTTCCATTGATTCTTTATTTTCCATGTTTAGTGTTTTATTACTTTATATTGTACTTGTATCATGATGGTTAGACTTGTACTTGTTCCAATCTTGACTGGATAACCATTTTTCAGTTGTAGACGACGTAATCTGTCCAGAGGTTTACGGTGAGTATGTTGGAGACACTGACGTCACTGGCGTACCCGGTTCCAGCACTGATGCAAATTAGCATATTTTCTTTCTTATGGATTCGCATTAGTTAGTAGTTATACTTATGGAGTTAGTTGTCCCTTTTATTTTCTATTATCCGGGTTTGTTCCCGAGACTTTCTGAGTTGTAGTGGATTTTTCATATTTATAATATTGAGACTATTGGATATTTTAGTGATTTTTGCTGGCTTAGTTGTGGATGATATATATGCGTGTTGTGCTTGTTGTGGACCATTGTTATCATAGACAGCGTACTACCGTCGATGCTGCGGCGTAGGCTGGACTTGGCCACGTACTCGTATCCCAAAATTGGGAGCGGGTCGTGACAAGTTTTTATGGTGGCCCATGTAGGTCTAATTTCGCAAAAGACTGCGAACTCGTGGTAGTGCTTAAGTTAGCTGTACTACTACGAGCCTGCGAATAGATTTGAATTTAGGAGGTTATATCATCCACAAATAGGATTTCCAACCTTATGAGTCTATTTTATCTTAGGATCTTATTGTCTCCTAATTTGCATCTTGCTTGATTCCGTCCATGATTTCTTCGATATGTTTGCATCTACCGTTCTAACCATATCCTTTCTTTCCTTTTAGTTCGCAATGGTTGAGACAAGGCGCAGTGCGATCCGTAAGGGGAAAAGGGTAGCTAACCCTTTTGCTACTCCCGAACCCGAAGGATCGACAGTAGAGAGTACCGAGTTCGTAGAGCCTTCTAACCATCAACAAGATAGGGTTAGTGCTGAGGATCTTCCACCACCACCACCAACAGCCCCAACCTAAGGAGTAACTGTGGATGGAGCAAATCTCCTTACGTTACTCCAGGGCATGATGGAGACTCAGCAGAGACATGCAAGTGTTCTAGAGAGGAGCATAGAAGCGCGACAAGATCGTATGGGTACTATTGATGGGTTTCGCAAGATGAACCCGCCTCCATTTACTGGCTCGGAGAAACCTATAGAAGTCACGAATTGGCTAGTGGAGATAGAGACACTACTAGAGGCATCGGAGCTGCCACCGGAGAAATGGATAAGAGCAGTAAAGCTGTAGCTCAAGGACAATGCACATCATTGGTGGGCAGCACAAGAAAGACTGTTGGGCAAGAATATGTTATGGGAAGAGTTTACGGACCTCTTCAATACCATGTTCTTCCCCACCACTGTTCGAAAGGAGCTGCGGGATCAATTCATACGACTAGAGCAGGGGAGCATGACAGTGGACGAATATGATGCAGAATTTAGTCGCTTGAGTCGTTTTGCTCCTACTCTTGTATCTACAGAAGAAGAGAAGGCGGAAAAGTTCCATTCTGGGTTGAATTACAAGTTGCAAAGTTTAACAGCGTCAGTAGACCCAACATCCTATACAGATATCTTGAATGCAGCTAGGCGTCAAGAATCTATCCTACGGCAGAAAGTAGCTTCCCAAAAGAGAGGTAGAGATGGTAGTAATCAAGAATCATCAAAACGTCCTAATATTTCTCAGAAGACCCTTCAAATCCAGCATCAATCTCCAACTAGGGTGGTACTATCCCAGCCACAACAGCAGCCTATCCCACCCAAGCCTAAGTATAATTATTGTGGAAAAGAAGGACACAAGGGAGACCATTGTAGGAAGAGGTTAGGACTTTGTCTCCTTTGTGGAGAACCAGACCACCAAGTGCGAGAATGTCCCGCAGCACCAGCTCATAAGCCAGTTTCGCAACAGCAGTTTGGGGGAGTACAACGTCAAGGACAAGCATTTGTGGCTGTGACTCAAACCCAAGACATAGGTAACTTAAATATGTTTCCTTGAAAGCCTTCTTTAGATTTAGTTTTTATGCATGCTTAGTTAGTTGTTAGTTCACTTATGTTCCTAGCCATTATCTCTCCATGACTTAGATTAAGAAATTGTTGTTTGTAAGAGTTAGGTATTATACAATACTATTTGTGATACATTGATTTTTTAGGACAAAATTTTTTTAAGGGGGATAGTTTGTAGCATTTGGGTTCCTAGAATTTATTTTCTATTTTGGAGATTTTTTTTTATTTTATTTTTATTTTAGTTAGAATCAATTATTTACTAGGATGTTGATTTGGGATCGTAAGATTTTTACCTAAGCCTATAGCCTAAGTATAGTAAAACTAGGACATATGTGGTCCCCAGGGTCCCCAGACAGCCTCTAGAGCATCATTTTATTATTTTAGAATTTTTAGGATTTTATGGAGATTTTTAGAGAATTTTATATATGATTTTATTAATTTTCTAAGCTTCTAGGATTTACTGTGAGAACACCCGAGGGTATTTTTGAGGTCAAATAATTTATTTGGGCTCTAGAACCCTTAGAATATTTTTTATATTTTTCTAGGAATTTTTAGGAATTTTCTGGGATTTATTTGGAATTTTTAGGATTTTTTCTGATTTTTATTTGATTTTCTGAATATTAAAAACCTATTTTCTAAAACAAATACCCAGTCAGCAGCGGGGGCCCACCCGTCAGCCGCTGAAGCGGGGAGGGCGGGCCCACGTGTCTGTGAAAGGGGGGCGGGGGAGCTCGGTCTCCGAGCCACATAACTAAACCGAGCCAGACTCGGATTAGCCTCCCAAGCCGGCTCCAATATGGGCCATCAGATCTGGGCGGGGCGCACGAGATGCTGCCACGTGTCCCCTTAGCCAGCCGCTCAGCCGACTTAGCCACCGACTCTCTCTCTATATATATATATTAGTTATTAGTTTTCCGAAAACCCTAGAAATTCAGCAGCTTTTAGTGGGAGAGTTTGATTGGGATCTTCGACTTCGCGGAGCGATTGCCGTTGATCTAGACGTCCTTTTCGTGTGCCATTTTTTTTGTTAGAAGCGTATCGAGGTTAGGTTTCTGAATATATATTTTAATTTCTGTAATTTTGATCTCGAATTTCTGAATAATTATTTGAGTGTCGGTTGTCCAAAAATTAACACGTCGCACGGTTTTCGAGATTTCGAGCGATCCGCGAATCCGTTTTGCGATCCGTTTGAAGTTTTGGAAAGCTGACACCAAGCTCTACAACATATAATTTTTCTAGAAATTCAGAGTTTCATCTAGTATTTTATTTTATTCATAGAAGTCAGATTTGGTCAACGGTCCATCGATTTGGTCATGGTTAGCCATAATGGCGATAACTTTTAACCAAATCGTGATTTTGTGGCACGGTTGATTCCAGTGCACTGATGGCACTGAAATCTATCATGTTGCATACTCAAACTTTGAATTCATAATGTTTGACTAGTTAGTCAACAGTATGTCTCGGTTTGCGTGCCATGGGTCCCGAATTTGGAACCGTGACTTTCTTTGGCCAAATATTTGTGTGTAGATTGTTATTTCAGAATTAAATAGGTTAAAATAGGATTTTAGATGATTTATTCTAGAATTAGAATAGTATTAATTGATTTAACCCATTAGCCACTTTCTAGGATTTTTAGAGTGGGATTTGTATATCTAACTTGTGGTTGTTTGTGCGACGGGGTTCGTGGGATGATGGCTTGATTTGATAGCTTCTAGGCCGGAGTTCATATTGTCTTCAACTTGTGAAATCAATTCATCCAAGAGTTCAGGCAAGTACTTGTTGACACCTTCATGTGCATTTACTTTATATTGTCGTATTTCACTTATACATGCTATCTTCTGTGTCTTGACTGTTACACACACGAGAGTTGAGTGTTTGACTATTGATCATGTTTTCTCATTGTTATCTTGATCGTTATCGTGATCGTGTTTTCGTGATTGTGAGGTATGGATATTGGAGGGGTACAATTACTAGGCACGTGGACAAAGCTCAGATGGTATTGTTGGCAACTCTCCCGGTTACGGGGGCGGGCCTTATAACCTCATCGTTCGCCCAAGCCGTCCATGTGTAGGAACGTTGTACTTCTCACAACACATGCACTACGAGTGTTTACATGAGTCTCTTTACTTTTCATGCTTGTTACTTTCCTTATCAGTTTCTTCCATCCCATGATTTCTTGATCATATTGTTCATTGTTTCCATTGATTCTTTATTTTCTATGTTTAGTATTTTATTACTTTATATTGTACTTGTATCATGATGGTTAGACTTGTACTTGTTCCAATCCTGACTGGATAACCATTTTTCAGTTGTAGATGACGCGATCTGTCCAGAGGTTTACGGTGAGTATGTTGGAGACACTGACGTCACTGGCGTACCCGGTTCCAGCACTGATGCGAATTAGCATATTTTCTTCCTTATAGATTTGTATTAGTTAGTAGTTATAGTTATGGAGTTAGTTGTCCATTTTATTTTCTATTATCCGGGTTTGTTCCTGAGACTTTCTGAGTTGTAGTGGATTTTTTATATTTATAATATTGAGACTATTGGATATTTTAGTAATTTTTGCTGGCTTAGTTGTGGATGATATATATGCGTGTTGTGCTTGTTATGGACCATTGTTATCATAGACAACGTACTACCACCGATGCTGCGGCGTAGGCTGGACTTGGCCACGTACTCGTATCCCAAAATTGGGAGCGGGTCGTGACATCAATCCACAGGAATCATATAAACAAGAATGAACAATTATGGGTCATGGTCTGCAGCCCATTAGCATATTGTTCGATTAGACTCCAAAATGATATGAGTCTATAAATAAGCAGAGTATATCATGGTATGGAATATAAAGCACGAGAGGATAATAAAGAAATATCACAAGCAAATACCTGTGTCCCTGCAGGTGTAATCACTACCATCATGAGCCGCTAACTAACTCCATGCAATCAGCTACCTGAAGAGATCATCAGGTCCTCAGGGGACATAGCAAGATACATAAAAACATGCCTATCTAACAGTTTAATCATGCAATAATATAAACAGGATATAAACATGAACTAGACATGAGACTGACATGTGGCTACTGACAGGTAACTATGAACACGGACACGGGATCAACTATGTATAGATGAACTGCTGGAAGAACAAGTAAACAAGAGGTCAATGAAATACCAACCCTCTCCCCGACGTGGACTCGTAGGTCAGTTTCAAGACAAGTCACCCTCGTCCCGTGTGTGGACTCGCAGGTACAAACGGACAACCCTCGCCCCGTGTGTGGACTCGCAGGTTGTGGGAACGATACAGGAATAGCAGTTCAATCACACATACTTGTAGACACGACTCAGTCAAGATACAGGTGACAACACGATACAACTCAGTCATGACATAAGTAAGGACAACTATAGCATGAACCATAATGTGGACAAGCCTGGTGTAACTATGCTATCAAGTCAAGTAATATTGATATACAAGCAAGACAATAAACTAGTAAACATGGTATCATATAAATCTATAGCAACTAAGGTAACTAAATATAAAATACTAAAATAGATGAACTATAAGCATGAAAATGAACTGTAGAGGGAGGCAAGGTATCTTGCCTGGTGGTAGCACGAAGAGCCAACAATAAATCGTCAATCGGTAAGCCAAATAAGTCCAAATCTCACAACTGTCTCCAAAAGCTGAAACAAATATTGCTAACATTGTCAGAATAGTCAAATTAGCTAGGATTACCTGTCCTTAAGTCCAATTCTGAACACAGGGGCAAAACGGTAATTTCGGGCCAAAATGATATCAGCCGTTGGACCCGCTTTGCACCTAAAAGCGTGCCAGAGTCAATGGTCTCTAAAGTCATCAAACTATATGTCAACAGGTCTGGTTTTTTGATACGAATCCAACCGTATGTCCCGAGTTGGATTCTGGCAGCTCGTGCACAAAATCGCTCGTCGAAACGAATCGTAGGGCCCGCAAAACGACAATCCGATCAACTGTCTCAGAATCGGACCAAACTTGGCATATAGGACCAAAAAAATGATACGGTCCTGTTGAAGTAATTTTCGTCTCGATCTGACGAGCATGCACAAAGTAATTGGGAAATTTGCACAGAGGCCGATATGGTGAATTTCGACGGATACGCATCAAATTCGTCGCGCACGCACGATCAATTTGAATTCCGTCTAAGCCCACACGTCCACGAAGCCGTTACGCACCTTTCGATGCTTTCGGTTCGCAACCACGTCACCCGTATTGGCGGGATGCACGTCGTATCGAAGATTTTTATGATTTTCTAATATTTTGAAAACGGGATTTTGCTAAACTTTAGAATCAAATAACTTTGAACCTACTCAAGGAAATCAGGATCCATAAAAAGGGTCTTCGAGTCCTATAGGTTGTCTTTAATCATGTTTAATTTGATTTTTAAATTGCTCGATGGTTCGACCGAAACTGGTCTTCCAATGTAGGTGTTGGTCCACAAAACTGTCCTATTTTTTTATAGTGATTCGCCAGTTTTGGCATCGATTTCCTGGCCGATCTAGCGCGTCTATATACAAAGTAATTAAAAGGATATAAAGTCGTATATGTTGACTACACCTGGGCTTTGGTAGATCGATATTGCGCTAAACATGGAGGGAGAAAATTGGGTTAAAAGTTACGCACCTGAGGGCCGTCTGCTGGTGCCTTGCTCTATTTTTGTCCGCACGCACGTCGGCATTCCTGGCCGACTCTGGCCATGTGCGGCAGTGGCGTCGGCGATGGATGGCCGCCCAGGGTCGGGGTGGCGTGGCAGAGGTGTAGGTGGTGGTTTGAGTTTAGGGTTTTGGTTCCCCCTGTCGATCTATATATGCACATATATATCACGTTTCCGTCGGGTTTCACAGGGGTCGGCTCAAAGCTCGGGCTGGGAATTATACGCGGCTAGCGTTGGAAAGTTTGGGGTGGGCTCAGGCCTGTGAGCTTGGCCTTTGGGTTTGGGTTTCAGCTCGAGTGGGCTAGGCCTGTGGGTTCGTGTGGGGAGTTGGGGTGTTGGGCTGTTTGCTTCTCTTTTTCTTTTTCTTTTTCTTTTTCTATTTCTTTTTAGCAAATATATATATATATATATTAATATATATATATATATATATATATATATATATATATATATATATATAATATATGTGTATGTGTATATATAAATACATATAGTAGTAGGTATACATGTATATACATACATGTATACCTACTACTATATGTATTTATATATACACATACACATATATTATATATATATATATATATATATATATATATATATATATATATATATATATAAAATATATATATATATAATATATATATTTATATATATATATATTTATATTTATATATATATATATTTATATTTATATATATATATATACATACACATACTCACGTATATCTATATACACATTTATACGTATATAATATATAACTATATATATATATATATATATATATATATATATATATATATATATATATATATATATATATATATATATTATCACATTTATCTGACAAAAATAATATAACCAATAAAATAATAATATTAAATAACAATCCCAATAAAATAATAATAATAATAATAATAACAAAATTTAATAAACCAATGATGGTGTATATATCATTAGACATCTAAATATATAGTTTAATACCACATTGCACAAAGGTAGCTAAGTGAATTATATATTATATTTAATATCCACATAACAGAAAATACTTCCTATATTATAAATAAGCTACAATTATATATACACATCTATATATCTACATGGACATCGTTTGTCGCACTGCATGACTACATGGGCTTGACTCAGTTCGGTTCCAGTCCAGACTGGTTTGGTACAACCGGGTCTTCCACAAGTCAATAAACCTTAATAATAAAGAATTAAATAATAAATAAAATCTTCGGTAAGGTTTAAGTCGCAACTTGGCCTGGTTTTCTTAGTTAGGACGTCGCTATGGCTCGGCCTTCCCTACCAGGGCTAATACACTAGTCAAAGCATGCCACTGCACTATTCGTGCCATGATTCCTAGTCGTCTGGTACTTCAAAACTCAACCATGGCTAAAATCATCTACCGTAATAATTAACTAAATAATTATTTATAAAAATCTAAAAATTACCATTTAAATCAAATAAATAAATAAATAATATTTCAAAAAAATTCGGGAAGGGAAGCTATAAGTCGTCTTGAGTTTAAGTCAGGAAACGCCGCAAGGCAAAGTCGGTCGAGTGACATTTAGCCCACAAGTCTTGATTAGGTCAGTTGGTGATTGAAGTAGCAAGGGCCGCGAGGCGGCGACATGGTTAAGTCACATTGAGTTGCGAGGCACGGTACGATGGATTTGTAGCACGGTCACAAGGAGTTGGGTACTATCGCGTAGTTCGCGTCTCTGATTTAGTGCCGAAAGGCAAGCACGACTTGATAGGTGAACGGTGTTGGTGCAAGCATGTGATGGTCTAGAGACACAGAATAGGCCAAGGCGTCTGTCCTAAAACTGATCCTAAGACAAGAGTAGAAAAACAATCATAAAGGGACTATGTAGCACGAAGTAAATCAAACGTGTTGGTTTGTATAGGTGGGCGAGGAGCTCATTCCACCAGTACAGTTGAGTACTGACACCCACATAGTTTTTATGTGCAGGCATAAATAGAAACTCTTGGCACGGAGCTCGCTTGGATGAGTCGAGGCACGGAGTTCCTTGGCGATTCGAAGCGTGTGACCGCATGGAGTCAAGGCTTATACGGGACATAATGTATGGACGTTGCCTTCCAAAGCATCCGCTGGATCAAGACTTGTATTGAGAGATAAGAGATAGCTGAGTGACTTGTAATTTGAGAAAAGTGAGCTTGAGGGACTTGTAATCTTGGCCTTGCGCCCCATTGTAACCTTTGTTCAATATCAATAAAGATCTTCTTTTGAGTAACTTGTGTTTTGTTCTAAATTTTCTCTGCTATTATTCAATGTCTCTGCTTGGGACTTCTGTGCGACGATCCCGTCGCAGCCGCTGAAATTGGCCGTTATGGAACCCGTCTTGCACGAGCGAAATCTAGGCTCGTGCGTCATCACGTCTTAGCGAGAACAATCGCTCCTACGGAAGCGGGACGTGACATAATGGTATCAGAGCACGGCTTTACATCCTTGGACTATCGATTGAATTCTTTAACTCCGTTGTTTTCACAAACTCCGAATTTTTGCTTCCGCAAAGTTGATATCGTTGGTGCGCTCTCTCTCAAATGTTCCATGGGATGTCCATACAATAAGTCTAAATAATTTACAAAACATAGGAGAACAGTTTTTGACAAAACAAAAAAGATGATTCGTATAAGCACGGTTGGCTAAGTCGGGCTGGGCATATACACCAAAGTTGTGTCGACCTTAGAAAAGTCGAGTACGGGATTCGAATTGTGTCGGATTAGAATGATTTGGACTTGACTGAGTAACGGGGGATGACTATCGATAGGGGTACTATCGAGCGACGATAACGTCGGTGCGACATAGATGAGCGTGCTTGAAATTTAAAGAATGGTTCGGAATTTTTTTGAAGAAGTCGATTTTGATTCGAATGATAGCTTTGAGGATTTGTGAATATGACTTCATCCCTGATTGGTGTATGCGATAGCCTCAGGGATGTCGATCGAATGAATAAGAATGTGGGGGTGTCGATGAATCTATCAGCAAGCGTCGCACGTATGCAATGCCATAGATTGAGTATCAATGAATAAGTTTGTCTCGAAGGTTGACGAGTTGATTCGAACAACCTAGAGTTGACGCGCACGAAACGTGCACGGGATCGAGGATTGCACGAATATGAAATGCAAAAGAAATGATTGAGTAGGTGAAATCGAATCGAAGAAAAGTTAGGGTGTACGAATGGATGACTTGATCAAAAAAATTGATACGGATCGTATATAAAAAGTTAGCATGATTAGAAGATAGCGTGCATGAAAAAATTGAATTTTGAAGCTACGCGAATGACTCTAAGGATTGGATTGAATGTTGCTCGATGATTTGAGTTAGCAAAGGAATGATATGAATTTAGGCAATACGTTGGTCGATGACTTAAGATAGACAGATGAACAATACGTGAATTTGGGTTTGAGGAAATAGGTGTTGTGAATGATTCGAGGGATAATGTTCGAACATGAATTGAATGTCAAGGAGAATATCCAGTCGAACGATAGCATCATTCATATGACTCAAAATTGGTTGCAAGGAAGATCGTCAGGTTGCGCATATCGTCGATGGTATTGAGGCGTATCAAAGGCCGATATGCGATAACTCGGGGGTACTCTGACTCGACGAATGACGATCGTGCAAGTGTTATTGTTCGGTTGGATATAATACTTAGGAGTTTAATTTAAATAAACGTGGATAAAAACAGAAGTGTCTTGATGGTTACGCGGATAACCACAGCGTCGACATTCTTGTCTTGTGCGAACATAACTCTAGCCTCGTACATGCGTCGCGTCGGATTTGGGGCAATCATTTCGCGTGAGCGCTGACATGATGACTCATGTCACGAGAATGATCGAACTCAAAAAAATTAGGACGCGACAATTTTGATTGTTTCGACTTGTTGGCTTGATGCGAAGGTGAATTCGAGGATTTGTAGGACTTGTGATTGACGAATGATTGAAACTTGAGGATTGAGTAGGTCCAATCCATGCATCGAAAATAAATTAGTCTAGACACAAAACAAGAGTTACGTCCCGATAAGGATGATTTTCCCGCGGGAGCGTGCATGGTGATTCATGTCCACCGTGGATAATCTGACTCGCATGAGATCGGGGCGCAACATGTTGTTAAGCTAGGCGACCTTATGATCGATTACGTAAATTGGAATAGATGACTTAGGAAGTGTGGAATGTAAAATTTTGGTTAGCGATAAATTGTGTCATAGCGTGTTTAAATTTGAGAAGGATTGATAGGCGAACTATATCGAACGTGTTTAAAGGGATGACAATGCAAGATGGTTTGTTGAACGAGCGATATTGATACGTCGTGGAATTGGTTGAACGTAAGTTGTCATAGAATGGCTTTGCTGAATGACTCAGACCCCGTGCGACGAATATTAGGATGTGTGTAGGAAATCTATGCTCGAAGTTTAGAAATCGGAGTGATGCGAGCTTGGGTAGAAAACCCCGTACTATCAACTTTGGTTTGACCTTAGGATAGGGTCAGTGTTGATATTATTGTTTGGGAACTATGATTCCAATACTGGCGGATGACCTTAGCTTGAAGACATGGCCTAGCGGTTAGGCAGACGTTCCGGTACGGAGCGATAGGAATTGTGGAGGCACCACTCACGAGGCTCTGTTGATATGCACGTAGATCAGGGACGCCCGAATATGTGCATGATCCGACTCGAGTGGTGATGGTAGAATTTGATACCACGAGGCTTGGCTGAAATGCATGTATTTTGGGAATGCCTAAAATATGTCCACGATCCATACTAAGTGATACGTTGAATTCAAGTGAGACTTGAGGAATAGAAAACAGTCGAGGATTTTGAAATCGTGATTCAAGGAAAAGATTGGTGGTAGTGCGATCATTAGATTGAGACGAACTTGAATGTTGGTTGATCGGATGGTTTGCGTAAAACTAAGTTGTCCGTGTGCGTGATGAGAGTAAGTTACCTAAGTTGAGATATAGTTGCTCGAAGATAAAAGATAACAATAGCACGAGCGTGGCTCTGATTAAGGGAACGCATAGAAGAAATGTGTGCGAGAAATGTAGGATGTTGAGTCGAGTTATAAGTCGATAAGTGTACTCAGTTAGTTTCGAGGACGAAACTTTTTCTGAGTGGTGTATGATGTAGTGCCCCATCCAGCTCAGTCAATCGGAGGAATCGAAACGCCGACGGCGTTCGGACTTAGCCTTGCAACGGCTACTCGAAAATATCGCTCGGTCGAGGCGACTGCTCGCTCAGATGGAATAGTTTTGGTGAACTTGTCTCATCTTAGCCTTCACATAATAAATCGCATGTTTTTAACTTGCACAAGTAGGCTTGATAATAAAAGAGACGAATCCACATAGCTAAAGGGAGTAATCCCGAAGGGATCGAATTGAGTTAGAATATGGAAAGGTCCAACGGTTGGCTTAGAGTTGGTGCACGGCGTGCTTTGAAAATGACACTGGTGTCACGACCCGTACCCACTTTTCGGATGCAAGCACGTGAGCAAGCCAGCTACGTATCGAGCAGACTCCAGCCCGACTCGAATACGTAAACGCTGTCACTGCTATGGCAATGGGCCTAATCAAGACAAGGCAAAACTATATCTCAATCCACAATAAGAATAATAAACAAGAATGAACAAGTATGGGTCGTGGTCTGCAGCCCACTAGCATGCATATCCGATAAGACTCTAAAGAAAAATAACAAGAGTCTAAACTGAATCAAGAAACAGGATATCTCATGATAATGAAGAAAAGCACGAGCGGATAATAAACACAATAACGATACCTGAATCCCGCAAGCGTATCATCACGTCTGCCATCCAGGACTGCTAACTAACTCCACGCAATAACTAACCTGAAGAGATCATCAGGTCCTCAGGGGACATAGCATGATACATAAAAACATGCCTATCTAGCAGTTTATCATGCAATAAAGAAAATACAGGAAATAATGAGAAAAGACCAATCAGCACAAAAATACGACTATACACGACTGGAAGAACCACTACGCCTAAATGAACTGCTGAAGAAAACAAGAGAACACGATATCACGATGTCAATGGATAACCAATCGAATACTCAAACCCTCGTCCCTAGTGTGGACTCATATGTTTGAACAACTACTAGCCCTCGCCCCTAGTGTGGACTCGCAGGCTAGCATCACCCTCGTCCCTAATGTGGACTCGCAGGTGTGAACCATATACTATTAACCCTTGTCCCTAATATGGACTCGCAGGCTAGCATCACCCTCGCCCCTAGTGTGGACTTGCAGGTGTGGACAGATAACTACTAACCCTCGTCCCTAATGTGGACTCGCAGGTTAGCTTAACTACTAACCCTCGTCCCTAATGTGGACTCGCAGGTTAGCTTAACTACTAACCCTCGTCCCTAATATGGACTCGCAGGTTAGCTTAACTACTAACCCTTGCCCCTGATGTGGACTCGCAGGTTAGCTTCC